>MU570271.1:845438-932829 GCA_024362625.1 Silurus asotus
TTTCATTAAAGACCAGGAAATCAATCAAACACAGAAAGGACAGAATTTAAATGTTTTCAGAGTGGACAAGGTCCAGAAGTTACATTTATCAACACAGCAACCAGCTCGACCAGGAATCAAACTCTCAAACTCATCCTTGTGGGGACCCTGACATTAACCAACTAGGCTATCACATCCATCCATCCATCTATCTATGTATCTATTTATCTATCTATCCATCCATCCATCCATCTATATATCTATCCATCTATCTATCTATCTAATATGATGTGAGGTCCAGTTAACAGCTAAAACAGGTAACAGTAATAACTACATTTTACTTAAGTACATGTCTGAGCCAAAACTTCTTTACTTTCACTTGAGTAAAAAAGTATTCAGTACTTCAACTTTTACCCGAGTATTTTAAAACATTCAATTCATATCAATTCATTTTTATTTGTATAGCACTTTTAACAATGAACATTGTCTCAAAGCAGCTTTACACAGATAATGTGGTGATCAAAAGTAAATATCTTCTTTGTAAGTAAGTTTGTCCCTGATGAGCAACTGTGGCAAGGAAAACCTCCCTGAGATGGCATAAGGAAAAAACCTTGAGAGGAACCAGACTCAAGAGGGAACCCATCCTCATCTGGGTTGCACCAAATGTCCATTTGAAGCAGATATACAATTTTGCGGGGTGCAGTGATGATGATCAGAAGCGAACTGTATTCCTGAGTCAGTGTAGGAGACTGTTGACATTACCTTCAGTCCAATCCATCCTCAAAGCTCCTGTTCTTACTCCGGAATTTCACGGGACCACCCAAGGCGTTGATGAGAAACCGTAAAACATGAGGATCTGTACTTCTACTTAAGTAAAGGATGTGTGTACTTTTGCCACCTCTGTTAATTAACCACATAAAACCTTGATTACATTTATAAAAATACATTTATTACATTGATATAAAACTACAACTTGAATATAGATTTCAGCAAATCATGACAATTGTATTTTTCTGCTATAATCTTCATGCTCTCAGATGCCTTGATGGTCCAAAGAAGAATCAGGATATCAGACAGAACAGATCTGTTTATAAAAAGAAAAAAGACATGAAGCATATCATTATTTATACTTGGTGCTAACTGCTGACATTTCAAAACACGATTCTGAAATTTGAACAGCAGAAGCTTCATTTCTCAATCACCATTTTGTTTAAACGTTTGAGCAAACATCTGTTTCGTTTTACCTGCAGCTGTTGGGATCCTTTCTGTCTTTACAGCAGAGATCTGCTGTTTGGAGAAGATGCTTGCTGAAGTGTTGCAGTTGTAATAGTGATGATTCAGTGCTGAGATGCACAAACCAGGACTTTGGAAAACACTCAGCAACCTATCAGGGCAAAACAAACAGCAATAAAGTACGCTTTCTTATAAGGACGGACACACCCAATAGCTTTTCTCTGATTCAGGCTCTGCAGGACATCATTACCTTCTTGCTTTTCTGGATAATGTGCTTTGGATCAGACTCATTGAGAAGAGTCATCATTAGGTAACGGTTGAGAAGTTTGTCCAGCATCAGCTCCTTTAGAACATCCTGAGCAACCAATCCATCCCATAATGCCATGTTTCCAAGCAACTGCAAAAGCAGGAAAGGGGTCGACATGAATTTATAACTATCTATAAAAATTCTGGAAGTAACTGGTATTGTTATATATTTAGTAAATATTTGATTCAGCCCAAACATGACCAGCAACATCTTTCTGGACCACGTTCAAAACTATTAATCAAAACACTAAATCAGTATGTCAAATGCAATTCAATGTAATTATTATGGAAGAAAGTTTTTGAAGCTTCCCCCAGATCATGTTGTATAGTGAAGCAGGTCCAATTAGCCATAGTCCCGACGGGATTGCATGCCGTTAAATCATAAAATGGTGGCCATGTTGGATAAGCCAATAAGACTCCTACAGTCCTTGCTTGAAAACCATTAGGATTCTACCTCCATGATTGTATGTGGGTTTGAGGCAGTCTGCTAACATCAACATAAGCTTGAACAATGGCTGTGGGCAATGTGTACAAATGTACTTTTCTCTAATAAGTTAGCCTTCACTGTCTTTCCCACATCTGGTAGAGTCCAGAAAAAAGCATACTACCCGGATTGTTTTGCGCCAAGAGTGTCCTGTGAAGGATCTACACTGTAAATAAATGATTGTGGTCTAAAACCTGGAGTTTCAGTTTCATTCTCAAACCCCTGTGCATCCCTAATGAAGAAGTGAGAGGTGTCTGTGGGAAGAAACTATCATGAGAAAGAAAACTGCGCTGTGATTTAGACACAAACTGTTCTTCTGAAATATAATCTTCAGGGTGTCTATGTGGGACACTGCACACATTACATGCATTCAGAAATCAAGTGTTAGTTCTACTCGGTTTAGGATGGCTCTTTTTGCTGCGAGTCTCAGTGGAGAACTGGAAAATACTGTACCTTAACAGCCCTCCAAAACTGCTCATTCTGAAACTGGAACTGTGGGGAGGTCTTGTCATCCAAATAACTAAAAGATACAAAACAAATACATAATGTAACAAAGCATTCATTTGTCAAGGGGGAGTGAAAGAAAACCAGTAAGAGCATTCATGCTCTCCTTTGCCTTCAGTGCTGCTGTTTAATTACAGCCGTGGTCAAAGTTTTGAGAATGAAACACCTACTCATTTTCACAAAGTTCCTCAGTTTTATGATGGCAAATTGTAAAATAATTTTTACCGCGGTAAAATATTTCTTTCTGATGAATCCCCTTTCCGATTGTTTGGGGCATCCGGAAAAAAAGCTTGTATGGAGAATGTGAGCACTACTATCAGTCCTGTATCATGCCAACAGTAAAGCATCCTGGGACCACTCATGCATGGGGTCGTTTCTCAGTCAAGGGAGTGGACTTAATTGAAAGTGTCAACTAAGTGGCTCAGGGAACAAAACATCAAAATTACGGGTCTATTTAGAACTTGTGGTCAATCCCTTAAGGAGCAGGTGGACAAACAAAAATCCAAGCATTGATTATGCAAATATGGGCAGCCATCAGTCAGGATGTGGCCTAGAAGGTGTAAATGTTATTGAATTGCGAGTCTTGAAAAAGAAGTACACTGCAAATATTCACTGTTTGAAAATGCTTAATAATTGTCAGTAAAATCCTTTGACACTTATGGAATGCTTATAATTATACTTCAGTAAACTATAGTGACAAAAAAGATCCAAAAACCTTAAAGCATCAGACTTTAAATTTAATATTTGTGTCATTCTCAAAACATTTGGCCACGATAGTACAAGGTTGATACACAGCACACACATACAATACACAGCATGATTGTGTGCGAAATGGAAAGCGCAGATACTTTTTTTTAGATACTTTTCTGATACCTATTGTACAATGAAATTTGACTTCATTTGAGGATACTTTTTTAGGGGTAAATACAATTGCATTTTATAAATACTAATAAAAATACCTATTTACAAAAGTACACTTTTTTTTTTAAGTTTGTTAAACAACCCAACTACATCCCAATGATTTTCCAAATTATATTAAAGTAGAAAACATGATTATTTATGAACATGTCAACTGCAATATTATCCATATAAATATATATTTATATGGATTAGAACACTATTAAAAAACTCCATTCATTTAATTGAAACAATACTAATAAATAATGTCTACACAAATTATAATACAATACTATGTCTAATAGAAGACAAGTTGTCCAGTATTGAGAAAGGAATAGCGAATTACATTCATACCTTTTAGGATAAAGAGGGATAAATACATCATTGTCCACAGCAGTCCTGAGTCTCTGAATAATAGCTTCGAGAAAAGCCTGCGAGGGATCATATATAGACCTCTTTAGTTATTATAGTGGAGGCCATTTACTTCACAAGAGCTGTAAAATACTGCAGAACTGTACCTTCACAGGTTTGCTCTGTTCACCATCAAAAACACAGTAATCCTCCTGTATCCTCTTGCATAGTGATGTGAGACATTGAGACTGATGCAGAGACGATGGGTCCCAAACAAGCTCCACAAAACCTTTGGGGTTAAACAAGCAAGCGAGATTAACTACGAATTTTTTAGATGAGATTTGATGTATAAGAGCAGTGTGTCATGACATGATACTTTAAGATTGAAAAAAAAGCCCATTTAAAGAAAATTCTCTGTAACTTTATGGTTTAGGCCCTCCTGAAAGCTTTAATGATGAGTAATGGATTATACCATTTACTGTAGATTTTTACTGTTTATAATTATCTTTAATATTGTAGAACACTAAACAAAACAAGAGAACAAATAGAACAAAACAAAGTCAGTTCATTTACATTAAAACAGCTACAAAATAAAAAAAAACTGTTGCTTGAACTTAGCCAATAAAATGTATCCTATGAAAATACATCTTGTATCTTGTGAAGATCGACCTATAACGCTCTGTACCTGAACACCATGGCCAATTGGGACAACATTTTGGGATACGATAGAAACAAAAGACATGATATGTGCTTCTAATATCACATCACATCACCTCTTATCATGAGAAACCTTTCCACCAGCTACTTCAGATTCAAGCATTTGGTGTTTCTATTGTAAGTAAAACATTATTAATAATCATCATCATCATCATCAAAAGATGATGCGGCTCTCTTTGGGGTAAAAAGAGTGTTTTGATACATCGCCTATTTTCATTGCTCTTTTTAGATGCTGTTTTTAAACTTAGAATGAAGTATAAATAGGAAAACATTTTAATTACAATTAGAATTTCTTTGAGTGCTACTATTTATGGTTGTATTTTCTAAGGATACTTTATTTTAGAATTAATAAAATGTAGATCATAAAATTTTGAAATTGTGCTCATGTTAAATTATATATATATATTTTTTAATTAAGGGTGCTGATTATTTGTGACTTCAAATAACTACAATAGCTGCAATATAAAATTTGAAATATGCACATTAAACAATAAAATGCTACCACTTCTAAATAAAGGTAACATTATCTGTATATAACGGGCGTTTACCTCGGATTTTGGGCAGGATGGCTTTTTCTATTATAGCAGGCAGTGTTTTATTATCAATATTCTCAGATGCTTCGTAGCCTTGTCCATGACAGAACTGCTCGACAGCAGAGTACCATGGCAGTGCTTCAAAATCGTCACCTTCAGCCTAAAAAATGCGTAACAATCACTTTTTTTAATTGAAAAACTGTTGTTTTTCAATAAAAACACACACAAAAAAACAAGTAGAACTTTGGTTATCACAAACAAGTTTGGATTTTCTTGGTAAAAAAAAAAAAAAGTATATATGCTTAATACTCTTATAATTTGCTTCAAAACATAAGTGAAGGGAAAAAAAAATATTGGGGCATTTGACCTTGCTGTGGCCTTGGACAGATTCAGGATGTATAAATGGATAATTAGATGGACACAGGGATTAACAACCCCGAAAACATGCTAAATATATAACAATTGCAGTAAGATCGAAATATACAAAATCATTATACTGCAAAAAAAAAAAAAATTCTATTCTGGTTTTGGGAAATACATTACAATAATAAATAAGAAAATGATCAAGAAAACGTTAAAAGTATAAAGAGAAGTGCAGATAAGATCAGTTTAACAAGTGGACATGGTTAGATTTCCTGTGAGGAGGCTGGATGTGTAATAAAATCAGAACGCCCACACATATATACAATTGAACAATATTGTCTTTCAATAAATGTTACTGCTTACAGAATTGTACAGTATTTGGGGGCAAAGACTCTGTTATAGCATATATGTGTTAGCATTGTTTAAATCACCCTGTATATTCAAATAGAAATCTTTGTTTTAAAGGTATGTATGATATGTATGAGTATGATACCTTGAGAGGGTTCCAGCCAATGAGCTGGCATCGTATCAAAGGGGCAAGGAGTTTAGGGAGACACAAACTTATGTAGGCGTTGGTATAAGTTTCCGGAAACGATACACGCCACTCATTAAACTTCGAGAGTATTTTCTTTACATCCGAGAAGTCGTCCTGAACATCAGAAAAAATCTCCTGACCTTGCTTCACTATGTCCTCTGTGGAACAGAAACAGAGATTCTCTATAATCTATAATATCTATAGATGTATGAATGTAACTGTTTTGTCAAGGGAAATATAAGGTGCTGTGAAGACGCACTTCTTTTACTCTGCAGTTCTGCCTCCTGCTCTGCTGTTGGCTCCAAATCAGCTGGGATGCTCCCGCAATCTTCCTCCAAAAACTCACTGGAATATGAGAAGAGATCTTTAAGTCAAATATGTCATAGTAATTGGCTGAGCACAAACAGCCTCCAGAACAGCTTTAAAGAGCTTTAGGACAAAAATTTTACACAGTCTCTAAAACTGTACTAGAGTGAAAAATGGCATTCTTCTAAAACTCACTTACAAATATATTCCCTGGACTAGTGTTTTGATATTGGTAGAGGAGAGTGTTTGATGTGCAAAAAACACACCCTTTAGGTGTTCAAATGAGATATGGTTTAGTAACTGTGAAAGATAAAGCATCAGATTTACATTAATTTTACTCTCATTAAACCATTCAGTGAGATCTTGTGACCTGTGTAGGGGGACGTTTTCTATCCATAAAGACACCACCGTGCTTATCAATATATCAATGTGTCATGGAGAAAAGTGCCAGAATAACTTTGTATTGAACTGCAGTGACTCTTTTCTCTAAGGTGACAACTAGTACCAGCAAATAGTGCACACAACATTTAAGCTTTTCCTTTATCCTTTCTATTATACACACTAAAGCTGTGTATTTTCTGAATACATCATTTTCCTCAATACACGTACCTGCTGCATTTACATTTCTTAAGCAAGAAATTGCTGTATCATGCTGAATTGTCTCTCACCTGTCTTTAGCTTTATTGTTTTTCTCCAGTGCTGCTTCGCTGCTGGGTGGATTCGTGCTGTCTGCAGAAAGAAAAAAAAACTATATGATAAATAATTTACTAATAGAGGATGAGAAAGCTACAGTGGTAGATAATAAAGGAAACAATAATCGATGCAATCATTAATCCAGAGTTGAAAGTAAATCAAGTGATGCTCATGAATTTGTCCATTATTTGCATAGTTGCAGCCAATTAAAGCAAAACGAAAAATCGGCGTTTAACGTATACCACAATTTAATAGATTTAAAAAAATAAAAAAATCTTTGTCTTGATGCTATGGTTGACTTCATTGCTTTTTAACACATACTGTACAAGGGGGTCCAAATTTTAAATTTTATAATTATGAAGAAAACATTTTTTTTCGAAGTAAACAATAAGTTAGTAAATGATCACGGGATATTCAGCACATGAACTGCTTTGCACAAAAGCAGTTCTGTTTTATCTCCTATTAAAGCATACATTCCGACGACATATTTAATCTACAGTGGATATATTTGGTCATGAAAAGTTTTGTGTTAAATTAAAACAAAAAGAATGCAATTTTCACAAGTGAACCCTACTACAGTTTGTGTACTCCAACAGCAGATTTAACAGTGAATAAATATTACAGTTTTAATATTGGGTGACATCAAACACATTTTAACAACAAACCAATCAAGGTACAGCTAGAGTAAGTGTTATTTTTGTAAATGCATAGAAAATATAAATCCTCTCAGCCTTTGCTTTTGTGATCAGGACAATGAAATTTTAAAACTGACAATAAAAAAAAAGGAGTGATAAAAATAAAATGTGTGAAATAAATATATTAATACATTTCTATAATAATTTATATAATATATGTCAAAAGACGAATATCCTCATAACAAAAGCAATTATTAATAGCCATTTTGTATTTTATGCCTTTTAAGGCTTAAGAATACAAAAAAAAATGGGTTCATCTGCTCTTTTATAAAATTACTTCTAATGTGAACATGTGCAATGTGCAAACCTTCCACTTACAGGTTAACTGCTGAAGGTATCTGGACTGTTCCTGCACCGTGTTCCTTCTCTGAGACCACAGCGCCTCCGCCTGGCTGATATACAGATTGTGCATGTCCAGCTCCACTGAATTTATCAGCTGCATCTGTAATAATTATTTCATTCTATTTCAGCTGGATGAAAATGAAACGCTGTAGCCTTCTACCTCATACCTAAAGATTAGATTTCAAATAAAGATGATTTTGAAGTATTACACCTGTCCTGACCTTCTCAGACAGGCACTCCACCAGGTTCTGCGTAAAGGCGTTCATGTTGCGGTAGAAGAGGAGCTGGCTGTCAGTAGAATGGTTCTCTAGGTTCTCTACAGAACTCCTTGCACTTTCTATATCCTGCTGCATCCTCCTAAGCTCAGCTTCATGTGCCCTCTGCACCTCCTTCAGAGATTCCAGCCTATAGAGATACAAATACATGCACAAGTATGTAGTCAAAGCTGTGCGTGTTTCAATTTATGTTTATCTGTGCGGCACCTTTAACAATAAAAACTGTCTGAAAGAAAAAAAAAGTTTGATTAAACATAATTGAGGGAACAGTTACGACCGGGAATCAGCTTCGTTACAGCAGACCAGTGTTTGAAACTGATCACATACACTTGCTTTAGTGTACATTAATAACAGCATGTTTGTAGTTTTGTGTTTTAAAAACCTCGTTCTAGTACTAAAACTACACAGGCATCCATTCAGTACAATTATTACTGGTAATGTAGATTAATGCCAACCATTCATACTTTTAATCATTACTATGAGAAGAATAAAAACTTACTTTCCAGTGATTCGCTTCTTTATGATATCAATGCTGATTGGTGAAAGAGTCTTAGGAATGTCAGCCTTTTTCTTCTGCTGGAGAGGATTGAAATCCTTTCTTCCTTTCTTCTGAAAAATTATAGAAAATAGATGCTTAAAACTGAAAACAGTTCAGCCAGCCACTGAAGAAAAAAAACCCCAAAACAGTGACATTCACCTGGTATCTTTTAACACCTTTTCCTATCTGCTGCTCTTCCCAGAGGTGATGGTCCTCTTCCTGGCTATCGGAGCAAATCTCCTCACTTTCACTCCCACCTATCGAAAGAGTTTGGACTTTTATGACATATTCTGACAGGCTCCTGAGACTATGGTGGCATAGATGATGACGTATATACTGAAATACCTGTCTATCATTTACCTAATCATCTCCTAGGAATGACAGAAGAATTTCTTTAAAACAACATATTTAACTATGCATAAAGAGAATATTAAACATTTTCTACATAGGATCAAAAGCCTCAATGTGCCATGGCATTTGAATGTTTAGTTTGAATAATGAAGGTTGCCTGCACATGCTCCGCTGTATATCGACTTTCTAATGCTTACCCATTTTCTCAGTCATTCGTTCTCTAAGTGTTTTGGATTTGGGAGCAAACTGGATCCTGCGCTCATGATCGTCCGGGTCATCATCACTGTCATGTTGTCTATCGCTCTCATCCTGAGCGCTGTCTCCGTCCTCGCCCTCACTTTCTTGATCTGCATCCAGAGGGATATATTCTCGGTGGGCCCTCACTCTTCTCCTCTGCTCCTTAGCTGCACGAATCTTCTCAGCATTCGGGATCTTAACTGCAGTGGAGGATACCAGATCATACACTGTATTAAACAGCAAGGTTCTTCATATCTAATCATGTGACCGGGTTCAGTTTACCAGTTTGTGTTTTGAAAGAGCCAGTAGAGCTTGAGCTGGAGGAACTGGAAGCTGTGGAGTGTGTATCATCATTGCTGGCTGGAGACATGTCCTCAGCAGAACTGCTCTCTGACTGCTCCTTAAGCTCAATGTCTTTCCCATCTAAGCAGAGTAATCATTTTCGAGGTATGAGATTTTCAACCTTTGTAATGAATTCAATATTCTGAAACATAAATGTGTTGTACCTTGTTGTGATGATGTCACCCTAACGGGCGAGTCTTCCTTTTTGCGAGCCTGGAAGAGCACAGCTTTGTTCACGGTCTTCTTCAGCTTGAATTCACTCTCGCTTGCACCTGTATAACAACGGTTTGGAGTAGTCAGACACTGGTGTGAACCTAAATTCAAGGTCTGTGAATATTAAGAATCTCCATCAAAGTAGTTTTATCATATTGTCCAGTTTTATGGCTTATGTAAGATTTAACAAATATTTTAGTCAATCACAATGCATCTGTTGCAAGATATAATCGTTCTAGTGTTTCAAATAACCCAGTCAACCGTAAATGAACTGAAGAGCTTTAATAACTGGGTAATTAACTCACCCATATGCAGGAATAAACGCCTGTCAAACGTTTACTAATTATTTAGAGCCAGGAGTTTTTTTTAGAGATATATTTTAGAGACATTCATATCATATTCAATAAGTGGGATATAATTCTCTGAAAATGACAACAAAACACTGAATTAAAATAATTGTAAGATATACATAAAAGTATTAAAAGTAGCCCTCCCCTTGCTCCATGTCTGCTTATTGTCTTGTCTGTCTACTTTTACCATGACCCAACCTGTATTTATAAATATATAAGGGGGCAACATATCATCTAACAAAGATGGCTATCATGACACTTGCACAGAAAGTGAAGACTGGCTCGTCAAAGTGACTGTAATATTATAATTTCCTTCGTTACAGGGGCAATAACCTGAGACCAGTCCAGGCTTTTTTAAAACCATTGACAGATTCCAACTCCTCTTTAAAGATCCCAACGTGTTCCCACACCATCTGTAAAATATAATCTCACTGGCAGGGCTTGGGTCTGCCCCAGGATGTCAATCCAGATAGACTTAAATCCTTAATAGACCGCTAATATGAGCCTAGGGGGAATCCTTGTAAAAAAAAAAAAATAAAAATAAAAATACCCTGCCTCTTTTGGCTCTTCCTATTGAACCAGCTGCGTTACTACTCTGAAGTTCTTCTGGATCGTCAAGTGTCTGGACCTCATTTCCACCAGATCTTATGGATATGACTGAAAACTCGAACATTTTGTAAGATTAACTCTCTGGCAAAAAATATTGATTGTGCATTGGTTGATGCACATGCTTGCATCGAAACATCTCTCCTCAGTGGGGAGATCTACTAGAGCAGGGGTCTTCAACGTTTATCAGGTCAAGGCCCCTTTAGGATATAGATACATGGGGCAGGAACCCCCTGATAAAAAAGATTTGAAAAAAAAAAAAGTCAAACATGTATTTATTCAAATTTTTTCAAATCGTGCAAAATGATTAATGGCTTATGAACATTTTTTGCAATTAAAATTCACAATTTATCAAAGTTGTTGACGGTTGTGTTTTAATTTTAATGTATTTGAAGTTTCATACATTTTCCTTTCACTATCAGGTGGACTGTTATACATTTATAATAACTATATATTATGAATGAATTTATTACATTATCATTTTTTGTTTTTACCAATGTGTGTATATATATATATATATATATATATATATATATACACACATATACACAGATTGTTTGTATTGACACACAGTCTTCACTCTTCAGGCATTAGTGATACTCAGCCTCAGAGCTGTCACCAAGGAATAATGTCTCGACAGATAGAAAGAGACTTACCTTCTTTTTCACCCAAAAAGCTCAGGATTTGACTCTTGTTTGTCTTTTTGTCCTCTCTAGTTTGAGGTTTGGACGGTTCAGGATCCTGTGTGTGTTCTGGGCTGGACCCAGTGCAGTGTGGTGGAGTTGAGTTGGATTTTGAGCTGCATGAAATCCCTCTTCGCGCATTCACCTGCTTTACACCGTGCACAGGAGCGACCGCTTCCTTCACACATTCACTCGCTTTTTCACCTTCATCTTCTTCACTAGAGTCGTGTCTTCTTTGCCTAAAATTTCTCCTTGTTTTCCTGTTAAACATTCTCCAGCAAAATTTAAAATCGACTTTAACGCATTAGGAAGCGAACCATTTTAACTTCCGGGTTACGACGCGTAAAAATTAAAAGTCTCTCTTTCTCTCATTTTGTTATCATGTGACATTAAACGGTTGCATATCAGATAAATATATATATAGTTAGTCAAATTAAATAAATAAATAAATATTAGTTAGTAAAATTAAGACTGAATAACAGTATCAGTATGTATGGAAATGTGACTTAATGAACCAGGATGTAATTTTAATTTTAGGGTTGCAAAAATGTTCTTTTAGAGGTACAAACAAGAAGGTAGAAAAATATACCCATGTTCAGAGGTACATTGCTGTACCCTGCTTGAAAAAGCTGGAGCAACAAAGCATGAAGCTAAATGAGCACAAATCTCCACTCCAACATTTAGTGGAACATCCTCCCAGAAGAGTGGAAGTTATTGTAACAGCAAATGGGAACTAAATGTGGATTTGGATCTTCAAAAAGAACATACAAAACTTTTGTGCCACAGATTCCTACAACATTTATAATTTAGTGCAGAAAAGTGCAGAACTTGAAAAAAATTTGGAGGTCAACTTTTTAAACTCTTGTCATGATGCCCAAACCTTTCATGAATTTCATTTTAGTGGGTCATAGCACATGATCCCTCTGAAAGACGTCACTATAATTAGGTAATACAGTATTTGATAATTAGGTAGATAGTATGTGTCAAGGTAACATCCACATGAATGCCAGGACTCATGGTTTTTCAGTAGAGCATTGCCCAAAGCACCACACTGGCTTGTCTTCTCCCCATAGTACACACTAGAGCAGTCTCTTCCCCAAGAATTGACATAAGAACTGTGGTGTTTCATGCTGTCCCAGGCAAGGGAAGGCATTTTCCATCCAACACTAGAGCTCTGTCTACCAGGCCTCTTTATGAATATTAGTGGGTTACATTTGAGTGTGTGCAGTTAAACACTTGAAAGACATTCAATTGTAATTAATAGATATGCTATAATTTTTGCAACATAAACATTCAAACATAAGAGTGTGTCTGGCTGCTATTTTGGCATGTAAAATAATATTGTCTCTTTTAGTCTGTTTTGTCTTGTATAATCTGAGCTAAATGTATAGTGTTATTTATGACTGTACTTTTAAGTCACCAACAGCTGGAACCAAATTCCTTGTGTGTGTCAACTTGGGCTGCTGCTGTCGGTTATTTTAGTAATCGAGTATTCTAACGATTATTTCAACGATTAATCGGTGGAGTGGTAACTCAGTGGTTAAGGTGCTGGGTTACTGATCAGAAGGTTGGGGGTTTAAGCCCTGGTATCGCCAAGCTGCCACTCTTGGGCCCTTGAGCAAGGCCCTTAACTCTCTGTGCTCCAGGGGTGCCGTATCATGTCTGACCCCAGCTTCTTAACAAGCTGGGATATGCAAAGGAAAAATTTCACTGTGCTGTCATGTATATTTGTGATGAATAAAGGCTATTATAATCAAGTAATTGGATAAGAAGTACTTTTTCATTATTTAAGAGCAAAACTAAATATACAAGAAAAACTAAGACGGGTCTCTTAAAATGAACAAAAATTTGTTTCCTGTTTTAGAAAAATGAAAATTTTTATTGCTGAATCTATGAAAACTAAACCCATTTAGTCCATTCAATTGGCAAATTACATCAAAATGCAAATACAAACTTGGTAATGAATCCTAAGGAAGCCGGCACAATTCCGAATTTTTTCCCTTGCAATTCCAAGTTTTTTCCTTACAATTACGAGTTTATTTAGCGTAATTTAGACTTTTTTCTCACAAGTCTGACTTTATTTTTCCGTAAATATCCAACGTTTCTGGTGCATCTACCGGTAACCATGTTGTCGGCTTGAAGTTTGAAGCTGTTAGTGTATGAACGAGGCTCCTCTGCTTCATCTGTCTTGTGCTC
This sequence comes from Silurus asotus, assembly GCA_024362625.1. Taxonomy (NCBI): domain Eukaryota; kingdom Metazoa; phylum Chordata; class Actinopteri; order Siluriformes; family Siluridae; genus Silurus; species Silurus asotus. The sequence continues at coordinate 859,168 of MU570271.1, forward strand.
CAGAGCTGATTTAGTTTAATACAATGTGATTCTATTGATTGTAGCCTATTTCATTTTTCTGGCACTACAGAGGGGGTGACACTGCCCGATTGGCTAAAAGAAAAAGTCAGAAATGCAAGAAATAAAGTCAGAATTTGCAAGAAATGAAGTCAGAATTTTTTTTTTAATGTGGCGGAAACAGGCTTCTATGATTTATTTTTTCTCACCCCTCACTGTTTTCTCCCATCCCTGATTCAGGTAAAACAGTTGGAAAACACTATGTAGTTTGCTGCTTTATGAAGAACACAAAGTTCTCTGTGTTCTCCTTTTATCCAAAAACATTGCTGGATACCAAGTATCATGTATAGGTTTCACTTTCAAATAAAGTTGAAAATGGTTATGATTTAAAGATATGCTTTATCTTGGTTTCAGAAAAAACAGCCATTTTAAACCTGCAATGTATAGACATTTTATATCCACTGGAGCAATCAGCAACCCAGATCATCTGACATCCATTTGACAACATATATCTTTGGATGTGTACCTTTTCCCTGAAAATTAATCATATTCTTTACCAGAGGAGAATCAGTACACCTTTGTGTACCTTTGCATAGCCATGGTCTCACAGGAACCTAGGAATCTAAAATGGTTTCATATTACTCCTGTACTTTTTTTTTAAGTTCAAAATTCATCAAAATATCTTATCAAATGATCTTCAATCTCTAATGTGATTGCTAATAAACCTGATTAATTTATCCAGAGAACAATCTGAACACCAAAATTCATGCTAACTAGAATTAGCCACAATTTCAGGTGTCATTCAAATTTCTTGAATATGTGTTTTTTTCTGTAGAGAAAGAAGTGTGAGAGTACAGTTAACTTATTCATCTAAAGATGACTTTGCATGTTAGATTTTGCCTGTGAGACTGTCAACACCTTCATGAATCATGACAAGTTATATATCACTGACATACAGCTGAACAAACCAGAACACATTATTCAGCTGAACCTGGCGCCAGAGACAATAATTCTTTGACACGAGTGATGTCATTCCAGTTTGATAAATTTGGAGTCGGAACACAGATTATCTTGTGCATCTCCAGCTCAAAATGGAACACAAATTGTAACAAATTATCAATACACTTTTTAAAATTATAAAAAATATTTTTTTATTGTTCTTATCAGTCAACACGCGTATCATGTGAGGTTTAAACCCAATAAAAAGAGGCATGATCTGTGATGTCTGGAATTCTACCTCTTTTATTTGACAGACATTTTCTGTTTCAGACTCCTAGCATGAAGTGTTTTTATCAATTTTGCAAACTACATAGGTTTTACACAATATGTTTTGCACAAAATGTATTTTGATTGCTTCGGAATCAGTGTTTACTTCGGAATGCCTCTTACATCTGTGGTAGTCGGAAATAATCCTATTCAATTTATTTGTAAATTTCAGTGTCATTTATTTCAGTGGTTAGTTAATTGATTGATTAATTCATTTTTAATTTTACAAGAATTGTGTGTAAATAAAGCAGAAACAGATAGAGCAGTGAATTCACTTTTATTTTTATTATTATTATTTTAAATAATTTTAATGAAATAGATTTTTTTTGCACAGACCTTAACTGAATCATGTAAATTCTGGTTCCTTTTATTATATTTTTAGTCAGCCAGTTTTATTTTTTGATCCCTTATAAGTGCAAACATCTGCCACAGCATGACCTCAAGCTTCAGTAGTGGTGCACCGAGGCCTTGTGCTGATGACAGAGATACGTTGTGCATAGGGATTTCCAGCGATGCAAGGTATTGTTTTGTTTGAAATGCTTTAAGATTTGTAGATTTTTCAGGACTTATTTAGATTTTTAGCTTTCTATTAGATATTTTTAATAATCTTTTTATGGGTCTAGATTTACTTTTATATTATAGGCATAAAATTATGACCAATGCCGGGTGAAGTTAATCACACAGATTTTCTCTTAATCATGGCACCTGTCAGTAGGTGGGATATATTAGGCAGCAAGTAAATATTTTGTCTTTAAAGTTAATGTGCTCTAAGTGGGAAAAATGGGGACACATTAGGATTTGAGCGAGTTCAAAGTCAAGGGTCACATTGTGATGGCTAGAGGACTGGGTCAGAGATCTCCAAAACTGCAGCAACATGTTCCTGGTCGACAGGGTCATAGGTGGCCAAGGCTCCTTGATGCACATATAGAGCAAAGGCTGGCCTCTGTGGTCTGATCCAGCAGAGGAGCTATTGGCATTAAAATTGCTGAAGAAGATAATGCTGGTTCTGATCGAAAGGTGTCAGAATACACAGCGCATCACAGTTTGTTGCATACTGGGCTATATAGCCACAGAACAGTCAGGCTGCCCATGCCGACCTCTGTCCATCCCAGGAGCAAAGGAAAAAGATGACCTGGTCTGATAAATCACGTTTGCTTTGACATCACTTGGATGACCAAGTTCATTTGCATCGCTTGCCTGGGGAACACATGGCACCAGGATGCACTATGAGAAGAAGGCAAGCCAGCAGAGGCAGTGTGATGCTTTGGGCAATGTTCTGCTGGAAAACCTTTGGTCCGATTATCCATGTGGATGTTACTTTAACACGTCCTTCCTGCCTAAGCATCGTTGCAGACCATGTACACCCTTTCATGGAAACAGTATTCCATGATGGCTGTGGCCTTCTTCAGCAGAATAATGTGCCCTGCCACAAAGCAAAAATGGTTCGGGAATGGTTTGAGGAGCACAACAACGAGTTTAAGGTGTTAAATTGTCCTCCAGATTCCCCATATCTCAATCCAAAGAGCATCTGTAGAATGTGCTAGACAAATAAGTCTGATCCATAGAGGCCACACTTTTCCACTTACAGGACTTTAAGGATCTTCTGCTAACATATTGGTGCCAGATACCACAGAACAGCTTCAGGGGTCTACTGGAGTCCGAGCCTCAACAAGTCAGGACCAACACTATATTAGGCAGGTGGTCATAATGTTGTGGCTGACCGGTGTACATTAATCGTTTAATTACTGTAATTTCCGGGCTATTAACCGCACCCAAATATATGCCGCAATGAATACTGAATTTTCCAAAGATAAGCCGCACCTGTCTATAAGCCGCAGCCTAAAACTACACTAAAACTAATTAACTTCACACAGGCTTTAACGAAAGACAGTGGCTGTTACACGGCGTGTATTTAAACAGTAGCCTACCAAGAAAGTCATTGGTTACTGTCTTCCTCCTTCCTTTCACAACTATTTCTCTTGGGAGTTTCTTTTGGCATCGTCGTGCGTTTAAAAATCACCATCGGTGAAGCTTTTCTCCCGATGGCGTGCAGCTCAGAACACAGGTGAAGTGTCTTTTTTCATGCCCGGTTGTTTTCAGCGTGACGAATGATTCACAATCCCAGTTGACAGTCCGAGTGAGCGGCAGGTCAAATGTCAGAGGAACATCATCCATATTTATGATGTGGTGCGGCCCGATTCAGTGGGAGCGCATATGATTTGATATAAAGAATTTCATTGGTTCACCTGAAACCGGTTCGGCAATTTCATTGGTCTAATGTTATGTTATATTTTTGGCTTGAAGTTTGTGAAACCGGGAAAAACCCAGAAAAATTCCATATATTAGCCGCTTCGTTGTTTAAGCCGCGGGGTTCAAAACGTGGGAAAAAAGTAGCGGCTTATAGTCTGGAAAATACGGTAGATAACTATTTACGATATCGAATAACAAATCAAATAACAAATTCTTTTTTTTTTATATATGATTACAACAGTTTGTTTTAGTAATTTTTTTTTTAAATGCTTTTAATTTTTCTTATTTGTGATGGAACCAGAATGTAGTTAACAGAAGTGTTCTGAAAAGTAATAAACATAAATAAAAAAAATTAGCAATTAGCAGTCAGTGTTTCCTCATTTAACAAATACCTAGAGTGGTTAAGGAGCTGGGTTACTGATCGGAAGGTCAGGAGTTTAAGCCCTGGTATCGCCAAGCTGCCACTCTCACCTCAACAGTGTCCAGAAACCATTCGTGATCCTGGATGTTCTTAAAAGTTGGCCGATGTCTAGCATCTTTCTCCAAACAGCACGTTATCAGATCACGGCACTCTGTGTAAGCAGTGATGAGGTTAAGATAAAAATTTAAATACTTTAAAGAGAGATTCAAACAGATAACAGAAATCATGAAAAGTGATACTTGTGCATTTACTCACTATCAGACAGATCAGGAAGGAGTTGAAGATACCCCTCAACAATCTCATCATTGTTGTTAAAAGGAAAATTTCCACAAACCAAGAAACAGAGGAGGAGACCTAGACTCCAGACAGTTGCAGGAATACCATAATACTGTTTGTAGAGAACCCACTCAGGAGGCCAGTAACCTGGAGTGCCTTTGGGAAACAGAGCAGAAACCATCACTTAACTGCTTCTCCACAGGCTGAATGGATCCACATATGTACTGTTACCTGACCTGAATAGGACGTGTAGATCTCATTCTTCAACAAATCTCCACAGCCAAAATCAATAAGCTTCACTACCAATGTCTCTGGATTGATCAGAATGTTCTCTGGTTTGATGTCACGGTGAAGAACCCCTCTCTCACAGCAGTGACACGCGGCCTGAACCACCTGCCAAAAGATCTCTCGAGCTACTAGTTCAGGCAAACAAAAGTTGTTATGTTTGCAGAATTGATATAGGTTCATGCAGGGAATGGGGCGCTCCAGTATCATGATGAAGTAATCAGGCACATCAAACCATTCGAGAAGCTCTACAACATTCTTGCAATGAGGAGCCTTGGATACCATTTCCAATAGTGCCACCTCTACAGGAAGGCTGTGTGTTTCTCCAGGCTAAAAATTACAAACACACACACACACACACACAGATGCATTTTTCTGGAGAATTCATGTGATAAACTGTGAAAAAATATTGTAAAAAGAGAAAAATTGAATTGGCACTGATTCTAGATCAGCAAGCTTCCTCTGTTGGTGCTTAATAATGTAAGGTTATAAAATGTGAATATGAGTCATCATTTATTTTTTTTTGGTGATAAGAGCAGGAATTAGTAAATGGAAGAATTGTTTAGGTCCAGATCTGCTCTATAACATGACTAATTTGCATTTTAGGTTTTCTGCAGCGTCCAGAAAGTAGAGTGGGTTTACTTACAATGGTGATGTACTGATCATCAACGTCTTTGAGGAGAACTTTAATGGCAACCTGTTTACATGGGGACAATAGATTTCAATATATAAGTTGAACAAGCCTAACTAACGAATATATTTAGCACATTTACACATACAAGCACTGCATTTCAGAGCTATATATATATATATGTATATATATATATATATGATATATAAGAATATATATATTTATTAATTAAAACGGTCATGTGGAACTGAACTGTTACTGGCTGTAAAAAGTTTTAGAAAAGGTGTTGCAGTGTTTCCTCATTTCCAAACAAACAGAACAAGCTACATCTAAAATGTTCAGATAGAACTAAAGGCTTCATATATCAGAAAATGATTTAATCGTGTGAATTCTGCATTTCTGGTATTTGTTGTTGTTAAAAGTACAAAATCATGAAATTGCATTAGAATCATGTAAAGTGATAGTTTGTGCTTGTGTGTAATTTTTTATGTATTTATGTATTATTATTATTTCAAAAATAACAGCAATATTACTTCTCTTCCATCTGCATTACGTACTCCAGCGTAGACTTGGCCAAAGCCTCCTTTCCCTAGCATATCACCCACAGTGTACTCTAAATCAAACTCAGCTGTTTCTCGCACACACACACACACACACACACACACACACACACACACACACACACACACACAATACAAATTCTGTTATGCTTTAGTCCTGTCTCTAAATATAAGTCTTCCGATTATGATCATTTAAAGTACATATTTCAGTTTAAATATGAAAGTATAGGAGCAATGAATCAGGATTTAAGTTAAATGTATTTTTACCTATTTTCTTCTTTTTATTTCTCTAATTCTTTCATCCCTTTTCACAACTAGTTTTTAGTAAATTGTGTACACACCTTGCTAGGTGATAATTATAAAGATAAAATGAATTTGTGTATATTTGAACATACTGTGTTCTGAAGGGTCAAATTGCAGGTAAGCAGTTCCTTTGAAATTGCTAGACTGCTCATCAGAAAAGCTAGAATTTAATTCCCTGTATTCCAGCTGCTGGCGAAGTTTTTTGAGCCATTCTGGTTCTTCCCTTTCTCCAAGCAAATTCTCTGAGAGCTACAAGACATATCGATAAAGTAAACTGATAATGGAAGCTCTTTCACAAATACAAATAAAATGTCTTACTTACAGCTATAACCATTTCCAACGCATCGCTTCGGACGCAAGAAATGATTCTGAGGATTTCTTTAGCAATAACTGTGCAGTAATCCAATGCCTGATCATCAAATCCTGCCTTAGCCAGCTCACATGCATGAATGTACTTAAACTCCTGAGAAACACAGAGAACCTGTCATTTTCAGTACAATGGTTACTCATTCACTTTGACAAGAAACAGAGAAAATTTTCAACCTGGAAATCTGCCTGGCCGAACCCTGAGTTTAGAGACAGAGCATATTCATAGACCTCAGTTCTTTCAATCGCCTCCCTCATATCTGATTTCCTGTCTGGCAATCTGCTGAAAAAAACAAAACAAAACAACAAAAAAAATGCTAAATAAAGAAAAATCCACACACTCACATACACACAAGTACACATACACAAACAAAGTACCCGTCACATCCAATCAGTTTAAATATCGGGCGTGATCCAAGCTGCATGTGCGCCACCACGTAGCAAATGTGTGCTGCATATGTCCATCCTCTGGCGGCTGAAAATAAGAAAACGAAATCAACAACATCAAATAAACCAGTGATTATACAGAGTGCATAATATACACCTACTGTTATAAACTTTATAAAAACTTGCACATTTGTGCAATTATCTGATTAGTCAATGCTGAATTTCTAAAATTGACTGAAACGGACACCAACAACCATTGGCACAATTAGTCCATGCAAGCATACTTATGTTTGTTGTTAACATTATTAGTTGTTTTCAATAAAAAAGACACTGAGTATAGTGTGATTGCTCTTGGTGCAAAGTGCATCCATACCGAACTGATTTCCCATGCTAATAATAGCTTTCCTGTGCTCATTTCTGGGAGCGTTAGTGCATAAGAGATTTGCTAGAGGAATGCACCAGTCCTCCTGGCGCTCCACACGTCGCAGCTGTAGCAGGAAATCGAGTTAGAACATTTGATACTGACTAATGCAATACACAGAGTAAAGCGGAAGGTAATACTGATACACACACACCTTGTTCCTCAAGAACTTGTAACCCTTGAAGAGAATCAGAGCAATTTCAACAATCATAACTTTCTGTAAAAGAAAAATATCGTCAACTAAATGTTACACTGTGCACACATTTATTTACTCGTGCCCTTTAAAAGGTTTTGATTGCCGTACTGTTTAAACTGGGACACACTGCGCTCGGCATCAACATTTTTTTAAGTATCTGATTACAGTGTTTATAGAGCCGAGAGAATAGAACTATATTTGACTTCGTTTTAGCTACATCAGCATTTATTTCTTATTGATGTTAATGATTTAGTGTGATTTAGATGTTATTTGACTTTATTAGTCAGCACAACAGTGCAGCGTCTTTGGGAAATAAAGATTTAGTCACTAGCAGATTGGAGTAGAAAAACAGGTTGCATGCTTTTGTAATCAAATACTCTTTTGTTTTTGTTTTTTTTTTAGCAATTTTTCCATTATTTTTACAGTGTAATGAGCACTTACTCCATTGCATTTACATATGTGATTTATAATTGACCAGAAGAAATAGGATTTCTGTGTCTGAGGATTATCCAGATCTTGCAAACACTCCAGACACTTGTTTTCGATAAACCTCATCAGCTCGTCTTTCTGCATCTTGGCACTGTTACACATAGTTTATATGGATTATTGCACACACAATCTTTAACCAACTAATGACCAACTTCAGAAATAATTGAATGGAGGACGGTAAAAGATTAAATTACCTCAACAGAGGACCAGGAAATGCTGGAATCTCCTCTGACATGTATATGTCATCATACTGCGAGACACCAGACTCTACTGAAGCCAAACCTTGGAAGAACACAGTAAAAAATGTTCCTCATGGCTGGAACTACAGTAGATAAAATGAGGTGTGGAGCTAAGGAGTTTTAGCATTTTCTACCTGTACTGCATGAATGAAAATCACGTGCTTTGGCATCTTCTTCAAAATGAGAAATAAAATTCTTAACACGGGTTTTCATCTCAAGCATGGTCATTGCCTTCAAGTCTGCAGATCTAGAACACAGTAGCAGTTATTCAATAATGTTAATAAAGGAAAATACAAATGATTGACAGTTTAATTTGGCAAAAGCACACCAATATTTTTGATACTGTTTTTATTTATAAATACTGGTTTAAAATATGATTTTACTGCTTTACTGATTTAAACTGCTTTATACATTTCTAGTACCAAAAATTAGATTCTGTTGTTAAATTCGATCCCAGTAATTTAGAATGTGATCCATCATCGATCATTTAATACCGGGCCACACAGAAGGATTACAATTTTAGATTTTTTTACTATTAAATATTAAAAAATGTCGCGTTTTGCATGGAGTGCATTAATTGCATTAATAAAAAAATTAATAAAAAAAAATTTAAAAAAAACAGCAAACAAAAACATTTCCGGCGTTGGCAATTTCCTGTGCTTTCAGGGGCAGATTTTTTTTTTTTTTTGGATGGGGGTCGTTAAACGAAGCTCGAAACGAATCTGCATCATGGTGAGTTACATTTACATTATAGACAGTAAATCCGGTCCGGAACCGGAAACCTCACCCTGAATCTTTGAAAATTCGCGAGTTCTAATTTGGAACCCGAATAACATCAAGTTGCGGATTTTTTATTTTATTTTTAATTAGTGGGAATCCGCAGAATTTTCAATAACTTTAGGAATAACATTTCAAACTATGTATTTGGTCGAATATTGTACACTATTGCATTTATAAAGTGGCATAATGTCTAGATGAATTCACTAAGGTACCATATGGGCTGCGTCCAAAATTCGCGGATTAATAAATAAATAAACAAAAAACTAAACAAACAAGTTACCTGTAAATTTTCTAACAAACAAAAACACACAAACACACACACACACGCGATATCTCTCTTACCTGAGTCTCGAAGTTTATGCTGTCGAGTGCCAAAGATGTACTGAGTCAATTTTAACACAGTTCTAGTTTAATAGATATAACCGTGTTACGTCACTGTGACGATATACAATACTACCCTAGCAACCATAACGCGAGAAAAAATAACGGCATGCATGCATTTCCATCTATTATATCTTATGCAACACAAAAATACTTTTATAGAGATACATACCAAATATAAGGATTATTGACAATACATTTTTTTTATCTGCAGCTGCACCTTAATGCATATGTCAGGTGTACATGCACATGCACTTCCCCTGGTTGTTTTTTGGTTTCTACAGTCCCTGGGCTCTGTTCTTCATACGTGGATTCATTTATTAGCTGGATTGTATTGCTGATGCTCATCCTGGAGATGTTTCCATAGCAACAGGTCTGTTAGCTTAAATTTGAAAAAAACATGGGTTTATTCCAGAAGACTGTCATAACCATGTCCTGTCCATTTTTCAAGATTAACATGCTGCAGATGGGGAGCTAGCATGTGGAGAGCTTTCCCAATTCAACATGTAATGTGGAATTGACTGGAACCTGTAGTGCAATAGTTTACTTATGGAAAGAGAGTATTTTTATGAGGGAATCATTTACCTAATTTGTTGGACCTCTTGCAGATACTCTTCTATCACAAATCACTCCTGCCACACTTCTCACTCCACCCTGCCTGTACTCTTTTCTTGAATTCTCTAAAACACTCTCCATTACTTTGCACTACTGACCCTAGGTACTTAAACTACACCACCTTCTTCAGCTCTTCTCCCTGCAACTGCACCACTCCACTGCCCTCCCTCTCATTCACACACATGTACTCTGTCTTACTCCTACTGACTTTCTGCGGGATCAGACAGAGGTCTAATTAATGTTCATATCTCCTGAAGATTATTGATAAATTTCGCTGCTGTAGTTGACGTGATTGTACGCTTAACACGGTAACGTGGCGAGGTACCAATACTATGACTGAGGCCGATTTTAAATGAGATAAGGTAAAAAAAAATTTATAATTTTTTTTAGCTCAATTTGTTATAAAATCTGCAACTTCTACGTGAAAGTCAGAGTAGGGCCTCTGAGGGGTCTGTGGAGTAGGGGTCTATAAATAATAATGAATGGAATTGACTGACTAGACTGGCTTTTAGATGCTTAATATTTTATGTTGGTGTAAAGAACTTTGAATGTGTTACATTTTTGTATATTTTTTTTGTGTGATGCTTAAATTATTATTATACTGTAAATAGCTGCGACTTAGGCTCCTCTGCCATTGGTGTATGTAACTATACCCAGGGGGATTAGCTTTATTTAATGCAAGATATTCGTTCGGTTTAATCTTTAAAAGTTTTCTAAAGTTTCGGTAAAACCCATTACAATCTCCTGGTCGGTAATAATTTTGTTTATAGTCAGCGCTTTTGACATGAGAGATCTAATATTGAACCATCCTATCTTTAAATCAGAGGTGCTGGCTATGCATTCAGTTTAATTTAATTTAATGTTAATCAAGCTACTTAAACAAACTTTCTACATCTTGGTTTCACTGGGGAGACAAACACAGTCTCTCTCTCCCTGGCCTTGGCTCTGGATAGTACTGGTTAACTAATGCTGTAATGGGGCCAGAGCATATTATGGCATAGGACATTGCAATCGCAAATTTACACACCTCTAAAATGTTACTCTTATTAACCACTGACTGTCGAAGGCTTATGTCATTAGCTCCTGTCCGACAAACTATCTTTGAGAACTTATGCTTTCCTAGAAACCTAAGCTGACCTGCTATTTCTGGAACCTTGGCTTCTGTGTATACACCTATCCTGTGCTTCTGGTGCCCCTATAACCAGAGTTCTGGATTGCTCTCACACTCACTAATTCTCTTTAGACTCTGGATGTGCACCTGTAATGCTGGGATCTTCTCTTTCATAGAGCTAACTAACTTACATTTCTCACAGATAAAGTTATTGCTAGCGATGGAGAAAGACTGACTATACAGTCCACACTCCACGTATTAAATGCCCTGGATGCTTGCCATATAAGAGACCTTAATGTGGGTACTATAGTGTGTGTTAAAAAAATAGGGGAAAAAAGTGCTTTTACAAAAAGAAAAAACCAAACGCAACCGAAGGAAAGTTGAGAATACAGGAAATCAAAACGATAACTTAAGATTATTTGAGGGATGAAAGATGTAAAATCTGTAAAAACTGAACAAATATAAACACAGACACAAACACGAAATTCACAAAAAACTAATGAACAACAGGAAGTCACGTCACACCATATGTATATGTGTATATTATATATGTATTTTCATCCACAGCATAGTGTAGCTAACATGTCTGGGCAGCTACAAACCGAGGTCTGTAGTGATGGTAATTTTGTTTTGAAATACATTTTGAATATCATATCATTTTTCCAGTTCAGTTTTGTCAGTTTAATCTGGCATAACAGGAAAAAAGCATGAACAGACAAGAAGGCAATTATGACTGTAGCTTTTGATTGGCAAAATATGTGTTCAAAACTTACATTTTTCAAACCGACTATGAAAAATATTCAGATGTTCTTGCCATGTTATTACAAGGACATGTGTGTGGTAGCATACTTTATTAAACGTCCATTCCTTTTGTTGCTTAAATACCAATGCAAAATGTAAGGCACAAGAGAAACTGTAGAATTGTAAAAGGTTTATAAATTCATGTTCAGTGCTCTAGGACTGCAGATATAATGCAGAATAAATAGCTGTGCACATATAATAGGTCCATTTAAATTGATTTATATAATGTGTTATTCAATTCTGTTGAACATTCCAGCACTTAGATAAGGAATAAATGAATCTACATTTTCATCTGTTCTTGATTATTCCAATATTCTAATTGCTGTTTTTCTTGGTTCTGTGCACATCACTTCACTCTGCCCACATTCAATCTTAATGCTAAGATAATAATGTTTTTTTTATTAGGCAAAATGACAGACTCACATGTGTTGATTGATGGATTACTGTTTTAAGTGCCATATAATTATGGTTATCTCTGCTTGAAAAACACAGGTTTCCACAAGAAATATCATTAACAAAATGTCAGCTGTTAGTCATTAAAATCATTACTATGATTTCTATTAAACATTTTGGATGTCTAATGACATTCTGATAGTCCCTGTTGGTGTCTAGAAAATACCAAAATGCGATGTTTGGCAAAGGTTTTCTATTGGTCATTAATGCTTTCCACTAGACATAACATGTCACCGATAGTAGGCAACAAATTACCTGTAGAGCTCCACATTACAGTTGTAAAATCTTTTGTCATTTTTTTTAAATTGTAGAAAATCTCGAAGCATTATTTCCTCAGATTTATTTGAAATCTATTTATTTATATTCGGATGTTTATATAGGTGTTGTTTTCATGTTGGTTTTGTGTTACTGTATGTATGTGATAAAACAGTTAAGATTTCCTAAAAGACATTAGTAGTTGCATCAGTACAAAAGATATGTTTATTCCCTATATGCTAAAGATAAAAAAAATCTGAATTTTAATTCCCTATTAAGAAATGATAACAGCAAAGGTCATTATGGAAATGCAAATTCCATTATAAAAATTACCATATTAAACTACAGTACATGCACATGTAACCTGTAGGCAAAACGAATTTCTCTCTATCTACTAGTTTAAATGTGCAATAATATTTTTTCCCAACATGAGAATCTTAAGCTTTCTTTTTTTTGCTTCTGCATTAGAACTTTGACTAACAATGGTATAACTCATAGTTTGAATAAGCAACACAGGTGAAAAATGTGTAAAATGATGGCAATGATTATTAGGTTGTTTGTCCCCCTGATCTGAAAGCATGGAAGTTTCAGCTCTGCTGTACTTAAGTTTACTCTTGGTTGTCAGCTGTCCATAACTATAAAAGAATGAAAGAAAAAGGGTTAGTACATGTCAATGGTTAGTACATCTCAAAATAATTTACAGTAGCATAACAATTGTTTGATGTTAACCAATGTTTAACATTTGCATAGAGTTTCAAAAAATAATCACTGTACTCACTGAGAGGTTGTCTCTTAGCAGCTCTATGATGATGGTGCTGTCTTTAAAAGACTCTTCGTTAAGTGAATCTACCTCTGCTGTGGCTTTTTCAAGTACCTGCAAGTAACCACACTCAGTTAAATGGTGGTTCAAAAAATGTTATTCGTCTCATGGCAATGTGGAGTGTACCTCTTTAGCGAGTTTGCAAGCCTCCCCTGGAGAGCGGAGAATCTCGTAGTAGAAGACAGAGAAGTTCAGGGCAAGGCCCAGGTGGATGGGGTGTGTTGGCTTCATCTCTTTACTGCTCAAGTCAAATGCCTCTTGGTAGGCTTTTTGAGAGTCACTTTTTGCTGCTGAGAAGCATACAAAAAAATGATCACTGAACTGAACTACTGACAATAAATTCAAGAATAATAGAATGATATAATACATATATACAGTCATTCATTTTTAGTATGATGTTTAATGTAGTCAGGACTGTAGCGGATCCATAAAACACCGGGTGTGAGGCATGGACTCACCCCAAATGGAACACCAAGTCAACAAGGTGCATCGTGCACCTATGTATTCACACCTATGGTGTGAATGGTAATTTAGCATAGCCAATACAAATACTGGCATGTTTTTTAGAGGTACGAGAAAAACACAGAAGCTGTGGGAAAAACTAAAGAACTCTGGGAGAACAGGCAAAAGAGTAACACAATCGAACAAGGGACATTTGAGATGTGAGACACAAGTCTAATTATTCCATGTTCATTGATAATACTTCCACTGAGCACAGACTCATTAGATATAGCCCATACTGTGTTTCGGGCTCACATATATTATTGAAATTTGTTTGTGATAATTGTGAATAATATTGATGCCCCCTAAAAAAAGTTAAGTGTTAGGTTTAAGATCACAATAATCATCTTTTCATACAGATGTATGTATTAATAATCTAGAACTGTAGGTATCCAATTAGCATGGTCAAAAAATTTTTTCTCACATATTTCTTCTCACCCAACAAGATACTCTCTTACGTGAAAGTAACCTTCCTATAGTCTGGTTTTATAAAAGCAAATCAAAGCAACAGCATAGCACCACAACCAACACAAGGTGTTCAACAACCCTCAAACTGAGAACTGGCAGTATGCATGCCAGTTTATTAAAATCGGTTTCATGTTCTTACATTGATCATCTTTAGGGGCCACTTCAGCAAGGTATCGGTAATAGTCTCCCTTCATCTTCAGGTAAAAGACCGTGTTTTCATCATTTGAGGAATTTTTTATTAGATATTTACTCAGCAGCTCCTGTACAAGAGAAACAAAATAATTAGATTCAAATGAGAAAAATATTTCAGACAAAATTCACACAAACTCCATTAGGATTTAAAAGGCTTAAGAAGCTGACTTTATGAGTAGGGTGCAAGTTTAATGTGCTACATCTTTCACTAGTCACTTCTCTTATCTCATATCCACTGTATGTAACTTGCTTTACTATTGAACTATTGCTTTTACTCTATACTGTTTGGTGACTTGTAAGTGGCTCCATAAAAATGTGCCTTTCAATTGCTCTGTATAACCATGTAAAGTTCATAAATAGGTATTTACCTGCACTTTTACACGCCTCAAAGGCTACACTTCTGTTATAGTGAGTATATTAGAGTAAATTTTAGTGTTCACTATAGAGAAATATTAATACATTTTTCAACCACTAACAATATTAGGTATATTAGTGATAATTGTATGAGTGGTATAATGTTGATATTCATATTGAAACAGAAATGAGTATGGTCAGTGCTGTGTCTACATTTGATTTAAAGCCAATACTCAATAAACTAATTAAAAAGGGGAGATTGTTTTAATGTCACACCATAAACTCGGAAGGAACATTTTGGGCATTTGCTGTTTGAAGGAGAGAAATTACACATTCACTAATATTTAGGAAGTGAACAGCTGGATATTGCCTCCTTTACTATTAACCTTTGTTTATGCTTTTAAAGCTGAAAGTGGTCAAAGGCCAACTGTTTAGAACTGTTTATATACACAGCTATATGTTCAGTTGTTTGTGTGAATATTTAGTCCAGAGGACTAAATTTGGATTATGACTTCATAGACATATCTAAATTAAAAAAAAAAACTATCTGAAGATCCACACACCATGCCAAACTGTATTACTTACCAGTACATCGTTGCAAATATTGCGCAGTTCGTGTTCCACTTTCTCCCGGTATTCTTTGACCACCTCAGGTTTCTTGTCATCAGGATTGCTCTCAATATTGGATATGACTCGCCAGGCCATCCGGCGTGTGCCCACCACATTCTTGTAGGCGACAGAAAGCAAGTTCCTTTCCTCATTAGAGAGTTCGCTACCTTCCTTGGTCACTTCCGTCATAAAAAACACCATGTCTTCATAACGCTCGGCTTGCTCAGCCAATTTAGCCTTGTGGACAGAGTCTGCTCTTGTCATTCTTTTGTCTGTTTTGATGCTGTTTGCAACAAAAAAAAGGAAGCTCTCCTCAGAGCAACAAAATATGGGGGAATTTCGCTTTAAGACTAATTAAGCGGCTAAAGTGGAAACTTCTTTCGGAATCTTTAAAGAAGCTGTGGGATAAGAAAAGAAGTTTCATTAGTATGTTAAACACTGGTTTGAACCTGTTGAACCTGTTGAAAATAAATGCAGGTTTCATTTTACTTACATTATAAACATTTAATGAAATAATAAGCTTTGTTGCATCCAAATCTTTATTACATCATTACGTTTTATGCTTTGAATTTAAGCATTACATACAGTGCTTTTCTACTGTTTACTGTTAGTGCTGACAAAAGGAATTAGACTTTGGGGTTTGGCAGGTGAAAATAAATGAAAAAAGTAACGCTCTTCCTTTTTTTATGAGCTACCATTGTAGCCTGAGCTTCAGGTTTTAGAAGGTTAAAATGTTTTTTGCTTTAAAAGCTATTTGTATATCAGTGTGTAAATGTATGACATCATAGCAGCACCCAACTATAAAATCTAACAGGAATAACAGGATTACATCAGCATTTAGGAGTAAATACCCAAATTGCTAAATGCATCAGAAATATTTAATTACAAGCATAAATTATGTTCAAGGACAGAGATCATTAAGTAGCTTGTTAAAACAGAACATCAAGTAATTAACTGAATGGCAGAAAATGAAACCGGACAGTCATGTTTTATTACTAACATAATTACATATAGACAGTTGGAATAAACATAGAAAAAACAATACATACATGGGTAAAGGAAAAAAAAGGATCAGCCCAAAAACATTAAGCTTTTAATGGGTGTAACAAATCATTGATCAGTGTAACTGATGCACTCATGAAAACTCCTTTCCCAGTTGGCTCATTTATTTTTCTGCAGCTGTTTGTGGAAAAGCTGGGTGTTTACACAGTGTCTACGTCTGCTTTCACAGTCCTTTAACAATTGATAAGCTGTTTCTAGTCATAATCAAAGAATGACAACATTGACTTTATGTGACTTTAGTTATCTACAAGTTTACCCATAAGGCTTAAACATTTAAAACAGCTAATTGAAAAGTGATCCCATACTAAGTTACTTTATTTATTTGTTCAATTCTTAAATATATTGTTTTTAAGAACATTAAAAGCTTAATATTTTTACTAGTTTGGGCTTGGCTCATTTCCGTTCTTTCCAGGAATGTATGTACAACCAATTTAGAAATTGATTTAAACATTATCTATTAACAATCAATTTTTATCTCGTCTTCATAAAAGTCTGATTAATTGTACACACTCATTCATATGGTCTTGTACATCAATTTCTGCTTTGACGTCTGAACGAAATAGGTGAAAAAGACACGATTTCCTCTGTCACTGCAACCTGAACAGCTGAATCTACACTGAATAATAGCAGCTTCTATATGGTCCTGCAGACACATTAAGCCTGAAAGTCTGAGAAAGAAACGAAAAGAAAAGAAAAGAAAAATTAAAGAAAGAAAGAAGAAAGAAAATGAAAAGGAAAGTCAGAAAGAAACTTTCTGTTGCCACACCTGTTAGTCGAATTCCCAAAAACCTCCCTGCCACACCTAATATAGCTGCTGGCAAAAAGTGACTACAAATGTGCAAAAGTGCAACATGTCGAGAAAGAACAAGCGTCTCTGTCTTTTTCTACACTATATTTTAAAAACTTTTACATCTTTATAAAAGCAGAAAGTAAAAAAAAAAGTAATGAAATTTGAATAGGGCTTGTTTAGAAACAGTCACCTTCAGTTACACCTTCTTATATCTTCCTCACAACAACCAGCTTGTTAGAAAACAACTACACATTTTATGCATGGCTGATAAATAGTTCTCACCTTTGATGTAAATGCTCCTCTTTAGACTTGAACAGATGAGAGAATGAAGCATGCATTTCTTTTCAGAAAGAATTTCTTTAGGATGTGGCCACACCTCCACACAGTCCACCTCCAATCAAAGAGCAGGACCCGGTTATGATGTAGACTAAACAAGGAATCGCTTGTAGTTGACATACTTGTTCATTTATCCATTGAATTTTTAAAAGGATATATTTTTTTATTTAATGTGTTGCTATGGTTTTCAACAATTGGAGCATTCTTTCAGCATTTTGACTTTTGTTACCATATACTGCGGTATTACTTTTGTGCTAATTAAGTGGCTAGTATATTATAGTATAGTTCAGTATAGTATAGTATAGTATAGTAAAGTATAGTATATTACTAATAAAACATTTATTAATGCAAAATAAAATAAACAATTTTAAAAGTGTAATTAATATATAAAAATGGTGTTCTATTTATATAACTCAAGCAAATTATATTATTCAAAGTCCAGCAATCAAGATTTATGAAAGTAATTTATGTGACATGAATAACATTGGTTATTTCGTTACAGAGTCACCGGTCAAATTAAAGGATATATTAGGCAGCAAGTGAACAGTCAGTTCTTGAAGTTGATGTGTTGGGAGCAAAAAATGGGCAAGCATGAGAATCAGAGTTACTACCGTACATAGTGACAGTTTACTGTAACGGTTCATGCTGGCCATGTGCTGACAATGTGCATCTGTAGCTGCAGACTGCAGTCAGAGTGCCCATATGAGTCTCTTTCCCCCACCTAAAACAATTACTGTGCGATGAACCTGTGAACATCAAAAATGGACCATGGAGCAACCGAAGAAGGTGCTTTGTCTAATAAGTTATGTTTTGTTTATGCCATGTGAACAGCCAGATCTGTGTGTGCCAAATAACTGGGAAAGAGATGGCACCAGCATGCAATATGGGAAGAAGGCAAGTGTGCAAATCTAGTTTGATGATATGAATACACCATCTGTTCTGCTTTGAATCCTATTCATATGAATGTTACTTTGACAGGTAACACCTACTTAAAAATGTTTTCGGACCAAGTATATTCCTTGATGGCAACAGTAATAGCGGCAGCAGGGTCTTTTAGTGGGATAATGCTCCATTCCAAACTGCAAAAATTATTTAGGAATGGTTTAAAGACAAGGCAAAGAGTTCAAGATTGAGTTCAAGTTGATCAGGTATCTGTGGGATGGGTGTGGATGATCCACTGTGGCGACCCCTAATGGGAGAAGCCGAAAGAAGAAGATCTGAGAAATGGGTGGAACTAATAAGTTTGATTAATGGAGTCCCCAACTCACAACTTACAGGACTTAAAGGTGCTATTGTCTTGTTACCAGTAACCTCAGCACAATATCAGAGGTCTTGTTTAGTCTGTGGCTTGACTGTTATGTTGGCACAAGGGAGACCTACACAAGTATGTAGGTCTCCCTTGTGCCATCATAACAGTCAAGCACACAGGTGGTGCTAATTTAGGCTGATAATGTAGGTGTATGTAAAATGATTCCAACTGAATAGCTCTCAAATACAAATGCATTTCTGAACTGACTGTATGGAATAGGAATGCAAATACACATTTCTTGTGTAATCGCTCCTATAATACTTAAAGATCTGATCAATTAAATCTGAAAACATGAAGTACTGACTAGTGGTGACACGATCATGGAAAATCTAGGGGCAGTATTAACGAAAAGTGGCAAATCCAGTTTGTCTAGGCTTTCTGTTGTCAGATTTACTAAATCATTGTTGAAGCAAGTTCAAAAAAGGGGTGTGGAAAGCCACAGCTGGTTGAAAAGAGGACAATGGTGATGTAGATTTGACCATCCTGTAAAGCAAAGTGGTGTACGTATTATAAAAGTACACAAATCCTTTTTTTTTTTGTTTAAAACTCTTTTGCTCTGTTTGAATTTAGCAGATGTACTTTCTTCGGGGGAATAAAAAATGTTTTAATGTTGGGTGTGACAGGATGTGTAGTAGGCTTTATGTAATTTCTAAGTGTTCAATAGCCCGATCTTGTCCAAACATGTAGTTGTTCATGTCGTTCTAGAGTAACACTGAATAGTTGTATATGAGACACTGTAGTCTCATCCAGTTACACACACCCTTAATGTTGTGTGGAAAAGCAGATTTATGTGTGTAAACCCAATTTATAAGTGCTTTGTGTATAAAACAGTATGACCAATTTAACCACATTATTTCGAACATTATTTTCAATTCAAATATATGCTTTGGTATAAATAACCAGAAGGTGAACTGGCTATGTTAAGTTGCCACTAGGTGTGAATTCCCTCGTCTTGTTGCATGTTGTTTTGAAAAAGGCTTTACCAAGATCATGACAATGAATACATTTAGAATATAAGGGGTCAATTTATCTTAAATACCTGTGTAATATCTTAAAGACATAAGGAAGAGGTAGTGATTGTGGCTCTCGGTGCACTGCTTGGCCATATTAAATTGTTAATAACTGGCAGTTTGTTGGTAATTGTGAAGTGGTACAAGAATAATAAAGTGTACTTCCAGAAACTATAAGATACACCAGCATATTATCACAGATAACTTTTAGGCTTTTATGTATGTGGCTGCAAAAGCTCAGTCATTAAACCACAAATGTGTGTTACAAAGAAGATACGATCGTAGATACGACTGTGGCTCTGGATAGATTTCAACTACTGCACACTCCCCCTCTGCTGACGGTGAATTGGCATGCGATGTCCTGCATTCTGTTGTGAAACGGACTGTTAACACAGAGTCCAAATGCTCTTCTCATTATCTCTGGAGATTTTAATCATGCCCCTCTATCCTCCATTCTGCCCACATTCACTCAGTATGTTTCATGCCACACCAGAGACATTAAAACACTGGATTATTTCATGGCAACTCAAAGGAGGCTTATACTTCAGCACCCCTCCCATCCTTTGGGAAGATCGTATCACAACCTGGTTCATCTCCTAACTGCGTACAAACCCCTTGCATGCAGGCAACCAGCTGCCTCTCGCTCAGTGAGGACATGGTCTGATGAGACCCCTTCTCTGCTCCCACAGCAAGCTGCTCAAACCCCACCTCTGCACTGCTATCAGCTCACAGCCTACACACAACACACCTAACCCTCTACCAATTCCCTACCGCCCCCACTACACACTGACCCTTAGAGAAGCCCAGGTGAGAATGGAGCTCAGGAGGGTCAAAGTGAGAAAGGCAGAGGGCCCAGACGGCATCAGGTCCAGAATTCTGGGATTTTATGCTTTTGCATATATATTTTCAGCATGGGAACAGACAGTCTCAGTAAGGTGTAACCTGAGTAATGCCTCAAGGCGGATAGCATATGATCAGTTTAACATTTTTGTCTGCTGCCTTTCTGTTTGTAATAAAGTTTTGAGTTATGTTACAAAAAATGAGAACAATGCCATTCTGCCCCAAAGGCAACTTTGCAAGTTTCCTATATTAAAGGAGAGTCTCCTATAACCAGAGCACTTTCAATACGCTTCAAAAATCGGAGCAAAATCTTGTTCTTGTAGATCTTAGCATCAACTATGCGACTATGCCACTTAATTATCACTTACTTCCTGCCATTCGTCTCTGACAACTGAAAGTATACCATTATTGGCATTATTTTGTATGCCAGAATGTCTAATATATACATTTTAAAAATCTAAATTATGACTAGTAATTAAGGCAACTAGAGAATCTTTCAAAATTAGTCACACACAACCATATACCATATACACAATATGGCATCCAGTGATTTTTATTTATTTTTATAAAACTGGCATAAAATGGATTAATGAGTTAAAGAGTAGAGTAAAATGTAAATTTTTAAGTATAATAACATAACTGAAAATAATTTTAGTTTCAATATTATAACATTTAATTGCAATCAAAACTAAATAAAATAGCATTTACATTAAAAACAGAACATTACGGAAGGCAGAAGTTTGATTTATCCTTCATTTAATACAATAATTAGGGCCAAGTATAGCCATAAAAAAAATACCTCCTGATGGGGAATGTGGAAACATCTAACCTCTGAAACAGCTAGAATCTTAAAATCATTAAATGCAAATTGATTGAAAAACAGAAAATGCATTTGTATACTGTAGTAAAAATGTTTCCTAATTTTCTTAACTCATAGTTCACTGCCTCTTTTGGCAATATTTAGATCTGTGACATTACCACTGATCTCTGATTTGAAAAGATGAATGTATGGACATTTTAATTTTAACACAAGCCTCCATTTCCTTGATGTAGATACATGCACCGACGTGTTTTAACAGCCTGCCTGTGAAAATGGC
Source organism: Silurus asotus (assembly GCA_024362625.1). Classification (NCBI taxonomy): domain Eukaryota; kingdom Metazoa; phylum Chordata; class Actinopteri; order Siluriformes; family Siluridae; genus Silurus; species Silurus asotus. The sequence continues at coordinate 881,039 of MU570271.1, forward strand.
TGCAGGGGTGTATTCACATCATACTGGACTGAATTCTATGATCTAAGAAGCCCAACAGTTAGTAAATGGCAATGGATATAAAAGAAAATCAGATAGCACTGCATATGGAAATCTCTTCTTCGTCAATGTCTGCTAGCTCTGTGCTTACCAGGAAAGGCCAGAGAAGATAAGAGATTGATTGCATGGAAAGCTAAACAAATGTCATAGATAATACAAATGTGTCAGACAGTATATCAACACCAGACACATAATTGTCTTGCTAATGACTCATGGCTTTTTGTATGATGGAAGTGAGTTTTAGAGACTGTGATTTTATATAATAGAATTATAATAGAATTATTCTATGGTAAAACTATATGAAACTTTAATTTAAAGAGTTGTAGTTAAATTTTATGCTAGTGGGATTTAAAGGATTTTAAAAGGCATTTAATCGTGGGAATGTATCAAATGAACACCAGATTATTATGTTGGATAAATATTGCAATATTACACATTGTCAATGCAAATACGAAATGATCAAACACAGGTTACATAATAAATGTTTGAATATAGTGATACAAATAGATCCAGGATCAGATTTTCGATGTCTATGATGATACATTGCACTGTGAGGTAAAGATACCGCACTAAATCTGAAGCAGCTTTACTGCTCTAAAATGCTTAAGGGATATTATATGCTTAAGAGAATATGAGAAGAACTAATATAGATCATGTACCTTCAGTTTGGAGTATGGATGTAACCTCAAATTAATACTATGATAATCTATTCTAAACATGTGGTACACAAACTGTGTGCTTTTTTTTTTACATGGGCTGAAATGACTGAGCCAGAATTAATACAATATGTGATGTCACTTGGTCAGTTTTGTCTAGTGTTTACTGCCACACACACTTCAGATTTAATTCAGTGTACAGATGTGGGTATTTGGAGGGAAAAAATTAGCAGGTACAGGTTATACTAAATGTTATACTACAGGTTATACTATACAAAACTATTGAGATACCTGACTTTTCCAGTCATATGTGGTTCTTCATCAAGCTGTTACCACACAATTGGAGGTAAACAATTGTATAGGATGTATTTTGATGTAGTTACATTTAATGTTCAGGTCACCTCAACTATAATCCCCAAACCTGTTCCAACCAAACAGTGCCCCTGTGCACAAATAGAGCTCCATTCATGTATGGGTTTATGAGTTGGGGTAAAAGATCTTGAGTGCCCTGCTACAGAATTGTGACTACAACCCTACTAAACTCCTTTGGAATGAATTGGAATGCTGACTGCACCCCAGGGCTCATCATGATACATCAGTACTTGACTTTACTAACACCCTTGTGGGTAAATAAGAACAAATCTTCACAACCACATTCCAAAATATAGTGGATAATCCTATCAGGAGAGTGGATGTTATTATAAAAGCAAATGGGGACTAAATGTAAAATGAGATGTTCAAAAAGCACCTACAAATCGGATGATCAAGTGTCCACAAAGATTTTTGTCCATAGTGTAGATAATGCAACAACCCTATCCAGGGGTTCACTCTCACCCGTGCTCTTTCTATTTAACCATATTTGCATAACCCACACTCCCAAACACTCTCAATTGTAAACATCTAGAGTTTCTAACTTATATAATGTGAACTATCCCCAAAGCTTTGTCATGATATAAGCCATAATCTTTGTGAATTCTTATATATATTATAATATAATTAATATATAATTGTATTGCTAATTTTATTGCTAAACTTTGCCACTTGGTTTGCAGGATGTGATGCACATTTTGAGCATGTTTAATCAACAGCTGTTTGGGTGTAGTCTAAAGGGAGTGAGTCAATGGGGTTCTGGGCAAGCCCAGTCTGACTTTTTAAATGCCATTCTTCATCACAACAAGCACCGACTTCACTGCGGCTTACACACATTTTAGGGTGTGACTGAGGACTGTAGGGCAATTCTACTTAAACGTAAACCTTAGTTATAACACTAACAAAACTACTTTAGTTGTGTCTTTTACCCATTTCACTATATCTTATACCTATCTTCTCTAGTCAAATAAGGGAAAAGAACAAAAAACCTCTTCAAAAATACCTTCTTTTAAGGGTTTTTATAACATTGTACATTAATACTCAAGTCACCCAAACTATGTAGGAACATGCATTTATTTAGTATACAAAAATGTGTTAAATAACCCAGAATATGTTTTATATTTTAAATTCATCAAACCTGCCACCTTTTTCTTCGATGACAGCTTTGTTCACTCTTGACATTCTCTTAGTCAGTCTCATGAGATAGTCATCTTGAATGGTTTTCCAATAATACTGAGTAGTTCAAAGAGGTGTTGAGTGCTTGTTGGCTGCTTTTCCTTCACTCTCCAGTCCAACTCATTCCAAATCATCACTGGAATTAGATTGGGTAATTGTGAAGTCATTGATGCAGCACTCCATCACTCTCCTTTTTGAACAAATAGATCCTACATAACCTAAATATGTGTTTGGGGTCACACTCCTTTACATTTTCATTTACATTTGCAGCATTTAGCAGACGCCCTTATCCAGAGCAACGTACAAACGTGCTTTGGAAAACCTTTGGAAAACAAAGGAGTCCAATAGTTATGGTAAACAAGATGGAATATCATGTAATTACAAAATGCTGTGGTAGCCATTCTGGGTAAGTAAGTTCTCAATTTTGACAAAATCATCAACAGTGTCAACCAGCAAAGCACCCCCACACCATCACACCTCCACCCCCATGCTTCACAGTTGGAGCCACATATCCAGGAACCAATCCAAGGAAATGTCTTGATTTTTGGTTTGACTGATGATAATTTTGTGAATAATGATGGACTGTCTTTTCTCTTTACTTCAATGAATGTTTCTTGCCAAAATATGGATTTGTATACAGTTGTAGCATTAATAGGGCTGTTGACCTTTTCCTCAGCCTTTACTCTGCTGATGGTCTAAAGCACATTTAAAAGGAAAGAAATTGTAAAAATAATAATAATAATAATTCTTGAAAAGGCACACCTGTGATTCGAAAACCATTTCAGGTGATTTCCTTGTGAAACTAATGAGACAGTGTCATGAGTGTGCCAAGTTGACATCAAAGCTAAACGTTTAATCATTTTTGTTAACTACAAAATTACTCTTTGTCTTACATATTTTTTATGGATATGTATATATGCATACATCCAACATATGTTTCTTTTTGATCACATTCTTATACTGATAGGTTTGTATATAGTTGACACATCAGTCCATGCATTAATCCTTTCTAACATTTATCTTCATTTTTGACAACCGGGTAGAATAATAATATTTGCAAATTGACTTATTAGTCCTAAGCTTGTGTATGCTGGGAAACATTTTGTTAGCCACTGTGAGTGCTTTGTAATGCTGTCTTCCCTTTCAATACCATTTAGATTCTCTACATGTACAGTCCTGTGTTGCTATACTAATTATCAGACAAAGAATTCTGATCTGACTTGACTTTTAATCAGTGGATCTCTAAGTGGAGCCTAGAGATCTCAGGGGTCAGTGAAGTGTAGCCAGGATATAAGCAAAATTGCCTGGTATTCACACTAATTTAATTATTAATCTAAATCACATGAACTAAAAAAACACAGATGAGTAGAAGTAACACAAATTTAACTGGAATTTTGATCAACTAGGAAAAAGTCTGTTCTTTTTATTGGATGAAAACTTTAAATATAATAGCCTCTGTTCTGTCTTTCATTGACTCTATTAAAACACTTCTGTGAACATATTGCATATTTTTGCAAATATATTTCATGTGCCTATCATAATTTTTTTAATCTTTAATTCCTTATGCCCTCAGAGCGAGCAGGTAAGATCAAATTAAGAAAATCAAAGATTGAAATTAGTATGTGCAAGTAAGGTAATACTTAGATACTGATTTACATCAGAAAAAGGAAAATAATTACCAGTTAGTACTAATGATCTGTCAAATTCAGTATATTTTTACATTACCAAAAGAAATTTCATTTTCAGGAGATGGATCATTAATATTTATTTGGGTTGCTGGTCAGGATGCTAATGGACAGCCAACTTCTTATTACTCCACATGCAATTCATTAAAATGTCTTGAACATTTCTTTGCATCCCCTCAATATCTCAGCTTGTCTTCCTAGGTGTCATTCTAATGTTCACATTAAGGTTATTTTTCTAGTTTACTCTTCTGTTCAGTATTTTAGTTATTGTTATTGTGCATCCGCCGTATTATGCTAATGCTCATGCTTATTTCTTTGTTTGTTTGTTCGACCTTTTCATCTTAAGCCACCAAATAATGTAAATCTTTACAGAGTCTTTATAATGTCTTTCTATTTACAATTTCATTAATTTATAGACAGTATTATTATTGTGCATAACAGTGGAAGACTGTGAGGGCCAGCAAGGCTTTCCTTGAATCAGAATTACTGACTTATGTTAGCATGGCATTTCTCTCTGTTCCTAGGAGCACCTGAATTAAAATTCAAGTTGGAGTTTCCATCCAATCAGATTTCAGCCATATAATCACGGAGTGCTGTAAAGCCAGTAGAAATAAACAGCATGGGCTCATTGTAGGTTCAAATCTATGTTGCTTGAAGCTGTTGCTTTAACTAATCAGACTGCAATTTGTTCACTCCAAGGCTAGCAGGTGTCCAGGCACGTCAGCATTTTTACATTCTTTGATTAAATGGTCAGAGAGCATGCTAGTGGGACTACATATGTGGCAAACTGCACAAACTCAAACATATTTGTGTGGATTTTTATAGCTGTTTTTTTTTTATTTTTCTTTTTCATTCCACAATTGCTGACAGGAAAATGAATGGATTTTGGTTGACATTGTGGGGTATTGTGCGTTTTCATACCCTTAGAATTTTCACAAAAACACACAGTTTGCCTAATTTCTGAATAAACCAAAACTTTGTTTATTTTTATTTGAACATTATTAAGTAGGGGTACAGCTTTAATGTACTTTAAGGTGAATTTAGTTTGTTTATTTTCTATTCACAACACAGTATAACATACTGTAACATCTACTATAGTGGTACACTGAACTGATTGACATAGATATGTCAACTGTAAGGTTTACCCACAAAACACAGAGGTCTAGTTAGCAGAAAGAGAGACTATATTAAGCTTAAACAAGCTTTATTGGTATGACTATGGTACTGTATTGACAAACCATTAGCCACGAAAAAAGATTTACATATACCATACAAATATCAAATATACACAAATACACAGACAGACAGACAGACAGACAGACAGACAGACAGACAGACAGACAGACAGACAGATAGATAGATAGATAGATAGATAGATAGATAGATAGATAGATAGATAGATAGATAGATAGATAGAGTTTATTTATTGAGAGTGTCGAGAATGTTATTTAAATGTTATCGTGGGTGCATGTCTTTTAAATATCTCATTAGCTGTCTTGTTGAAAATAAAGCTTCTTAAAGAAGACACTAATGACAATGTTTATAACAGGAGGTTGAGGCTTATCTAATTCTTAAGTAAAGTTTCGGCTAATGAGATTGTAGCTGACATAATATTATTTTTGGTCTGTTTCAATTTAAAGGGAGGAGCCTCACTTATAAATGGTCTAACTGTTTGGCTAAGAGGAGAAAGAAAAAAATGGTTGTTGGACTAGTAGACAACGCTTTGTTTGTCATGATAGAAAGTGCTAATTATTTGTGTAATCATAAGTTTCCCCTTATTTTGTTTTGTTTTGTACTCCCCCCCTTCTATCTGGAACCATGTTGGATGATTCTTGTTCCACTGTTTGGTGCATGCCCTGACAAGAACAAATTAAGAAACCTCAAGAGTTTTTGTGCTCATTTTACTTCCTACTTTGCATCCATCAAGACCGCCACACCACAGTATCTTTATTTAATTATTTTTGGTTAGATTAGCACTATAAACATTACCATGTTTTGGTAATGATGCACAGGGAGCATAGTCTCTAATTTTTTAAAACTCTTTCAATGGATGATTACTAAGTCTGTATTCTGTCAATATCTTCCTTAACTTATGATCTCAGATATTCTGCTGGTGTGCAGTCTATGTTTAGTAAATTGGTTTGGTCTGGTCTGGGTAACTAGCAGCTTAAAGTACTTGAAATTTTATATGGTAGATGTAATTGATGTCTTTGCTGACACCTAGCGGTCAATTATCAGCATCACAGATTATCCAGATTAAGTTTAGCCAGTTTTGTCTGCTTAAAGGTATTCTACTTTTGTCATACTACTAAGCGTTCCCTTGTAAATTATTTTGTAAAATAATTTGATAAATATATTGTTTTGTTTATCTAGTTAAATATTGGCTAGTGAATTATCCAATAATTCTTTAGAAATAGTTTGCTTTAGTAGGTACAGAAAAATTTACATTGAAAATATAAAAATGCACAAGGATATTTAAAGTGTGAAGCATCATAATTATACAATTTTCAGTATAGTAAGGTGAAAGCTCAGTGGTTAAGATGATGATCAGGAGATTGTAAGTTCAAAGTCCCAGCACCACCAAGCTTCCACTCCTGGGCCCATGAGCCTGGCCCAACTTTCGAAATGTCACCCAAATGGTTTCAGTAAACAGCATGAATAAACATTAAAGAAAATTAAACAAAATAAATATACAGACAGACATTACTTCTTGGAGTACACTCTTCCGATTCTGAGCATTACAATTTATTTTTTCACATTAATGACCTATTTCCTTACTATTCACAATCCACTGTTAAAAAGATTATACTTTAAAATCCTGCAGGATGATTAGGAGACTGTTTCAAATAACCTCTACTTATTAGCTACAGACAGCATACAAACACTCAAGTTATTTAGCAGAAATTAAATTTGCATACAAATGGTTTGGTGCAAAATTTCTAACACAACCACTAAAATCACAGGCATTAAACACCTCTGAAGTGAAACCTGTATATTATGCAGATTCATCACACACAGACTGATATATTTTAAGTGTTTATTTCTTTTGGTTTTGATGATTATTGCTTGCAGCTAATGAAAACCCAAAATTCAGTATCTCAGAAAATTAGAATATTGTGAGAAAGGTTAATATTGGAGACTCGTGGTGTCTCACTCTAATTAACTAATTAAATCCAAACACCTGCAAAAGTTTCCTGAGCCTTTAAATGGTGTCTCAGTCTGGTTCAGGCTACACAATCATGGGGGAAGACTGCTGACTTGGCAGTTGGCCAGAAGACGATCTTTGACACCCTGTACATGGAGGGTAAGAAACAAAAGGTCATCGCTAATGAAGCTGTTGTTCACAGACTGCTGTATCCAAGCACATTAATGGAAAGTTGAATGGAAGGATAAAATGTGGTTGGAAAGCTGAAACGAAGCGCATTCAATAATTTGGGGAGATTCGCAAAGAATGGACTGCAGCTGGAGTCAGTGCTTCAAGAGCCTCCACACACAGATGTATCCATGGGCTGCAACTGATGCATTCCTTGTGTCAAGCCACTCCTGAACCAGAGACAACGTCTGACCTCTCTTACCTGGGTCAAAAACAAAAAGGACTGGACTGTTGCTCAGTGGGCCATATTTTCAGATAAAAGGAAATTTTGCATTTCATTTGGAAGAGAGGAGAGGCACAGAATTCAATTTGCTTGAGGTCCAGTGTAAAGTTTACACAGTCAGTGGTGGTTTTGGAAGTCATGTCATCTGCTAGTGTTGGTCCCCTGTGTTTTATCAAGTCCAAGGTCAGAGCAGCCATCTACCAGGAAGTTTTAGAGCACTACATGCTCCCCTCTGCTGACCAGCTTTATAGAGTTGCTGATTTCAATTTTCAACAGGAATTGGCACCAGCCCAACAACGTAGAAGAGGTGAAGGCCGCTATCAGAGCAACCTGGGCTTTAATAACACGGCAGCAGTGTCACAGACTGATCTTCTCCATGCCACGCTGCATTGCTGAAGTAATTAATGCAAAGGGAGCCCTGACTAAGTATTGAGTACTGTACATGTTCATACTTTACAGTAGTCTAACATTTCTGTTAAATGTTTTATTATTATTATTGGTCTTAAGTAATTTAAACATTTTCTGAGATACTGAATTTTGGGTTTTCATTAGATGTAAGCCATAATCATCAAAATTAAAGAAAATAATCACTTGCAATATCAGTCTGTGCCTGATGAATCTAGATGATATACAATTTTACTTTTTGTAATGAATTAAATAAATCAGAGTTTTTATTATATTGTAATTTACTGAGATGCACCTGTAGAACATAATCTTGAATATTAAATATAATAAAGATATATAACATTAATTGCCTTTGTTTTTCCCACTGTATCTATTATAAGAGAAGTAATTAGATGTACATTTAGAAACCAGCAGGAAGCTGTTTAATCATTTTGTCAAGACTTTGAGAATGATGTATTTCTCTTTTTCATTTGTAAGACACTTTAACAGCACCTTCATTGCTTGTTGTTGTTATCAGAGTAATGATGTAAGGAGAAAATGCTTGTCAACTGTATGCTATTTTTAACATCCACCATTATACCAATACTTTAGTAGCCTTTGCTTGATAAAAAAAAAATCATAAATCATATCTTTAGCTTCTTCGCACTGCACTAATGTTTTACTACATCCACTATATGTACAGTACTGTTTTTGGAGACCTCTGTTGCCTGCTTAGAGAATTGCAATTGTCATTTTTAAAAAAAAGTTTGTTTGTTTGTTTATTTAAACATAATACAAATGTGAAGCATAAATCTAGTCAAATGCAAATCAAATCAAATTTTATTTGTCACATACACATTTATACAGGGTACGACATGCAGTGAAATGCTTATTACGACGGTCCGGCATGAGGGAATAGAATGGGGAGAAAAATAATACAAAATAAAGTATAAAAACGATATAAAATAAGATATAGATAAAATATAAAGATAGCTAAATATGTAAGGGAAAAAGATGTATATACAAAAAAAATGCTTATAGCAGTAAACAGTAAACAACAGTAAAACAATAAACAATTTAAGGTGGTTTAGATCATCCATAAAGTGTTCGTGTGCAGTATGGTGTGGTGTAAAGTGATTGTGTGTGGTATGGTGTGGTATAAAATATACCACATGTGCATAAATACACCAATAATGCATGGTAGTTTTTTTAAAAGGAAACTTAAAAATGCCTGATCATTCAGTATATACAACAACATTTCTTGCATTTGAATAGTCTGGCCCATTTATCACATGAACAAAATAAATATATGTTTTTTTAAGCCAACAAATTTGTTTTAAAATTATTAACAGTCCTAAAATGAACACTTGAAAAACTTCATTGTAGAGTATATATCACAAAAACCTTTTAAAGTGCATTAATTGGGCTTGTGTGCTTTGGAAAGAAAGTGCTAATATATTAACTTTGTTTTTATAAAATATACAAATTCAAGTGTTTTTGTTTTTTATTAAAGTATTTATTAAAATATTCTGGAGTGGACTCTGCAAAACTATATACATTATGTTCTTATGATTTTCACAAACAATCAAAACAATTGTAAGTTACAGTATGTCAGCAAAACCAGATAGTTAATATTATTAATTTACCCATCTAATGCTGTTTATTCTAGATTCCTTGTGTAAAAATAATGTGTGTGTGTGTGTGTGTGTGTGCGTGTGTGTGTAATATCATTAGCAGTACATCAGCATGGGGCTCATGTTCATTTCCAAAGAGAGAAGCACAACCCTGCGTATTTTTAACCCACTCATACAGTATATTCATTTTATTTCACCTGCTTTTTTCTCAGGATCACAAATGTAGAAAGTCTTTTGTGCTCTTTTGATATTATCTTGGACAGGGCTTTGTCTTAAGAGTAGCATGAGGATTGTATATGACAAGTTAGACCAGTTCATTCTCAGTAATAATAGACTGCTGTGACTGCTTCAGTAATGATCTTGTTCTTGTCTTGTCACCCACAAACATCTAACGGGTATTATCATTTCAATTTAGATTTAGATCCATAGATTTGTCCGTATCAGCCTACTGAATGTTTTTGCATTTTTAAGCGATTGGTGAGAACTGGAATAAAATTAAGTAAATAAATAGCAATGGCTTTTTGATGGAAGGAACCTAGTGATTCACCACAGTTTTGTAAATAGACTCCCTGGGAAAAAAAATGGGCCAAGCCTAAAATGGCAGCTTATAAAGCTTTAATTGTCTTAAAAGCAAATCATCAAGTAATGAGTAAGAATAAAACAAATGCACTCATTAGACTTTTTTCTCATTTACTTTTGCTTCAGTTAACTGTTTAATGCAAAGCAGGAAAATTAAATGAAACAACATTGATTATTTCTGTAAAAAGCTGTGCACCAGTAAGGGTAAAAGCGATCCTATATTAATTAACTTTATCTGTTTAGCTTCCTAGAGTCCTAATCTGCCAAATATTTGCTTGCACCATACCAAATTAGTTGAGTCTCTAATAGCTAGCTGTTACAATACAAACTGCCTTGATAACTACAATGTGCACACAACTGATTAAATTGATCGTTTTTTTGTCACATCTGTTAATGATTTGGAATGTTAAAAGAATGTTAAATGTTACTCTATGACATAAAATATATTCTTATAAAATATAATTTGTTAAAATTCTCCCTTCTTGCTGCTAGAAGTAATAGAAATGCAACATCTTTCTTCTGTGGGAATAGAAAACTGTCCTTTCAAATGTTACCTTAACATTTAATCATGTGGATTTACAAAGATTTACAGTGAACTGTTATGAATTTGCAAACATGTGCAATGCTGTATGTGAAGCCTGTAAATGTATATAACCGTATGATTGAATGTCTATAAATATCTCTGACTGTAACATGCTCCAGGACACAAGAGTAAAACACACCTAAATATTTAAATGACACAGGAAGCTAAGGTTCATGTTGTCACCAACTACCTGAGTTCTCAGTGTTGCGAAATTAGAAAATAATTCTAAAGGATAGGAACTTTCTTTCCTTGAAGATTCCATTTATATCTTTCTTTTGTTCTGTTACACACACATGGGCAATTCAGGCATTGGAGGTGAGCCAAAGACATGATTTGTTGTTTTGGCCCATGAAAGTTCACACAAAATTATGATGACAAATTAAAAAAGTGCATTAGTAAGTATATCCCTTACAATAGCATCTTCGAAAAGTCATAGAATGACCTTTTTACATTAGAATGTAAAGATATGTAATGTGATTCCCTTGCTAATAGTGGTCATATGGAATAAAATGAGACATACTAAAATAGGGAAATAAAAGAAATACTAACTTTTCATAATAAGCACAATACTGTTTCCACCAGCAAGTTAATTGTTGTCAAATAACAGTTTTCCAATGCCTACCACTTTCAATAAGTAAAGAACTTTATAGTTATGTTTCAGTTGAAATGTTTTCTTAACATGTTAGCTCCTGTTATCTCTTACCTTACATAAAAGGTTCTCTCTGTTTTTCTTTCTCCTAAAGTTATAAAGAAAAAAATGCGGCTTGTCATGTTACAGAAACACACAAAGCCTTTCCTCCTTAAGACTTTTCCGTTATGTTGAAGCTTCACCAGGTTTAAAAAGCTCTGACACCTCAGACTCCTTTTTAATCTTTTGAATGCAGTTATTTGCATATGCTGTTGTAGAACATAACTAGCTAACTGTGAATTCAGCAGTGCTGTGATGAAAAGGAGGACATTTAAATAATAAATAAAAACCTGTTCATTTCAGATTTAGAAACCACTGTAACACAAATCTGAAACTAGAAATTGCCCAAACTATAAATACAATTTTAACAGAGACATTTTTATGCCTGATCGCTTGATTTAAGTGGCATAAAAGCTGAGACGTTGTGCAGGTGAATCATAACATGTTCACTAATGCCTGCAGATCTTCTAATACCTCGTGTCACCTCTGTGTTCTTTGCCTCAGGTGAAATAAGCTGGATCAGGTTCAACTGAAACTTGTTTTTTTTTTAATGCTTTCCTTTTAAAATCAAAACAAGAAACAACAGTATAAACTTTTTTTTAATTATTATTAGATTTATTTTGATTTTTTTTTTTATTAATCAAATTTAACTATAGCATTTAATTCATTGATACAAACGAATCAACAGATGCTTAATCAATATAATTCAACTCAGTGCATTTTGACAGTGGACATTGTCTCAAAGCAGCTTTACACAGATAACGTGGTGATTAAATGTAAATATGTTCTTTGTAAGTAAGTTTGTCCCTGATGAGCAACTGTGGCAAGGAAATATTTCCCGAGATGGCATAAGAAAGAAACCTTGAGAGGAACCAGACCCAAGAGGGAACCCATCCTCATCTGGGTTGCACCGAATGTCCATTTGAAGCAGATATACAATGTTGCGGGGTGCAGTGATGATGATCAGAAGCGAACTGTAGTCCTGAGTCAAGCAGTCTGTAGCAGTCTGTCGACATTAACTACAGTCCAGTCCATCCTCAAAGCTTCTGTTCTTACTCCGGAATTTCACGGAACCACCCAAGGCGTTGATGAGAAACCGTCCCAAGCTGCACAGAGTCACCTCCAGTCGAAGAGAACACTATCCAGAGGCAGGCCTGGACGAAGTGGGAAGATCCACAGAGGGGAGAGGGGCAGGAACAGTGGTCACTGGAGCCTCAAGAGCATGTTTAACTCAACAGAGAGAGAGAGAGAGAGAGAGAGAGAGAAGAGGTTGACAGGGAGAGAAGGAAATGGATTATTAATTGTCCTTATTGTTGTATGAAAGTTAATGTCACTGTGCAGTTTGGACTCCGGCAAGTCTCGCTATGGCAGCATAACTAAAAGAGAGAACCAGAAGGTAATACAGACATGAGGGATCTTTGGGATAAGAGACGACCCACCACACCACCGTCAACAAACAAAGTGGCTTTGCAAAAATTATATCTGATTAGTATATACATTTTGCAAATATTTATGCCTCTAAATGCACTGTATCTCTAATGAGCAAACCGATAGAGATGATGGGTTGAGAAGAATGATGAAATGGTAACTCATCCTCATTTGTGTGACACTCCGTACAGTTATAAATAATTCCCTTCTAAATCTGTGCACTATGGTCAAAACATGCAATTGTGTAACCAGGACATTCATTACAGTTTTAACATAAAGTCTATATTGATTGAAGTTTTCAAATGTTCAACAAAAGGGAAACTTAAGTGAAAAACTGTTTGTGGCAGTTGTAATGCTAAAGCTCTCACCCTGAGTGATTTATCTAAGTAATGAGAACTCCAACCAGAAAGAGGGCATGGATGGAACAGGTCCGGAGAGCCGTAGTGGTCAGGATGTCTCAGGAGCAGCATGTATAGCTTGACAAAGAGAGGAAGACAGAGAAGCAGAGGGGGAAACAGACTGAAGCTGTTTTTTTAAATAAAATTTACAAAGAATTAAATGTTTGTGCTTTCAAAAATTTGAACAGTGAAAGGTGTTGTACGTTTGTGCAAAATACACGTGATGCACTAAACTATTAAAAGTTAGATCTTTACTCTGAGTGCTTTCAACTGAAATAAACTAGATTTAAACCTTTTGCTTTTGATTAGTTGTCATTATTTATGTCTTGTCTGACGGACGGTAAAGGAACTGAAGTTCCATGTAAAGTGCAGTTGTATAAACACATATATTAAAACAACATGATCAAATTTGATAAAACACTAAAGTCAATGCACATAAAAAAACATTGCTCCTAAATCTTTGTGTGGATGGAAAATTAATGTTTTACCAAATAACCAAGGACAGTGAAAATATTAGTTAGAATAAAAATAAATAAAACAAACAGAAACACACACAAAAGAAATGCTTCCTAAAATTCCTACTCTGCCAAATGTTTATAACAGATAACAGACAAAAGATTACACTGATAGGGTTTTTTATTCTTCCAGCACAGAGTGACAAAGAGTCTCCTGTTGAAGATTTAGATCTAGTAAAAGTGACTTTATGCAAATATATGATTATATAAAAATCTAGTGATATTGGAAAATATTGCTAGCAGAAAGTAGAGAATTTGCCTTCTGAAATTTAGAAAATAAAATTATGATAATATATTAGAGAAAAGAGGCTTAATATAAATTCTTCTTCTTCTTTCTCCCATTAGGGGTCGCCAAAGTGAATCATCCGTCTTCATACCCCTCTGTTCTCTACATCAAACCAAGGCTTAATATAAAGTACAGTTACTTAAAACAAAAGGTAAAAACAGCAGCAGACAGATTCAACAATCTTATACAAATTCTCACTACTTCTTGCTGCAAGTAATAAAAAATAAATAAAAAGCGGCAGCTATCTTCTGTGAGTAGAGTAAAGTGTAATTACATTTGTTACCTTAACACTTAATCATGTGGCTTTACAACTCAACATTTTATAGAAACTGGCTTGGAACTGTTATGAATTTGCAAGTATGAGCGTTGTTGTATGTGGAGTTTTTAAAAGTCTATAACTATGTAATTGTCTGCCTGTAAATGTCTGTAACTGTAACATGCTTTAGGAAACCAGAGTAACACACACCCAAACTTTTCAATGACACAAATATCTAAGGTTTATCTTGTCACCTTCTACCTGAGTTTTCAGTGATGAGAAGTTAGAAAACATTTTTAAAGTTTCTATGTAAAACTTTGCCTTTCTTTCTTTGGTGCTGTTACACCCACTTGGGCGATTCAGTTCTCTGAGGTGAGATAAAGACAGGTGTGTGTGTGTGTGTGTGTGTGTGTGTGTGTGTGTGTGTGTGTAGAGCTGTTACTAGTCTACTGTGTCTCTACTTGAGATGATCAGCTCAGTGCAATATCTTTGGCTTGAGTACAACTGAAACTTCTTCCTGCATGTTTCTACCTGTCGTGATCCGGCACATAACACACCGGGTTTCTTCCTCTCCCTCCTTCACTTGTTCTATGACTGTCTTGAATTGTTCACACCGATATTATACCTGTATTTGATAGTCAGTTTGGCTTTGGGTTGTTTTGGAGGCTATATTTTGTCTAGCTCTTCTTTCTCAATGGGTCAAAAGGTTGTGTTGTAGAAGTCGACTTTATTAATTTCACTCTTTATTGTTCTTCTATTTAAAAATAGAAATGGACACACGTAAACACATACGCACACACATACTATAAACACCCCACCTCTAATTTCATGGACAAATTTCTTACGAAATGTCACGTTATGGTGAACTGTGTATGGCACAGTCTTTTCAATGCTTACTATCAACAGTTTTTTTAAAGCATGCATGAATGCTTGAAAGCCAGAATTATTAAATATATATTTGCATAGGTTAATTTATCACAATATTCACATGATGTGGATAGTTTGAATCCCCCCGGTGTTATGTATATAAATTTAATTCAAATAAAGTTCTAACTGCTCCTGAGGGATTTGCATTTGCATGCTCCTTCAACTGCTGCTTAAAATATTTTGTCTCTGGAGTCCAACAACACAGCAGAAAACAAATGTGCTTCTTGTATAACATTCATAATGGCCTTGTTTCAATTAAATACTTTTTCCCATTTTCCAATTATGGTCGGTGTATACGATTAGCGGAAAGTCTCTGTCAAAAGATTATACTGCTGGACAGTAATAGACAGAGAAAATAAAAAGGAGGAGCTTTAAATAATAATAAAATAATATTACAAACATCTAATATGAATAATGAACATCAGCAGGTCAGAATAAGGGCAATGATGCACAGTGACACAAAAAATGCAATGTTTAGGACCTCAAACCAGTATGGCCACTTAATACATTATCTTTCGTCTGTGTGTCTGTGTGTGTGTGTGTGTGTGTGTGTGTGTGTGTGTGTGTTTTATAAATCACTGGTGGCTGAGAACTTGATTGGGCTGTAAAAGAGGCTTAACCGGGCAAGGCAGAGGAACACGTTCCCTCCGATGCACAAGGCTGCTGCTTGTTCTTGTTCTTCTGGCCCCAATCTCAGTCACCCAGTCCCTTCAACCTGTCTGGATAAGGTTTTGCCAGGTTACAGTTGGCCATTGAGATGTTTTAAGACAAGTGCTGAGGTGTGTCTTAAGCATGTAATAACTTGCTCTTGTGCTTCTTCCGTGCGTGTCAATAGATAGTGGCAGATATTTGAGTGCCATGTGTCACTTGGCGAATGTTGGGAGTGAGACAGAAAACAAAACAGTTAACAGTTGACCTGTTGTCCTGAGGAGAAAATTCACACCCTCTCAGCTTTATTGGCTGGTGTGTGTGTGTGTGTGTGTGTGTGTGTGTGTGTGTGTGTGTGTGTGTGTGTGTGTGTGTGTGTGTTTGTTTGTGTATATGTGTTTGTGTGTGCATGCATGTGTGTGTTTGTGTGTGGTATGTACATATTTAAATATGGATGTGTGTGTGTGTGTGTGTGTGTGTGTGTGTGTGTGTGTGTGTCTACACACGTATGATTCAAGCTTAAACAGGGAGATACGAATCGTTAACAGGAAGACATAGGCATCTTTTTCCTAGGATCTGATCACATGATGCATGTCCTTATTTGCTGGTTTCATTTTTTTTCATGTAAGCTACAAATTATGCATTGAAGAAAAAATGATCTTGAATATAGCTAATGGTTCTTGTTATTTATTATTTATTATTATATATTGTCCATGCTGCTTCAGATGTTTTTAATCATTTCAAGGTTTAGAATTCAGTCATTTTGGCTCTTTCTAGTGTATGTTTTTCAAAAAGATGATTTCAAACTCAGTAAAACATCTACAAATTAGTTTAGTTGACTTGTATTTAGTTTATTATAATACTATAATAGGAAAATAGTAGATAAATGTGACTAATTTCAAGATGTTTTCACTTGCAGTGTAATATACTGAACTTATATTTAATATATTTTGAACTACCTTCAAAATCTAAGATATAAAAATTGAATTATATAATAATATCGAATTCAAATGTTTTTCAACCAACCGTATACAAATTTTTATGTATACATATCTGAGTTTCGGTTTACCCCAACATGCTAGAGAGATCAACTGCATATAAAGCTCAATGTCTGAGAGTATCTTGTACTTTGGGTTTACAGACGTCATGTTGTTGGTTTACGGTAAGGACTTATCGCAGGGGATGTATGAGGAATGTTGTGTGTTCTGTTCCTCAGCATTCCAGAAACCGACTTCATGAGACATCTGCTTTCAAATTAAGATTGAGAAGCAGAGTTGACACATTTTAAAATGCACACGTGTCCACAATTTGTTTCCGTGCTCTTCTTGGGCACTGATGTACTAATGTTAATTTAGCATCTCTGTCAATTGCAATTGGTTTTTAAATGTTTTTCAACCAACCGTATACAAATTTTTATGTATACATATCTGAGTTTCGGTTTACCCCAACATGCTAGAGAGATCAACTGCATATAAAGCTCAATGTCTGAGAGTATCTTGTACTTTGGGTTTACAGACGTCATGTTGTTGGTTTATGGTAAGGACTTATCGCAGGGGATGTATGAGGAATGTTGTGTGTTCTGTTCCTCAGCATTCCAGAAACTGAGTTCATGAGACATCTGCTTTCAAATTAAAATTGAGAAGCAGAGTTGACACATTTTAAAATGCACACGTGTCCACAATTTGTTTCTGTGCTCTTCTTGTGCACTGATGTACTAATGTTAATTTAGCATCTCTGTCAATTGCAATTGGTTTTTGAAGTAGACCACATTTTTTATATATTTGAATAATGGGAGGCATACAAAGTAGTGTGTGTGTGTGTGTGTGTGTGTGAGAGAGAGAGAGAGAGAGAGAGAGAGAGAGAGAGAGAGAGAGAGAGACGACAAAAAGAGGCAAAGATAAGTGAGTTACCTCATTTGGATATGCTGTGTTTTTTTGCAGTTCAGCGTTTGTGCATGGAAATATGGGCTTGTAGCATTTTCAGCTTATGTAGTATTATTACATGCACTCTCAAGTGAACAGAGTACCTTGTTTAATTTATGCTGGTGAATTGGTGGTGAATGTAGCATGTCTGAAAATACCCTTCAATTCTGAGTAATTGATACAGATACAGAGCAAAAGACCTCTGTTTAATGTATGTGTCTATGTCAATTAATGATGAAAATAGACACATTTTACAATGTTTTTGTAATAGATTTTTGAAAAGATTATCAAATGACCCAGTGGCCTGTTTTTACACCTAAGCTTGAGGGAGTATTGCCATGTGCTAAAAACATGTTTCAACTTGTAAGGTTTTGGCAAACAAAAATTGGCTTTGGATTTGCTCAGCAGCTTGTAGAGAGAAAAAAAAAGCAAAAGAGCCAATGATCTGAATTAACAGCGTCAATATTTGCCAGTTTCAATTGGCAAGAGCTGCTGTCACCTCGCACTGAACATAACACAGTCTCATAGCATGTTCATCCTTTTTTTTTTTACAGCTGACTCTCAACCAGGCTATATACTTTCTACATTTCTATCATTCATTATCCTTCTTTCTCTTTTTCTACATAATGTTTTTTTCTATTTATCTGTCTCTCACTCCTCAGTTTTAATGAATCTTCTTCCTTTCCCCACTATCTTTGTCCTTTCCTTTTTAATGCCCATGTCACTCTCAAGCTGTGTGTTCATTCACAACAAACCATGTGTCATGGCTCTCAGTATCCCAGAACGCCTTGGTGCAGAGTGGAGCATATGGTTAAAGGCAGGAGGAGGAAAGGGCATGTGATCATACGGGTCTGTCGCGCTGTTTGCAGTGTAAGCATGCTGCATGAAGTGATAACATCTTCCCAGGAAAGCTTCTCCAAAAACAATGCTCTTCAACACAATTTTTTCTGGGGCTAGCCTATAGGCTGGATCATAAACCCACATACACACTCAAACAAACACACACATTTAGAGGGAAAAGAAAAGAAGCAGCATACACAACAAAGTGGAAAACGGTTACTCTATTGACATTAGCAAGGACTCAGCTGTGTTTCTGTGTTTAGCCCATATATTGGCACGCTGTCTTGAGGGCATAACTGGTCAAATAGTGTGCATGAGCCACACCACCTTTACATAGTGCAAATAGGATGCGGTGTGCTTGATGAGCTATTGCTGAGGAGAGACTGTTGGCTGAAGTTTGTTGATATACATGGGGCTTAATGTGAAGGTGAGGCCCACCCTCACCTAGGCAAGCCTTAAAAGAAGTTTGCATTTGCATCTTATTTTCCTGACATCCTGGTGGGTGTTAAGTGGGTAACTACCTATATCTCTCAGGGGAGGAGAGAGAGAGAGAGAGAGAGAGGGAGAGAGAGAGAGAGAGAAAGAGCGAGAGAGAGACTTTCCCCACTATTAAGTAAATAGACAGAACAAACAGATCGGAATCTCATATCCTAGGAGAACTGTTAACTGCTAAGAAGTTAATCGGAAAAAGTTGGGTATGAAATAAATTAATATAATTCCACATTCCTGTCGCTTCATCCAATTACTTACCGTCCAAAACTCATTTTTTCTAACTGTGTTTTTTGTCTAATAAAAATGTTTGACAAAAAGAAAACCTTTGAATAACTTAAGTAAAATAATAACTAACGGTCACAATACCTGTTCCCAATGAAGTTTTAGTCTGATTCCTTGTTATGAAATCTTTTGTGACCATCGGCATGTTATTGAAACAATTATACAGGCAAGGATGTTAATGGATGTTTAAGGGTTCTATGGCTCTGTAGCATTTTCCATTTAAGTGTTGTTAATAAATGTTGGCCCAATAGAAATCTAAGAAGTGCCTCCACTTTTGAATCTTCCAAACCAGTAGCAAAGTCTCTTATGACGACACCAGGAAATTGCATGAGAATATTGTTATGCTGTATTTTTATATAGACCACAAAGTTAGCATCAGGATGAACTAAAACTCCAACTGCAAACCAGACCTTCTGTGCATGACCTCACATGCTCTTGTGGCTGAATTAAAACAAATCCTCACAGCAACACAGTGGAAAACCTTCCCAGAAGAGTGGTGGTTATTGTGGTGGTAACACCAAAAATGAAAATGAATACAACAGTCAAATTGCAAATATGAGTGTTCTTGTCAGGTGTCCACAAATATGTTATTATACAGTTTAAATGTAATTTAAATAAATTTTTGTACGGATCATTTTAACCTATAGCGTATCTCACAAAAGTGAGTACACCCGTCACACTTCAACAACCATTTTAGTACATCTTCTCTAGGGACAATTCTATAGAACTGATATATTTTAGAGTAGTCAATGTGCAGTTTGTATAGCATTACAGATTTACTGTCCGCTGAAAATAACTTAACATACAACCATTATTGTCAAAATAGCTGCAAACAAAAGTGAGTACACCCAAAGCGATAACAGCTGTACATCGTGTAACCATGCAAAGCTGCATGTTATATTCATCATGATCATGTTTTTGTGTGCTTGACAGGAACATACACATTTGTGTATCTTTATTAGAGCGGTTAAAATGTGGTGCTTTTAGGACAATTTTCTCATACTGACCACTAGATGTTCAACATGGC
This sequence comes from Silurus asotus, assembly GCA_024362625.1. Taxonomy (NCBI): domain Eukaryota; kingdom Metazoa; phylum Chordata; class Actinopteri; order Siluriformes; family Siluridae; genus Silurus; species Silurus asotus. Next base: position 901,467 of record MU570271.1, read on the forward strand.
ACCTCATGGCAAAGAACTTTCTAAGGATATGAGAATAAGAATTGTTGCTCTTCACAAAGACAGTTGAAGCTATAAGAAGATCGGTAACACCCTGAAACTGAGGTACAGTACAGTCATACAGAGGTTTTCCAGGACGGGTTCCACTCAGAACAGACCTCTAAAGGGTCATTAAAGAAGCTGAGTCCTCATTCTGTGCATCAGAAAAGCATGGGTTGCAGAAGTGGAAGGTCCACTTGTCAGTGCTCAGACCATACCCCACACACTGCAACAAGTTGGTATGCATGGCCGGCCGTTGTCCCAGAAGAAAGCCTCTTCTGAAGCTGGCTCACAAGAAAGCCTGCAAACAGTTTGCTAAAGACAAGCTTTCCAAGAGCATGTATTACTGGAATCATGTCCTAATGTCTGATGAGAGTGAGATAAACTTGTTTGGTTCAGATGATGTCCAGCATGTGTGGCAACGCCCTGGTGAGGAGTACCAAGAAAATTGTGTATTGCCTACAGTCAAGCATGGTGGTGGTATCATCATGGTCTGGGGCTGCATGAGTGCTGCTGGTACTGGAAAGCTGCAAATCGTTGAGGGAAACATGGATTCCAAAATGTACTGTTACATTTTGAAGCAGAAAATGATACCAATCTGTTCAGAAACTGGGCCTAAGGGCAGTTTTCCAACATAATAACGACCACAAACACAGTTTAGACACAGTTTTGACATGTTCACTTACAGTGTACTCACTTTTGTTTCCAGCTATTTTGAAAATAATGACTGCATGTAGAGTTATTGTCAGAGGACAGTAAGTCTGTACTGCTATACAAGCTGCACATTGAATACTCTAAAATATAGGCAAGCTTCATTTCTGTAATATTGTTGTTAATAGTAGGCTAGTGAAAGATATACTAAAATGGTTGCTGAAATGTGAGGGTTGTACTCATTTTTGTAAGATACTGTATTTTTATATTTTCGGTTGGATTGTAATATATTCTGTGCTTTTTATAAAATGTTTGAATCAATTACAAAACAGTAGGGATGTCATTAGGGCTGCAGCTATTGATTATGTTAGAAATCAAGTATTCTACAGATTACATCCATTGATTAATTGAATATTCGGATAAGAAGTACTTTTTCTTCATTAAAAAGCAATACTAAATATACAAGATAATATAAAACGGCTATTTAAATTAACAAGTAATTTGGTTATTTTTTTAGGAATATTAAAATTGCAACCTATGAAAACTAAGCCCATGTATTGCATTTAATTGCTATGTAACATCAAAATGCAAATACAAATATATCAATACAAATCATAAATAAAAATATAAAAATCAATTTGAAATTACTTTTAATAAGATAAACGCACTGTATGGTATTTTCTTTATGTTTTATTTTGAAATTATCCCAAACTTTGAAAATTTCTTTTGTGTTCTTTGGCCTGAATTTTCTCCTTTTTCCTTGCTGTTTCTCTCATTTACTAAATGTTTCATTCTGCAGTGTCTTCTGTGTTTATCTGTCCAGGGGTCTCGTTTCTAAAGATGGCATATGCCAACACGAGGCTAAAACGTGTGCACATCACGTTCCACTCAAAGTTTGTGATTTATAAAAGAGACAGTGTGCACCTGTAAGTTAACTCTGAGCCCTGCATACACACTATGTGGAAACACAGAAGGTGACTTTTCAAGCCCCATTTTGTGAGTACGCCACATTTATAAATGATTTGCCTTGATGCTTTTTTGTATTTGAATTACACAAGTTACCAAATTCACCATTTTATTGTACACGTATGTGAATGACAGTCCAAATACATATATTATACATACAACCTCTATTTAAAAAAAAGTTGTGACACTGTGTACAATGTAAATAAAAATAGAATGCAATGATTTGCAAATCTAGAAAACTATTCTAGTTTTAACTCAGGAAATGCAACGTTTAAAGGAAAAAATAAGATAATTTGAAGAAAAAAATTGGGCAAAAAAAATTCTTGAAAATGTAAGTATTAATAAAATTAAGCAGTTAAAGAAACATTTTGCAACAAATAAGGTTAATTGACAACAGGTCAGTAAGATGATTTGGTATATATAGTGTATCTTTCAGAGTCTCTCAGAATTAAAGATGGGCAGAGATTCACCTGTAAAAGACTTACAAATTGTGGAACAATTTCAGAATAATGTTTCTCAACATAAAATTGGAAAAAAGTTAAATATCTCATCATATATAGTATGATGAATATATTATGATGAAAAGTTTCAAAGAATCTGGAGAAATATTTTTGAAATATTAGATGCATGTGATCTTCAAGCCGTTAGTCAGCACTTTTCACTGAAACATTCATGATTCTTTAATGGAAATCACTGCACGGGCTCCTCCAGAAATCAATGACTGTAAACACCATTTGCTATGTCATCCACAAGTTCAGGTTCTGCCTATCATGCAAAGAAGAAGGCATGTGTGAACATGACACAGAAATGTCGCTAAGCTCAGTGAGGACTGAGTCAAAGTGTTCTGTGGGCAGAAAAAATCTGAAGTTTTTTGGAAACTATGGACACCACATTCTCCGGACTAAAGAAGAGAGGGACCATTTGGTTTGTTATCAATGCTCAGTTTAAAAAGCCGCTTCTCTGGTGGTATATGAGTGCATTAGTGCCTGTAGAATGGGCAGCTTGTATAATTGGTAAGAGTCCATCAGTGCTGAAAGTTTTTTTGATTATACAGTAAAATGACTGGCTTGCTTTCCAAAGTCCATAACTTGTGCTCTAAATACAAATGTAGTGATTGTCACATGTTTTGTTTATAGCTAATGTAATGTGAATATTTAGGTTGTACAGTAGTCTACAGCATCTCAACTATGCAGAAATTCGGAAGCAGGCTGTTTATAATAAATTAATCCACCCATTAAAAATTGCAACATAAAATCATTCCACTCCTGCCTAATGATTAGTATAGTAAATGAGAAGTTCGAAGGCAAAGCTGCCTCTACCTTGACACCAAAAAAAAATTGGGGGGGATTACAGTTTTTTTTTATTTTTTTTATTTTACTTCGACTTAATGATATAAAAGTACCTCTACAAAACTTGCAAAAACTAGAGGGCAGGCATAATGATTTTGTTGAATAATAAGTATAATTATAGACTTTTAGACTTTTTTGCCCAAATGTTTTTTTGTGACACTGCACAAAAAAAACTTTGTTTGAATATGTTTTAGAAATAGTACAAGTGTATTCGATTCAGTTTAACCATCAATGAGCCTCAGGCATTGTAAAGGGTGTGTGTTCATGTTTCTGCACATGTGTGTGTGTGTGTGTGTGTGTGTGTGTGTGTGTGTAACAGCATAATTTTGCAGGGTGTACTTCATGGGTGTTGGTTGGTTTGTGTTTCTAAAAAACAAGTGTATAATAGCTAATATATCTTTTTTTTTTACACATTGTTTTATGTACATTGTAATGTATGGTGTTTTATAAGGGCTGGCTTGAAATTAACTTGGAGTTGCCCGTTGTCATTTTCTCTTAGTTAAGAAATATATGTTGTGGAGGTTTTATTAAGCAGTGGGAAGTGAAAATACTTTTCTCAGTCACTGTCTTATGCAATATCCTTTAGAAAATCATCTTGTCACTGTACTGTGTCAGTGTTCACATTGGTCTATATTGCCATACACTAGTAAATATATTCACAGTTCAATTTTTATTGTGAACACAATGGAAAGGCATCGCTTCTCCTTCCAGGAGGGTAAAGAAATGATGTCATTGTATCTTATGATTTTCTGTGGCTAGAACTCATCCAACAACTTGAGTGCAAATGTAAACACTGAACTAGCTCAAGCAAGTGTTCCTGTGGTGATGTACACGTCTGAGAGCGTGTGTCGGTGGTGGTTGTTGGGGGGGTTCTTCTGTGTAATTTATGTCACTATGTTTGTCATTTGAAAGCTGTAACTAAATTTTATACTTTTAGAAGAGCTGCATTTGCTTATTGCCCTAAAAGTTGTGAAGGCTTAAATGTCCTGCGTGTTGTTAACTGTCAAGAATTTACACATCTGCCCCTTTCGAACTTTTAGTATTTTTCAAGGCAAAGCATATGCAAATTAACCCAGGAGGTGCAACTTGATAGCAGCTGCATGAAGACATTTCTGCTTTTCAGTCATGGCTTGCAAATGCATGTTTAAGATAAAAAATAAATCACATGCTGCTGCGAATCATTGCATAGACAGTTCTGCATTCAAGCACCCATTACTGAACACCACTCCTCAACAATCAGGTACCACCCAAATAAGGATGGGTTCCTTTTTTTGGGTTCATCTTAAGGTTTCATCCTCACACTAACTCAAGGAATTTTCCCTTGACACTTTCACCACTGGACCCCTCATTAAGGATAAATTTACAAGGAATAAACTTATAGGCACTAAAACAATACATTCCAACTTCATACCCTCTTTATCTCTAAACAGCTGCTTTGAGACAATATCCATTGTTAAAATCACTCTACAAATGAAATTGAATTGAGTTAATAAAATAAATTTAAAAAGATATTTATTTGAATACATTTTAATTGTAAGAAATTTATTCACATAGAGAAATCTAAGAAATTATACTCAATCATTCATCCAAGTTATGAAGTTTTTTTGCTACATTTTTATTTTATTTTATTATTTTTTTATTGTTTTACAGGGTTTTAATCTTACCTATCAGGAATCTTGCTATTTGTAAAGAGTACCATATTGCATATCTTTAGAGTACAGGCATTTGATGTCTATCTGAATGTTACTTAAGTTTTTTAATATGTAAGTCTGTCAGATTTTATTTTGATTATATCATTGAATAAGCACCGACATACAAATATAAAAAAAATGTATAAACAGTTTTATTCAATTATAATAAAAGAAATATTTATTTCCTTAATTAATACACTTACTGTTCCCCTTTTGATTGTTCATTTATAGGGTGCAACCACATTTTACTTTTCAATGTTAGATTACCAATATTTTTATTTTCATATATTTTGTGATCTTAAGCATGAATGATGCATGTTTGTGCACTCTATAATGTGATCCTTGCCTCTTACAATTGATCATTTTAGAAGCAGATTGTGGATTAAGCCTACTGGAATTACACTTGATCCTGGTATTTTGAGAAACCCCCTTAACACCACTGGGTATCATTAAGAATGGGTTCCCCTCCCTTTTCGCAATGCATAATAGCTTCTCTTTAGAGTTTGGTTTCAACAGAAAGTGGTTCCCCATTTCATTTACAGTGCAAGTGAGAGTGAGATGGTAAACCTGCTTCTAGGCTTTAGGCTGGAAATAGTTTCTGATCTGTCATAAATAATTAAAGAGCAACGATTCACTAAAACAAGTAAAAGGAAAGCAGGTTACTAGACTGTGGGGTGGTCTTTAACCACTTCAAATGCATGACCTGTACTAAAAGTTCAATACAGCTGCAGCAGTGGTCTTTAGGGTACAGCAATGTTCTTCATTTCTTTTTTGCAGAAATCACCATCTTAATATCACCATCTCAAAATTAAGTCGCCTAATGTGCAGGAATAAGGGGTCTGGGACACTTTTTTAGATCTGAATGAGAAAGCAGGAATGCACCAAAAGCAAAAATAATCGCTGTGTAAGACAGAAGGATGGTAATACAAAATAAAATAAAAAAAATAATAAATAAATAAAATATATTACTGAAATGTCGTTTTAGCCTCTGCCAGTTGATCAGAGACTCCCAGGCACCACCAGGTCCCGCTAATTCCACCTGCTCGCTGATTGGCTATCTTTGTTTACCGCGCTGATGGGCCAATTAGAAGTTGAAACCCTATTAGTCCCCGCCTCTCAGGTGTAACCCAATCCAATGCCCTGTCACAGGTAAAACCGGCCCTAAATTTTGAGTATATCCAAAAAAGCAAGAAAAGCTAACAAAACCCGTTCTCTCGCCGACAGCCGCAACGGTAACCCTCATTCTCTCGTTCCTCTGCTTGGAAGAAGACGGGTCGGATATACAGTACCAACTAGAAAGTCCAGTCCGACCAAAACGAGATGTCACAGGAGCATGACAAGTAAGTGTGTGTACAGATGAGGTCCGTTACAGGACTCGAAACATTTGGAGCAGCTGTCACGAGAAACGCTTCGTACGGACTGAAATGTAGAAAACCTTTATTATTATGTTTTGGTTTTTTTTTAATATTTTTTTATTTTATTTTTTTACAACCAGACGCGTTTTAGGGAATATTTGGAAACTTTTAACATGTTGCTTTTTTAAAGAAAGAAAAAGAAGGTCTTATTAAATGGACAGAGCTGAGTGTTGAGAAGTTCGCTATGGACTGCGGAGTTTCGGCTTCGCTCCACCTGTCGTGTTCAGACCCGCGCTGCTCGTGTACTACGCGCGCGCACGCACGCGCGCACAGGTGTACTGCACCTGCCGCGCGAGCTCCTCCGTGCGCTTTACTCTTTTCCGTCCTTGCTTTTTTTTTCACATAACATTACAGTTGTCATAACTTTTTTTTTTTTTTTTTTAAACCTTAAAACTTACACAGCAGTTACCAAAAACTATTTCTAGGTTGTAGTTATTACTGTTTTAAAGCACATTGATTCAGGTTTAAAACTATTTCCCATCACTTTAAGCCTTTTGACAGACTGAAAGACAGACTTGTGATCGCTTGATGACAATTTATGGAGTTTAACTCATTCACCCGGCTGTTTGTTTTTATGTGGTTTCATCGGTGGGGTTTTTTTTCCTCAATTTTTCAGTGTGGAGTCTGTTGACTAATGAAATCGTACACCTTTTAGGCGTTGGCTGTTTTTTTTTTCCAGACAACAAATTGTGTCTAAGCCCTTTGTAAATTCGAGAAAATGTCGAAAATCTAAACCAATTTGTAGAGCAAATGGTCAGAATGACGTTTTGTTTGTTGGGGTTTGTCGCTTTGTTGGCCTTAAAACACAGCCAAGCAAGAAACAATTACTCAGGGCAGGATTTGAGGTCATGTGACATTCGTGGCAAACAGTATGTCTTACATAAAGATTCAGGATCCATTCTGGCAAAACATGAATTTTAAACAAGTTTTATATAATTAATCGATACTCTCAAGACCAACATTGCCAGGCCAAAGTGTGTGAAAGAATTTGTCAGTAAAATTTGTTTACTTCTGGTTCCAATTCCTCGCAGGCTTGTGTATGATTTAAATGTGTCCTCCTGCATGTCTCCTACCACATTCAAAGCAATTTCATATCTAAATAGTTGTTTATAATAACACTAACAGACCTACATGCCATTTGATTGTGTACTTACTTCAAAATATCATACGTAAAGTACAGTAAAGTGGTTAAAAAAAAGCTGTTGCCTTGGAATCCTGGCAGAAACTTTTCTTATTTTTTATTTCTCCACCGGGATATAGTCAGGATACGGTCTAAAGCCTATCATTACCCATTTCACACATGATCAGCCCTGTTGTTTTTAGTAGCGGGATTTCGTTCCCACTCAGGTTTTTATTGTCCCAGGATAACGGATCTATCAGGTTGCAGTGTTAAAATCAAACAACTGGAGCTGGAGTGGGGGTTAAAGAATCACACAATTAGTTATCAGATTACTGCTAATCCGCGTTGCGTCAACAATTATCCTATAAGGACGCACCAGTGTTTCCATGACTATGTATTATAATATTGGCTTTGTGAATCAAAACCTCTTCACTTTAGAATGGCACCAATGAAGTCTTTCAAGGACCTAGTCATTTACTGCTTTCAAATTCGGAGTGATTATTACTAAACTTTTAAACTTCCTGTCAAGAACGTAATCTTTCCAAGTTTCCAAAGAAACAGAAACAAAGCTTCAGTGTGGGGAATGTCTGTTTGAAGGTGTCATTTGTAATCTCCTCCCTTCACCGCATAGATATAATTACTCCCAGTTTAAAACACACACTGTTTCATTCTAGTTAATTAAAACGATTTCTAAAAAAAATAGGTGAGTCAACTGCAGAAAACGTCTCCTGGTAAATAATAGCTACAAGTGTAGTAAAAGGAAGTCAAAGAGTAAAAAGAACAATATGCCTTTGCATTGGGTGATGGAAAAAGGCTTTGGAATGTCAAGGAAGATCATTCTGTCAAGATTGTCAACAGCCACCCAATGAGGAACTACGATCTTTGTCGATCATACTGGAAGAGCCAGTAGAGCATCTAGTCAGACAGGAAGTGACCGAGATTTATTCCACATTCAGATGGGTTTACTTTAGCTCACTATTATAAAGAACAAGATGTACAAGATGTATCATCAATTGTCACTGTCACTTCACTGTTGCCCAACAAAGCTGGTATAACTTTAGTTTACTTTTGTTTAGTTTTGTTTTTTCACATTCAGTCACTTGAGTTTTTTTTTAGCCCATTCTTTACACAAGTGTTTTCTTGTGTAAAAAGAATTAGACCTCGACAGATGACTAATAGTGTTGTTTCCCTCATATCCATCTCTATATCACTCACAGCAAGCGGGCAGTGCTGGTGCTACAGAATGATCCAGCCTACAACCAACGTCGTGCCTTCACCAGTGAAGATGAAGCATGGAAGTCCTTCCTGGAAAACCCTCTTACAGCTGCCACCAAGGCCATGATGAGCATTAATGGAGATGAGGACAGTGCTGCTGCACTAGGCCTTCTTTATGATTATTACAAGGTAGTAGGACTGGGCTTAGATGTATTAACACTTGTCACTGATTTATTGATTGAGTTATCAGCTTTGTCTCATTTATGTAAAGGAATTTACCAGAGCCCATAAGCAAAATTGAATATATAAAACTTAGATACATTTAATACACTGGCAAATAACTGATCCTGACAGTGTTAAAACATGTATCAAGTCAGTTGTTACTGAAATCCATAAAAATTTAGAAATCTGTTCTCCGTACATTCAACATGAAAGACACAACTGGATATATTTACAATGTTCTGAAATACCAAAATGAAAAGATAAAGCTAAATTATTTAAATAAATGTATTGTAATAAAATCTGTGTATGCATGCATGTATTTAGTACATTGTTAGTCTATAGACTCTCTTAAACATTCAGAATTAGTCTGATTAGAACTGTAAAATGTAATCTGACATCCCATACTGATATTATAGACATAGCTCACTGATAAAGATAGGGCAGTGAATATACTGTATGTCCACTGGATTAAACAACAGGTCATCTATAAAGATAAAGCTGTGTGTAGTTCAGCTTTATAGAGGCTGTGTTTGCCTTCCACAGGTGCCACGGGAAAAGAGGACAATATCCCAGCCAAAGACCGACATCCTAGGCTCTGATGTGGATCCCAACAAAAGGTGACGTATTTTTGTTCAAAGCAGTGGTTATGGACGACCCTTTTGTTATCTTTGCTGTTGCGTGATGTCTGCGTTCCTCTTCAACAGGAACCTCATGGCACCTATCCCAGAGGCCTCAATGACATCGGCTGAGAGCAGGATCCAGGTTCTCAAAGGGGTCCCACTGAACATTGTGCTCCCTGGGAACCAGCTGGTGCAGGACAAGAGAGCGCTTTTCCCCTCACCCGACACCACAGTCACAGTGTCAATTGCTGCTATGCCCAATTACCCTGTAAAGACTGAGGAGCCATCGCATGCTTTCTCTGTCACCGTGCCGAACCCACACTGCTCTGAGCCCGAGGGTCATTCAGTGGTGTTCGAGCGTCAGCTCGCCCACAATCAGTTCAGTCCCAACACACAGCCTCGAACACCCGATTCGACTTTCCCTGAGACCTTCAAGGATGGGGGTCAGGAGGTAGGTTGACGTTCCCATAATTTTTTCAATCACTTATTGTTTCCTTCCCTCACTACCTTGATTTTGGTTCTTCTGTTCTCACACAAAGCCCCCTACTTCAATCCATATATAATGTCACCTTTATGGCAAAACTCTAGAGCCTGGCAGTGTACTGCTTGTAATGTTATTTGAACATAGCCAGAAAAGCGGCTAACATGTCATTATGCCATTGTCTCGCTGGCACAATAAAGTGCTGTGTTTTCCTGCTGCACAAAAGCCAGGGCCTTCTCTCAGTGACTCTTTTTTCTCTCTCTCTCTCTTTTAAACTCTCTCCTAGTCTGTATTAAAACCTAGGTTATGGAGGGGCGGGGGATTATTAGAATGCCCAACAAAACCCTGCACACATAGATAGCATAGGGGGAAGCTCTCTTTTTGTTTGCCCTGTGGTTGCAGGCTTTGCCTGGCTGCAAGCAAGGCCACGGTGTGGCTGTTTGCGCTGAAGCCGGGCCCTCTCGGACACTCTTTTGTGCTCCACAGGTGTTCTCATTCCCAGGGGATCTCCAGTTACGGATGGCCTCCATTGCACAAGAGGACTATCCCGCCTTCGACACCGTGTCAGGGTAAGCCATACTCCCCGCCTCACTCCAGAGGAACCCCCTTGGGAGTACACAGATTATGTCAGACAACTTTGTAAAGATATTTCCTAAATGATGCTCTGTTGTGATAAAAGCCTACAAGCAAATAATGAGAATAGTTCTCTTGTGACCGTAAACCTTTAGCAAAAATGTACATACATTCATTTCATATCCAAATAATGTAGTGTTCTGGGTGTCACTGGTTACACGTAGAACTTCAATGTAGCTGAATTTGACTGGTTTTGTCTATCTTTTCCAGTAATAATTTTGAGTATACACTGGAAGCCTCAAAGTCCCTCCGTCAGAAGTCAGGTGATGGCACAATGACATACCTCAACAAGGGACAGTTCTACCCTATCACTCTAAAGGAAACAGACAACAGCAAAGTTCTTCACCACCCCATATGCAAAGTCAGGGTCAGTGTTTGTCTGTTTGTTTGTTAAGCAACTTAGAATTGAAACTTGAATTCTGTCATGCAAATATGTAAACCTTTTACCATTGTTTTACAGAGTGTTGTAATGGTAGTGTTCGGTGAGGAGAAGTGCAGAGATGACCAGCTCAAGCATTGGAAGTATTGGCACTCCAGACAGCACACAGCCAAACAGAGATGCATTGACATCGGTAATTATATTCCCAGAGCCCATGTTTCCTTCATGACTCACCTGTGCTGGGAAAATCAATGACACTAGTTTATACCAATATTTTCTATTCAGGACAAGATAAAAACAAATAGAGTTTCGAAAGGGTGTTTGCAAATGTTTCCAAACATGCACACTTGTGCCTGATTCGTGATAAAAGTCCATTAACACATAGCAAAAGTATCATATATATATATATAAGACTAAAAGTTATGCATTTGAGGTCACTATGGAATAATAACATACTTAAATGTTCAAAGCTCATTTGACCAAATATTAACTAAGGCCTTTAGGTGATGCTGCGTAATAGCCTCGGAGAATGCTCTATAGATCAAAGATGAGAGCCATATTACAGTGGAAGTGGGTGGGGGAAAAGGGGGTGGAGGTAGAAAGAGCTTAATGATCCTGTTTGTTTACCATCTACAAACTGTGCTCCAGTGAATGGGGGTAGCAGGTAAACAATGCAACATGACAAACTGTCTGAATCGACCTCGAAAAAGAGAGCTTGACGTTAGCTCACTCAATTCAAAACACAACAAAGAAGACAGTGTCTTCTCGATATCGAAACAAAACAAGCTTTCGACCACCAGCGTTACTTCTGATCGGGACTTTTAAAAATATTTGTAAATTTATATTTCAATAGTAATAGCAGTGATTTTTGTCCTTAGAGGGCTGGGTTAATTTTGGTAATTTAGTAATTACTTGTCATAAAGTAGCGGATATAATAGAGATTTCATGGTCTTGTTGGTGTACAATAAAATTCTTAAGATTAATAAAAAAAAAAAAAACAAGACATGAAGTATATGGAGCTGGTCGTGTATTACCTGCCTAATATTAGCGGCCTACAAAACCAGTGGTGGCTGTTTTTCTTCTTTTCTTCCTTATTGTACTATATAAACCCTTAGCACCTTTTCATGTCTGTGTTGTCTTTTCTTTCACAACTTCAACCTTTCCTCTCTTCTCCTGATCCTTTAGTGCTAACCTCAGCATTTTCTTCTGTTCACAGCTGACTACAAAGAAAGCTTTAATACCATCAGCAATATTGAGGAGATCTCTTACAACGCTATCTCCTTCACATGGGACATCAATGAGGAGGCAAAGGTAAGCTTTAGAAAGCATTTTTCAATTATCTTTCGGTTTCAGTTGAAAGTTAAAAGTCCGATGCAAAATCAAGTTTCACCTGAGAGTCATTAGCTGTTAATAAGCATTTCAATTCCACCAATGTTGCTTGAGAATCTCCCTATTGTGATTTTAATATCAAGCCCTTCATGATGTTTATTTTTTTCCAAAGTGTGAATCGAAGGTTAGTAATAAGAATAGAGTGACAATGCAGATACTTGTTCTTATGCATGTTCTGTCCTTTTGCTATGTGGCATCACATCAGTTTGAGATTTGTAGAGAGATTAGATTTTATTTTGTTAGTTCAGGTTACAGTCTAGTAGTCGGTCAAATGTTTACGGTGCAGTAAAATATTTAGCTTTTATTGAACCATTCTGTTGCCATATTAGTGTGTTTAACAGACCTTACTTGGCTCTTAAAATAAACCTGACCTTTAGAAAAGCAGGCCTATGTAAGAGATTTATACTCAAAATAGACAGTACAATGTCAGGCACATTGTGATTACTCAAACAATGGCTGTCGTTCAGGCAAAACAAACCAAGTGCCTAGTTTCTTCTGGTTTGAAGGGTGTAATTAGGAGTGAATATGAGCAAGCGAGTGCTAATCAGGGAGTTTCCATGGCTTATATTGTGTTTTGGTTTTATGTGTGTTTTTATTAAATAATACTTTACCTAGGGTTTTTTTTTTATTATTATAGTCAAATGAGCATTATAGAAAATACAAATTCTTCTTTTCTTTGGTCAGAGAAGGGTAAAAGCTTGTGTGAGAGAGTACAGTTGCACTTGTGGGTGTGTTAGCGTGTTAGTTATTAAGAATTAGTTTGCAACCCATTTCACCTGTCAGCACTATTGTATGCTAAGGTGATGCGCCAAGAGGATATGTTTGGGTGAGACGCAGCACTGCCCAAAAAAGAATGAGGAAACGTAAAGAAAAGTAGAGAATCCAAGACCTTAAACCTACCACTGACAGTTTATGGAATCCAGCTCAACAAGTATATCAAGACAAGTCTTGTACAACCTGTCACTCATCAAGTAGCTTTTTGACTTTTTTAATCCACACTACTGGCTGGTCGAACTTCTTTTGAGCCTTAAATAGTCAGTGACAGAGTTTTCTTTATAGTCTGAAATCACCATCTCTTGTAGGTTTATAAGTGATAGTGTTAATGAATCGTCTAATCGTCTAATGCATTTTATGTGGCGTGGCGTGATAAAAACCAGGATGTAGATCACAAGGTATGCATGTGGTCATACGATACTCATCCGTGTGCTCTAGAGTGCTCTCTGTTTGCTCTGTGTATATCTGTGTTTGTGTGCGTGCATGTGTTTGTGTGTATGCACGCGTGTTTGTGTGTACAAGACACAAGAGAGAAAGATGAAGTGATAGGTGAATATATTCACAATGCAGTTCTTTTTTTTGTTTGAACTCATTGAAAGAAGTACAGAAAACGTGAATTATAGCATTAATTATGAAATCTTACTCTTTGCTCTGTCAACTGAAATAATGACTCGCCTGTGTACAGACACAAAGTAATTATAAAAACAGGCTCGATGATGGAGAAAAAACACACATCTAAGTCAGTTGTGCCACCTAGTGGACATTTATAAAGTAGCCTATAATCAAATAACGCTCTGATTTCAAGTAACCGTTTTTAAAAATTCTCTTTTATCTTGCTTAGACTTTTTAATCCTTAATTGTATTATTACTTGTTTAACTAGAAAATATAACTTTTCCAATTTTTTCCCCCAACAATATTATGATGTATGTCTGTCTAAGAACATTTAAAAACTGTTTGCGACTATTAATATATCACACATTTAAGCATATTGAATCAAGAGTTATTGCGCCTTAGCCAAAAGGGGGCGACATATACCAACTTTTTGCTTCTGTATCTGCGCTCTGTGTTACTCATAAAACAGCTATAAATAACTACAGCAAGTCTTCATAGCATTTTGTATACAAATTTTAGAATAAAAAAACAATATCATTTCAAATACTTTATTGAATAAATTACATGTTGAATAACATTTGGATGTTTAGAAGTGTGCTCTATGTAAACATTATACCCAATAGACCCAAAAGCTTAATGATCACCACAGTCATATTGTACTGTATCATAAGCTGCAGATGTCTTTTCATGGATAATTTCTTCTCCACCGTCTTTAGATCTTCATCTCGGTCAACTGCCTGAGCACAGACTTTTCCTCTCAGAAGGGTGTAAAGGGTCTCCCCCTGAACCTGCAGATCGACACATACAGCTACAACAACCGCAGCAACAAGCCTATACACCGTGCCTACTGCCAGATCAAGGTATTCTGCGACAAGGGTGCAGAGAGGAAGATCCGCGATGAGGAGCGCAAGCAGTCACGCAGGAAGGGCAAATGTGCTGAAGTGAACCCAAACATGGCTGCCTGTGAGTGTGGACATCTTTACGTCATTTTTCCATTCTTGATAATGAGATAATCAATAATAACATATTATAACACACAAAATAGTTGGGGCAGATTATTTGTCATGGACAATGGTTTTGTGGGTTTTGTTTGCCTTTTCAACTAAAGACAAAGACTCTAATGTTTATATGTATATGTGATTACTTTCCAGATGTGGATGCCAAAATGCCTCTGATGCACAAGCGTAGTGATATCACCGTATTTAAGATGATGACAGATCTGGAAACTCAGCCCGTCCTCTTCATTCCTGACATCCACTTTGTGAATTTCCAGCGCCATGTGAGTAACTTCCTGTGTCATCATGTGTCCTCTTCCACCTAAAATGGTGTTTCTAAATAACTGTTTATCATCAGTGCATAAGATAAATGATCATGTACACTAAAGAATTTACACACAAACCATCATCAAACAATCCAAGAACATCATTGAATATGGTGCAGGTATACAGTTTGTAGTAAATTTTTTGAACTGAGCAATTTCTGTGACAGCAGACTTAAATGAGAATAAGACTTTTTCCATGATCATAGATTCTGTTTCTCTGTACTTAATACACCAAAGGAAAACCCCTCTGATTCGTTTCACACGTTCGCAGTAGAGTTTCCCGCAACTTATCCGAGAGATTACAAACCTAAAGTCAGGTCAGGATGACCTCAGCTGCACTTGGCTAACACGTGAAAACAGCATGCTCCCTCTATGAAACAAGCTCTTTATGGCACAATTTTGTGTTATCAAGTTGGACTCTGATAGATAGCAAAGAATCCTACAGCCTGCCCAGATCCTACAAACGTGCCTACTTTTATTTATAGGTATATTTAAAAAATCAAGCATAACTCTATTGATGAAATGTTTTTAAGCTTTCAATTGGATCACTGTTGAGAAGGGTACATAAAAAAAAACCTTTGATCTCATTACTTGCTGTACACCAGCAGGTCTAGTGCTGACCCCTAGAGCAGTACAAATCCAAAAATAAACCTTCTGACTGTTTACTGTCCTGAATAACACAGAAAAAACGTTTGTTTAAGCACACAGTGTTGGTGCAGCTCCAGTGCAACCCATGTAATCTATATTGGATTCAGTCTCATTGAACACACACACACACACACACACACACACACACACACACACACACACACACACACACACACATGGCTTCTGGTCTATGTTATTTATGTAAAAATGGAAAAAACTTTCCATTAAAAAATAAAAAAATTTGCCACTTCTATCTCAAAAATTAACTTTAATTAACATTATGACATTGAAGTGAAGTGAATAATACTGAGTATCTTTTTATCATAGCACCTGTTAGTGGGTGGGATATGTAAGGCAGCTAGTAAACATTTTGTCCTCAATGTTGATGTGTTAGAAGCAGGAAAAATGGACAAGCGTAAGGATTTGAGTGAATTTGACAAGTATCCATCAAAAGTAGTCCAAGGAAGGAACAGTAGTGAACCAGAGACAGTGTCATAAAAAGGCTCACAGATGCACGTGGGGAGCAAAGGCTGGCCCGTGTGGTCCGATCCAACAGACGAGTTACTGTAGATCAAATTGCTGAAGAAGTTAATGCTGTTAATGCTCAATGGGTCAAGACTGTTTTGGCAGCAAAAGGGAGACCAACACAATATTAGACAAGTGGCCATACTGTTATGCCTGATCAGTATATGTCAAATACAGTTTATTATCAAAGCACTATGGAAATCACAGCACAGCTTATGCTCTGTTACACTACTCATGCATCCTCTGAATATGTCAGGTGTATAGTAAGTTTGTCTGTAAATATCTAGTGCATAGATATCTAGTGCCTGGAAATATGCAATAAACAAAATCATTATTTTACAAATAGCATACTCCAAGCTGTATACATATTTTAATGTATTTTAAGTATTGTTATTGGGTTAAAAAATAATGCAATGAAAAAGTGCATGATCATCAGCTGTCGATATCATTTGCATATCATTTCTGTACAATTGAACAGTTTTAATAATTAAATATTTCCTTTGTTTTTTTATTCTTTCAGCCTTTCACTCCTGAGGATGCAGAAGATGGGTAGGTTTGCAAGTCATATATTGCTAATTTATATGTTATGCCTCCTATCTTCCAAAACATACCAGCAGGTGAATTAGGTATGCTAAATTTCCCAGGGTGTGAATGAGTGTGTGCATGTTGGACTACGATGGACTGGCATTTAACTTGTTTTCCTGCTACATGCCCAGTTTTCCTGGTATAGGCTTATGATCCATCACAATTCGGCCCAGGATTAAGCAGTTACCTAAAAAGAATGAATGAATGATGCAACTCTCTATTTTTCTGCGGTGCACTGGTTTATAGGGCAAAAGTCAAATTTAATCCAAGTCCAGAAATACCAGGAAAGTCAGGAACACAGTTTTGGATTATTTTGGGTCAATGTCTAATACACTTTTCTAAGAACCGCACACATCCCCTTAACGTGTCTCTTTTTTTTTTCAGCTCAGGAATGAAAAGATTACCCTACTCAGAAGATGAGTTTGGCTCTCCTCCTAATAAGTTGGCCAGGGTGGATGAACCAAAGAGAGGTGTGTAATGCTATTTTGCTATTTTGTCTACATTTTACACAGCAATTTTCGATACTACATTTTGCTTGTATTTCTATGCATGAGAGAGGGGTGTGGTTGTTTGGTAATACACTATAGGCTGCTTTTGTTACCATGATACTGACACAGTGGGCCAACCCTTTAAGGTGCTTCATTGTTTAAAACCAATCTCTTCCTCCAATCATGCTCTTTCTGTATATCTTGGTCCCTTGTGTATTTTTTTTTTCCGTTTGCACTCAGTGAAGAAAACATTGGTGAGATGTTAAGTACATATTAGCAAACACGTGACTTTGTTTCCTACAACCTATGACCTAGATTGAATGGGTCAGTAAGCTGTGGAGTGGGGTGCAGGTGAATATGCTTGTTTGGACTGGTTTTGTGCCAAAATCAACATTGCTTTGTGTACTTCTCTGCTCTAATACTTATCACTGGGCTCCACACTGAATATTTTACTCCATTTACTCAAACCTGCCTCCCACTCCAGAAGTCTGCCCACTCCTCAAACAGACTGTGGGAAGTTGGTGTGGGTCTTGCGGTTTAGGCAGCATCTTTGACTGCAGGGAACATTATGTGAGGTGCAAAGGCACTAGAGCCAGGGACACACAGAGCAGATCAAATGCTCTTCCTAAGACACTGCTATGCTTTGGCAAAAGCAAACTAGATGAGGTTGCATTTTTATTGCTGGTAAATGAGTTTGTTGTTTTTTTCCCTTTTGAAATTCTGATCGCAGTGCTGAAAAGTCCAGAGAAATTGTGCATGTGCATATTTCTATATGTATGTAAGATTATAATTGACCACATTACTCTTGCTCTTCCAGTTTTGCTGTACGTGCGAAAAGAGAGTGAGGAGGTCTTCGATGCCCTCATGCTGAAGACTCCTACACTGAAAGGACTGGTTGAAGCGGTGAGTAAAGTGTAGTGCTTCCTGAACTTGCCCCTGAGCCTCCCAGGCTTTAACATTTTTGTTTCCAAACACACCTGCTCCCAAGAACGAAAAAAGACAAATGTGGTACCTGTTTTTTTCTTTTTCTTTGTTACTGTCATGGTTTGCTTCATAAAGCAATTCCTCCCACCATCCATCAGATGAATCATCAGGAATAAACTGAAAATTGCATGCATGGACTATGTTTTCCTTTCGATTTCTCAGTTATTATGTAATCCTTTTAAAGCCACAGTATAGACCATAATCTATCTAGTAATCCCCAAACCAATTTCCAAGAACCCAGACAGTCACATGGTCAATATAACCGAAATGTATTCATTAATGCCTCACCAATCAACCTGTTGGGCACAGTGGTAAGGTCCAAGCTTGGCATTGCTCTCATAGATATCAGCGCGAACAATCAAATGAAAGGTGCTACGTTAGTACATCTCCCCAACCACTATATTCTGACACAACAAGCCAAATGCATATTATAAGAAGTTTGGCATGGCTTATTTGAAGTCCAGTGGACAGGAATGTGTGTATGATGTTTACCACTGTTAGAACAAGAAATGTAGGTAATAGGGCACACAGATGGCAGTAGGTATCACAGGCAAAGACTTGCAAGGGCCAGCAAAGCATGCAGACAGGCCAGCACCATGAGGAATGGAATGATTCCATTTGTTTGTGCATATATATAGCCTGTGCGTGTTTGCGTAGATGTGTGTGGTTATGTGAATGATGACATTGTAGACGCACATTACATTGGTATGGGCTATGGAGAAATGTGCAGTGTAGAATGACAGGTGGGCAGTGGCGGGGAGGAGGGGTGGTCAATTTCTCTAGACTAAGCCTCCTTTAAAATAATTCAACTATGATGCGACTTGGCAATGCACCCACTTGCTTTCGCTTACAAATGTTCCGTTAAATCATTGCAGAGGGATCACATACTTCCCCCAGAGCGTATCTGAATTGTTTATTGTGGTAACATTTATAAAAAAAAAAATTTAACCTTTTTTCCTTTCTTTCAGATTTCAGACAAGTATGAAGTTCCACTTGAGAAACTGGGGAAGGTCTACAAGAAGTGCAAAAAAGGGTAAGCTTTTTTTTTTTTTTTGGCTTGGTAAGGGTAAGAGTAAGCATACTCTAAACCATGACCTTTTGTGTATTGCACAATTTGAGTTACTAAAAAAAGACTATTTGTGTGATTTCGACAGGATTCTGGTCAACATGGATGATAATATTATCAAGCATTACTCCAACGAGGACACCTTTCAGATCCAAATGGAGGAGATGGGTGGAATGGTGAAGCTCACTCTCACTGAGATTTGAATGGCCTGCTCACCAATAAGGACTTGTTTACATGCCTCTATGTCTGTGTCCATGGCCTTGGAGGTACTTCAGGCCTTCCATGCACTTCTTATCTGTGGTTTCCTACATGTAGCTGAGACTAAGATTTTTTCCCCCCTAATCTGCCCGAAACCTATTTTCTGTGTTTTGTTAATATGACATGTGAAGTGTATGCCACACTATGCAAAGTGTGAAATGAGAAGAGCAAGGAAAATGTATCTGCCTTGATATATAAATCCCGAGGTTTTGAGCCATATGTTCTATTTTTAAAGTGAAAAATATCTGTGGTTTTTAATAGTTTGAGAATCTAAGAAAGAGCTGAGTTAATCCAAAGGCAGATTCCCTCTAAATATTTAATTGGTGTTATAGAGCTTTAAAACCAACAGCACTGGAGATCCTCATCTTTAAAGGCGAGCATGCAAGTAAATGGGGTATTGTTGCTGTTAGAGGGATTTTAGGGCATTCTTACTGGTTTCTGTATTTATACATAAACACTGAGCAGTATTTAGTGTGTACAGCATAACCCCATGCTGAGCAGCTTTATGAGGTACTCTGTCACCAGTGTTGCTTGTATATATATATATATATATATATATGTGTGTGTGTGTGTATATAAGTACATGTTATGTTACTACGTATAAACAAAAGCATTGGGACAAATTACAATTTCACTCAAAAACTGGTAATACTTCCTTAAAGTAAATTCTGTATTTTTTTTGCATGTCACAGCGGAAAGTAATTGTTCTGGATACAAGCAAGGATTTCTTTTGTTTGTTGTAAAGTCCCTGGTGGAAAAACAAATAGTGCAACGTAAGTTCCATGGAGAGTCCATGCAGATTTTTTTGCTGCCAGTTCCGGTGCTGTTAACTAGCAAATCTATTATGAAGGGTCACAAATAAAAAAAAACAGTAAATAAAATAAATAACAGAGAAACTATTCATTGCTTACGATTCTGATCTGAAAGGTTTTTCCTGATTACAAACAAAAAATTCTAAAACGCCCCCACAAATGTAAACTTTTCCAACAGCACCATATAAATTATATATACGGAACCAGAACTTCCCTGCGAAACAAGACATGCAAGAGTATTACGTTTAGACTATCGATAGTTTGTTAAGTGTCCGTGAGTCAATGCTTTATCTTTATTTTTTTCTATATTTTTTTCTTTTTCATCATCCTATTTGGAGGCTTTTTTAAAGCTACAGACTGTATAGCATCAGGGTTTTTTTTAAA
Source organism: Silurus asotus (assembly GCA_024362625.1). Lineage (NCBI taxonomy): Eukaryota > Metazoa > Chordata > Actinopteri > Siluriformes > Siluridae > Silurus > Silurus asotus. The sequence goes on from MU570271.1 coordinate 922,092, forward strand.
ACAGTTTTCTAATTTAGTTATCTGCTGATTTTTATATCAAAGTACTTATCTATATATTTATTACTATATTTGGCTGGGGTATTTTTTTATATTGTTCTGCAAACAAAATGTGCATTGCTGTTAAATACTGTTACTTGTTAAAACACTTTTTTTAATTAAATCAACTCCATAAAAGTATGGTGTATTTATACAAAGGGTAGATTTGTAATTCTGTGAGATTAATGTTAAGGTCATCTGGCAGCATTTATCAGAATGGGAAATGCTCAAATATTATTTGCTTTATGGCTTTAGCTGTTATGTGCACACAATTTCTTTTTGTCGCAATAAAAGCCAGCTTGGCTTAGCTGTGGTGATTGGTCATGTGGTTTTTCATGGGGTTTTCTATTGGTTGCAGCCAAAGCAGTTGTCCTGGAGACAGAGTCTGTTATCCAATGGCCCATCTGCCCGAAGAACAGGAAGTGGGTGTGGAAATGAGGTGCCTTGGAGTGACTGTGTCCTCAAATACCCCTGTGTTCCACAACGCTATACAGAGATTTATCATAGACATGTGACTTTAATACACTCCATCTATAGACAACTTCTCTGACAGGGTTCAAAAACAAAGAGGACAGGATGTTCAAAGCTTGCACAATTACTGTTTTATCTTTTATGTAATTATTTTTAGGAATTTAATGAGAAAAAGTCTTAGAGCTTTAAGATATACATTACAAGGCTATTACATCAAAGCAAATTTCTTATACAATATTAATAAAACGAATAGTTAATAATGCAACTCAAATAGGAATGTACGCTTAAGCTTGAATGTATAATGAGATGAGAATACTCTTAAGAAGGCTGTGTGCTGAGGTGTGTGTGGGAGGGGAGTTTTGTATGTTTACAAACGTACTAGGAGCAGTGGGTTGGAGATAAGAGGAGGAGAGCTCCGGTTAGTCTTTAACCAGGCAGCCAACGCCTGGACACCATGGCTCTCTGTGGTTAGCCATCTGCTTTCTGTTTACTACCCCCCTTCTTTCTCTTACCCTTTTTCTTTAGTGTTTTACTATCCATTTTGTTTCTGTTTCTTTTTTTTTTGCACCTTCATGTTTTAGCATATCACTGAGATCTCAATAAGAACAGATAAAAATTGCTTTTAGCTTTTAATAGCAGGAAAGATAACAGTGAACATGCTCAGTATCTACGTTGCCTCAACATTGATGCTTTTTTTTTTTCATTTCTATAACATGTATCAATGTTATTGATGGGTAAAATACTTTTACGTGACATAAAAATACATTTAGAAATTGTATTAAAGAGTGAGGGGGATTTGAACAAGGAGGGCCATTTGAGGACACAGCTGCTCCAAGCCTATTCTAGTACACTCCCACATCCTGTCCTTTTAATTCATTAAACATCTAAAAAAAAAAAAAATAAAATGCATTTGACCACCACAACTACTTTCTGAACAAATAATGGGCCAAAGAAAGGGTATTTCCCTTCATGACTTTGTTTTCAACATATCACAAGCGTGACACATACCTAACAGTATTTGTCATTCTGTTCTTCAAAAAAAGAACAATATAATCACCAGAAAAACAAGTTTACTATAATACTCGATGTCTACACAGATGTTCGTGCTGGAATTAGTTTGATCATGCATTGATAATGTTTCATGGATATTCTTGCTAAATGATTGGAACACCTCCAAATAGTTCCTGCACTTTTCTATTAAAGCTTCGATCAGTAATTCTAAATAATTACATGTAAATGTAATAGAAGAAAAAAATACAAAAATCTACATCAAACCGTGCATGCAGAGTTCTTTATTACCCATACACTGTGAAGCATAAGTAAACAAATTATGTTTTATGATACTATATATTTTATATCGATAGATTATCTCAGTCCTGACTCTGTCTAAGCTGGCCTTGAACCCAACAATAAGCAACTATCATCACCCCTTCCAATTTATTAATATTTGACGAATGCTACCTTAAAGAAATGATAGCACTGATTTAATACATGTCAAACAAGGTTAGGGGACAGATATAGCGCTTCTGTCAAGCAGGATAATTCATAATTGGTCAAATATATAACAATAATAATACATTTTTGAAGAATGGAAATTTGGCTGTTATTGTCAATCATATTTAATGGTGTCATTTGCCATGTTTTTAAGTAAATTCTATTTCAAACAAAATTAATTTGTGCAATTTGTGTATATCAATCATTCGTGCCCATTCACTCAAACGTTAGCTTGTCAAGCTCTAAGCCCGGACTTAGCGTGCCGACATTTAAGAAGGCAATTATATTTATTTTCAGTTACAAGAACTGTTAGCTAAACACTAGCACAAGAAGCAATTTCTAACACAAAAGTGATTTTGTCTTTTATAATCCACTTCTCTTAGTTTATGTAAAGATTGCTTGTCTATGTTTTAGGCATGTCCTGCTAATCGTGCTGAGATGTCCTGATTATGTCACATGCACATTTCAACAAAGGGGATCAGTCAGTTAGTCATGCAGCATGTTATGGCCTGCATCATGTTAATCAGTTCTTAGCTTTTAAAGGCACTTTTATACGCAATAGGCTGTTTTGCTTGAAAAACACTTCATAAATAAAATTATATATTATTAAAGGAGCCAAAGAGACGATTGTAAACTGAAAACAAATTTAAAAACATAGAACATGAGAACATGTTCCTAAGCATAAACAAAGTCATATTCGCTGAATCATTTTAAAATCTGAATGTGCAGCAAATGTTTTACTTTCAAAAAAATATTCTACCTCAATTATTGAATGTGTTCCTTGCTAACATCTGTGCAGTTTTACAGAGAGGAAGATTATATTCATAAACTTGCCTTGACATGCCCATTACTGATGCGTCATCATAGGTGAGCATTAAATGCTGACTTGCGAATATAACATTTTTTTCTGTGTAGATTTTATCTACATATTCAGAATCTTAGAATATATTTAGATTATTATAACATATTTAATGCCAGTAGTCTTGCTGTGTTATTTAATCAAAAGGTTTCAATGGAAACCTAATTTCAAGATCTGTTTATTAAAGCAGGTTTTTATATATTTTATATTATACATTATGCACACCAATTCTTTAAATAAAAATGGTTTTAAATAAGCTTTCAATTTAACATTAATAAAAACTTTGAATAAAAGTATTGAGTAAGAGATTGTAAGGCAAACAATCAAGGAACAAAATAGCACCAATACTAAAAACTTTTCCGATACACATACTGTATGCATCTCTGTTCATGAGAAAAAAAAAAAGTATGATCTAATAAGTTTTCCTTATAAAAACCGTTCATTTCGTCCATTCGCATTTGCTCAAAGCCAGGCATGAACGTATTTTCTACTCCAGTCACCCAGTGATTGGTGAATGTCCTGTTCTAAATAGCAGCTTGCAGAGATATAACATTTACATATTATATACCCTCATAAAAACAGTAGGTGAATTTTATGACTCACAAACAGTATAGACAAGGTTGAGTATAACAGAACATGTGACTAACCGTTGTGCAAAAAACTATATTATAACACTAAGTACTAGACCACTGCTAACTTCATAGGCCCCAAAGAAATATACAGTAAAAATACAGTGTTTCCGGCCTCTCTGCAACTCAAGCATACGTACTGAAATCTAAATATAGCCGTGCTGAACTTTCCCTACTAATAAGGTAAACAGTGCCCCACCTCAAAACCTGATTGTTGAGAATTCACACGGTTTAGGAGTCATAATTAATTTAGTTCTAAATGAAATTTATTTAAAAGTTGGAATCCAAATATACAGCAACAAATAATTAAGTATAGTTCACATATCAGCTATTTTTCTGATACGTGAAATGTTTTTATATAGTTTTCAACCAGGCAGGTTTCAGTGTTTTGTCTACGTGTGCTTCACACAGTAGGACCAGACTTGCTGACATTCAGCCTTCAACAAAACAAATCACCTTGCCCTTTCACCCATATACACACCCACTAGAGAAGGCTCTAGAGTGGGCATATCGGTATATCAACGTGTCATCAGGACTACTGCTGTGACTAACACCAATTGACACTTTCCACTGAGTTTAGCTGCCACTGAGCCACAAGCAGCATGCAAGTCTATACTTAACCCTACCAGGAATAGTGCTGCTCACATTTCCAGCAGTCCCCTCTGAAGTTTCACAGGGCAGAAGTACACTACTCGGTTGGGATTTGATTTGAGCTACATAACCTCTCCTCCAGTTTCTGTGCCACTCTTGTCCCACTTATATCACCACTAATGCCCACACATCACATGCAGCTCATATATTTTCGTTGGTATTTCTGTGTTGTTGGCAATGTGCCAGCTTTGGATCCGTATGGTTACGTGACTCAGGAAGAACTCTGTCCTCCTATCGACCTCCACACCTCCTCAGTGGGCTGACTCAGGCACATCCAGGAAATAGATGCCCAAAAACAGGATGATTGGGAAAAAAGATTTTGGGTATTTTTTGTTTTTTGCTTTTTTTTTACCTAAGTTAAGAGACACTATCCTATATTATTGTATAATAATAATAATGTAATGTAGTGTAGTAGTTGATGCAACACTGCTAACAACAAAATCCCAGAAGCCAGAGAGCAAAACCAGATTTTTATTTTGCTCCACAAAAACTGTATGATGGTAGGATAGATATGCTAACATGCCACATGCTAACAGCATAAATAATAAACAGTACAAAAGATTATCCTGCACTTGATCTGTTGACCACAGATCATGGCTACACCATCTTGTTTTCAAAGGTTCACAAAACTGGGGCTCTTTTCACAATTCAATGTATCCTTTTTGCAAGTCTATACAAAGCAACCATAACTGTGATCACACACAAATGCATGTCTTTCACAGCTCACATCCTTCCGCCTTCAGTAAACTGCTTGTACTGACAGGTGAATTTTATTCATTTTGCTTTGGATTTCTGCTGCTTTTATGAAGAAAGCTGGAAAAATTTCAGCGATCTCTCATTTTGCTTTAAAGCTCAGAAATTCCAGAAAGCTGTAGCTGTTGACACCTTTGAGAATAGAATAGGATTCCTTTCAAAATAGTTATATATCATTATTATAAAAACTGATAACACCATAATATCTACACATGTACATGCATAATTTAATAGTAGCACCATGATCCAGGAAGTGCAAGAACAGGTGTTATGTTTTGCAAAATAATTTTTGAAATATAGTGCTATACTTATTTTATTTATATTTATTTTATAATAAATATTTATTTAGGTTCCCTGGTGGTTTAGTGGTAAGGATGCGTGGCTCTCACCGCTGTGGCCCGGTTTGATCCCCGGTCAGGGAACCAACCTCTTTCAGTGCCGTTCCCAAGCCCGGATAAATGGGGAGGGTTGCATTAGGAAGGGCATCCAGCGTAAAAACATGTGGCAAATCAAACATGCGGATGATCCGCTGTGGCGACCCCCTAATGAGAGAAGCCGAAAGAAAGTAAAAAAAAACAATAATAAATACTTATTTATTTAATTTGCTCAGTATGAAATTAGAAATAGCTTCCAACTTCCAAGCAAACTATACTAGCAGATAAACCATTAAAGTGTAATAATTCATAAAACTTTCATAATTCTTGGTTTACCTCAAACTACATAAATCAAATGATTTTAAACCATAATGCCAAAGGTGTGTGATGAGCAGGAACTTGTCGTATAGAAACTTTTGGTCAGATGTATGCCTGTTATATAAGACCAATCCTTTCAACCTTAACAATTTTTTTAAATAATACTAGCCTATTTATCAGAAACAATCTATAAAAGCAAAGCAATAGGTGTTGATTTTTCTTAGTAATGTTTGGTGAAGGAGTGTATTTTGCACATGCCTTGCATAGATTTTAATGCACTTGCCTACCTGGGTAATGAAATAACTACTCATCAAATCAGAGTCTGGCAGCTCCTCGTATACCTTTGCTGTTATTGAGATTGTCAGCTCTAAACATAACCATATAAAATGCAGTAGGTTTTGTTAGTGGTTCCAGCAGTTGTTAAGAATAGTGCTAGTTGTTTAACATGGAGGTTAGGGTCATGGTTAGAAAGTTGAGGTGATTATTAGTACATAGTTAAAGATTAAACTTCTACGATGGAGCATACACCTAAAGAAAAATTTTAACAGTCGTAAAATTATAAACTTATCAAACTTGCTGGTATTAGCTTACACAACTTAATGTAGGTAACTATCAATTTCCCAAGAAGGAAATAATCTTCGTTATATAACTCTTTATTTATTTATTGTTTGTTTGCTTGATTGCTTGTTTTACTTACATCCGGTCTTTTGAAGCAGTAAATGGCATAAAGCAACATCAAGCATTTTTTAGTGCATTCTTAAATTCTCAAATCTGATTAGTAATGTGATTATCTAAAAGTTTATTTATTTTTTGTTTTTTGTCCTTAAAGAGGGGGAGAGAGAGAGAGAGAGAGAGAGGGAGAGAGAGAGAGAATAGAGAAGCTGGTAAGGAAACTATTTATAGCTTTAATAACAGGGATGATAGGAACTAACTTGCTATTTACATGTGACTATTAAGAAATACAAAAAAGTATTTTGGATCGAGGATTTTTTTAAACAATACATTCATTTAATTTTAGAATTGTTGTCAAACTGCTATGGTATAAGTAGTATAAACAAAATGACAAAATGCTAAATGCTAAATAGAGTTGATAAAAAATTAATTAACTCCAAGAGGGTGGGAACGACTGCAGTTTAACTTTCCACTTTTAAAATATATATTTATTATACTTATACTTAATTATACTATATATATATTTATATCATCATGACTTTTTATTCTGACAGTGAATTACAGTGCTTTAACCAACTTTAACATCATATTTGTTAAGATCACATTGCAATAATTACTGTAGCCATTTTAGTCCTTATGAAATTATGACAAAAGTAGGATTTTGGGTCGTCATTAGGTAATATTTTAAGTAATTAAGAAAATGCTGCTCAATTTAATTCCACAATATGCACTGCTGATAGAAAGTCATTTCTCTTAGTGTTATCATATTTAATTCAAGTAAAGAAGTCCTATATTCATAGATAAACTGTCATACCAGCTCTCGATTTATGCTGAACATATACATGTTTGTGTGGGAGAGGGTTGAGATTTAGATATGACGAAAAGGGAGTCCAACTTGTCAATAAGTGTCTCCATTATGCTTGTATAAGCATGTTAAGATGTGGTTTGTTCATGAGTAATCTGCAACTCAGGGCTGTTTTATGGCAAACATGTGCATGTTTAATAATTTGCTTATGGATCTGTGTTCCTCATTCCTGTGCTGTACAGATTGCTAAAGCATTCATCAGATCATCCCTAGGGTGGCACAGTGGGCAGCATTGGTCCAACCACTACAGCCACAGAGGTCCGAACTCTTGAACTCTTCATAAAACTTTGTTTTGCTCCCAAAGGACTTAATGAAAAAAAAAAGATAGAGGTGCCATGTATGAGCGGTGCTTCTTCTGTTACAGCTGACCCACCCGGCCAAGCCTAGCGCTGTTACTCACTGTTTCAACGCTTTACTCAAGGCTCTTGTGACCTTTCGCACAGTTTCCCGGCACGCGGTTCACCGGGTTTGTTCTGACACCGCTGACTCCCCCGACACGCCCACCCGCGGCCGCGCACCCCACTTCGTCCAATCGCGTCGCTGACATGCGCTGATCACGCGTCCTTTCGCACGCTATTGGACGAGAAGCCACGCATGCTCGTTTCTCATTGGCAGCATGTTGCCACCCGCCAGTCTGTTGTGAATTTTGTTTTTCTATTTTTTTCCCCCCATGACTTGTTTTACTCAGCTGGGGCCAGGGCTGAGTTGTGAAAGCGAATTGAATTCCGGTCTCAATCGGCACTACACGGGCGTTTAGTAGCACGGACTCCTTTGTTCTGTTCTGTGATAAGAGGCGTTTTTGAATACATGTCCACGCGGCTTTTCCCGAATATAGACGAATCATCTCAGGTAAGAACAAATACACACACTTATTTACTCACTACTAACGTTAGAACTGCAAGTAGACTCATGGTTATTGTTGATTCACACAAAGTCCTCATATTACATGTATATTACTCACTATAAACGGGCATTTACTACTTAATCCTAATGTTATTTTGTATTTTGTCGGCTACTTTTTGGCTGGTGAGTTTGTATTTGCTTTATGATTTTACACCCATAGAAAACAAAGGTTCCTCAAGGGTTCATTAGATGGTTCAGCTTTCTAAATTGGTTCTACTTAGGGGAACCTTCTGATATATGTTTCAAAGAATCTTCATGAACTGTACTAGAGAGACAAAGGGGAAGATGATGGATGGGTCCTAGAAGTGGCTTTGCACAGCTGCAGTTTGTTTTGTGTAAATTGTGTATCAATTTGATGTAAAGACTAAACTGAAGTCTCAGAATGAGCTGAAAACTCTTATAATTTCAGTTCTGTCTATCCAGTAGGTCTGTAAACAACTCCTCACTTTGTTGTGTGTGTGTGTGTGTGTGTGTGTGTGTACGTGCATGTGTGAGAGAGATTGGGAGGGGCATAGTGTGAATCATAACTGTTTTACACATTGGGAATTGTTGGCTTCCTGAAGCACAAAGGGCATTTTTTTTTCTTTTCAAGCTGCATTTTTTTTTTTTTACACGAGCATCCGGAAAGTCCTCCTAAAGCGTATATTATGTATTCGTGTCCTTCTCAGGGAGCTCAGATGGACGTTCACAGACCGTATATGGAGAGGCGAAGGCATGACAGTGAGCACTCTTTGTGCAGCGTGCCAGAGTCCAACGATCTGGAGGCGGCTGAAGCCCTCGTCTGCATGAGCTCCTGGTTTCAGTCATCCCAAAGATCCGGCAGCTTGAAACCTCGTCCTCTGACCCCAGCCTCTGATTCGTGCGATTCCCTCTTGCATCCTGAACCCCCGGAGACCCCTGGAGACTTTGTTTCTCTCTCCTCCTTGGTAAGAAAGCCTAACAGGCAAAGCGCAATATACATTTATAAGCTGTTTCTTAAAAATCAAAACTTTCCCACAAATAACACGCAGCCTTGTGATATGTGAATTCGGGATCCTCACAGTGTTTAATTGTTTGCCTGAGATGGCTTTATGGTTGATCAGATATTTGTAGTTGTATAGATAAGCCTCCTCTGCTGGATGAACTTCAGCACGAGTGTCCGTGTGCAATTAATTACTTGGCACTATAAACATATATATTTTTGCATGGTTTTCATGTGTTCGTAATGTAGACCTTAACACAATGTCTAACATTTTTTTATCTTCCTCTTTCCTCAGTGTATGACGCCACCTCACAGCCCCAGTTTTGCTGAGACCACTGCTCACATCCCAGTTCCCGCTTCACCCTGCCCTGTAAAAAAGACTTGCACCAGTATAATCAGCGCCAGGCTCCAGCAACCTGTCGTGACCTCCTCTTCTGAGATGTCAGCTCCTGGGAGGTTTCCCACTTCTGAGAAACCTTCCTTTCAACCTTGCAGATCCATGGCTACCAGCGTCATCCGGCACACAGCTGACAGTTCAATTTACCAGAACATTCCACACACTGTCCAACATCAACAATCGACCCCCATACACATTCAGCCGCCAAAACAGCCACAAGTTCCTTTACCAGCCTTTTCACCTTGCCAATCCCACACATCCAGCACCACATCAGCAACATGTGTAAACAGCAGTAGCCAGTCCTCCAGTGACAAAATCATTTTCAAATCTACTTCTAATTCACCACTGTCCACAGCCAGTCCACCTATCATATGCCAGATGTTCCCAGTGGCTCAACCAGGACTTATTTCCGCAGCATTTATCCAGAGTTCCGCTTCAAAGTCAATTTTGCCACAACCAATTTTTGTTGGTTCTTCGGTTCCACAAGGTACTGTGATGCTGGTAATGCCCCGGGCTTCGGTATCTCAGACATCGCCGTGCTCACAGCAGGCAGTTGTGACTGTAGGCAACACCAAACTATTGCCTCTGGCACCAGCACCTATCTATCTACCCTCAGGGCAGAGTGGCACCACACAATCAGAGTTCTCTCGTAGGCGCAACTACGTTTGCAGCTTCCCTGGCTGCAGGAAGACTTATTTTAAAAGCTCTCACCTCAAGGCACACCTTAGAACCCACACAGGTAAGGACAAAATCAGATTCGCTGGATTACTTGAGTATGCATACTGTTTACATAGCAGTCCAAAAATGTGTAGTGTTTCTCTAAGTGTCTTTTTATTCGTTCCTGCAGGCGAGAAGCCATTCAGCTGTAACTGGGAGGGCTGCGACAAAAAATTTGCACGCTCCGATGAGCTTTCCCGTCACCGGAGAACACACACCGGCGAGAAAAAGTTCATCTGCCCTGTTTGCGACAGGCGCTTCATGCGCAGTGACCACCTTACTAAACATGCTCGCCGTCACATGACCACCAAGAAGGTACCCTCCTGGCAAACAGAGGTTCGAAATCTCAACAAAATTACAACAGCCAAGGCTCTGCCAATCAGCATGCTGTTACCGGCCTCAAACTAAATCTGATTGGAGCAAATCTTTTATTTCAGTTACACATAGACTCTTTATTGGAATGACGAGGCTGCTAATTCTCATGGACAAATATGGACATGCACTGGACTCTCTCTTGTTTTCCATTCATTTTGTACACTTTGCAATGAACGCAATGTTTTGTTTACTCACTTTATAATCATTCATGCACTCTTTTTTTTTTTTTTGCCAAAGTCTTTGTACTATGTTTGTCTTAATTA
>MU570271.1:934202-966858 GCA_024362625.1 Silurus asotus
ATATATATATATATATATATATATATAAACAATTATAAACAATTCAATGCAGTAAAAGTAAACAAACAAATTGTGCCACCGGAAGTCTTGTGTGCATTCTTTTAATTCTTATTTCCTGACTGATTGTTTGTAGATGAGACCATTAAAAGCTCATGTTGCATCTCGACCTGAGTGCATGTGTGTGAGTACGTTTGTCATATTAAATTCATATGATGCAAAACTAAATATTAATACTTACAATAATATGTTTTGTGTAATTGGCAGCTGTAGCGCCATTAAATTACACACATATTTGGTAGAAAAATATCAACCATATCATTTATCATTTCATGTGCGCTTTTATTTTAAACCAGTATAAAAAGGTGCAAAACAACAGCAAAAAAATCTACAGCATATGACAAATGTCCATATTTAACAAAAAAAAAAAAGATGTTTGCAATTAATAATGCAAATTCTGGTATGCTTTACATCAGAACATCAAAGAAAAAGAAAGAAAGAAAGAAAGAAAGAAATACAATGAACATCATTTTGTATTTAAGTTTTTTGTGTTAGTGTGATTCCCCTATTATAGCATGAAGTAAGGGCAACTTTAATTTTCTTATTTGCTCTGTATGCCATAGATATGGAGAGAAAAAAAAGCTGTGGTAATGTTCATTTCATTAATGATGGGTGAAGTACACCACAGAAACTAATAGGAAATGGAACTTAAACACAGATTCCAGATGTAGGTGACCGATAAGTCAGTTGTATTTCTTGTTTATTTTATTATTTTTTAATGGTTTATTGAGGACATTTAATTTAAAACTGCTTAGTAAAACGATGGTTTGAGGTGAGACTTTTATTATGAAAAAGCGCATAGTAACTCAGGGAAAAAGACGTCGGCACAGCATGGTAAGTTAAAGTGTGTTTTAGTGATTATTCTACTCATCTCTAGTATAAAAGCACATCCGATGCAGGTTCTTCCTTTGGAAACAAGCAGCCAATGAACTAAGTTTTCTTTTTGTATTATATGTGATTGTCGTAAATTGTGTTGTTGCGTGGAGGAAAAAAATATTTGCACAAATAAGAGAGTTAAGCCGTTAAAGTGAACTTATTTCTGTATTATATGTATTTGGTTTTTATATTCTTAGTTTTTATTTTTGTGTATTTAGTTCTCATGGCATCTTGAGTTGGTTGTTTATGAACCAGTCAAAAAATCATTTACTACTTGGATCCAAGAGAAACTATCCAAATTATTCTCTCTATCGCAGTCATCAAGTCTGAAGAGTTTTATGACACAGCAAACCTTGCAAAATGTCATCACAAATGCCAGGAACACTGTAAAGGAGGGAGGAGGGGGGAATTAGATGGACTTTTAGTGAACTTTATAAAAAGCTTAAATTATATCAGTGAAAGCAGATAGCATGTACAAATGTACATTTGCATTTACATTTATTTTTATTTGTATTATATATATTTATTACAAAGTATATCTTTTTTACTCCGCATTACATCTGCACTATTTTATCTATATGTATCTTTATATCACTACTGTACATTCTGCCCAACATTTTACATTCATGTATATATGTGTATATAATGTGTGCACATATATAAATAAATAAATAAATAAATATATATAAATATATATAGTTTATGCAGCACATTTCTTAAATGCCATAATCTTATACCTGTACTATGCAATGCCAATAAAGTTGTATCTATCTATTCAATGTAGTGCTGGAACATTGCCCAGTTTAACTGCTATAATAATAATGCTAATAAAAAGCGTTTATTAAAACATCCTGAATTGTTCAGGTATATCAGAGCCAGAAACCTCTAACTAGATCCCTTGGGGCAGTGGTCCCCAACCTTTTTTGCGCCACGGACCGGTTTAATGTCGGACAATATTTTCACGGACCGGTTTAATGTCGGACAATATTTTCACGGACCGGTTTAATGTCGGACAATATTTTCACGGACCGGCCTTGAAGGTGTTACAGATAAATGCAACAAAATAAAATGATACGGCCGGCATAAAAACTGTTTTTTTTTTATTTATATATATAAAAATAAACGTGAATCCACTGTGTTGTTTTTTGTTCATTTTGCTCTCTTGGGGGTTTTAATTTAGCGGTAATGTATTGTGTGTTAGTGGCCGGAGCTCCTTTAGGAAGGTAGCGGATGTTGGTAAGACATGTGACCGAGGCATCATGACATGTCTCAAGAGTGAGTCGTAGACAGATGTGTGGAGAGAATCCGCTCATTTTCCAAAATAAAACATCGTTCAGAATCATATAATTCATAAAAACGGAAATAATGTAAGTTATGTTTTGTTTCTGTGCGGCCCAGTGCCGGTCCGCGGCCCGGGGGTTGGGGTCCACTCCCCTAGAGTCCATAACCCTGAGCAATGCCTCAGTGAGTGAGGGTGTGTGTGTGAGACAGAGTGTGTCCTTACTGTGTTATCTTCATGCACACTGGATCTGCTCTCAGTGCTGCAGTCTGTGTAGACAAACATCATAGACATTTATACCAACATTCAGCATGAGCTGATCATTTTAAACATTAATTTAATTAAAAAGCTTTTTTTTTACCTGCTTGTGTTCAGCATTGGTTTTATTTGACCGATTGTCAATAAGAATCACTATATATATATTATATAGTTTATACTTTTTTTTTATAGTACCTTCTTTTTTTTTCTTGGTTTATTTTCCCTCATTCTATTCCCTCATGCCAGACTGTCGTAAAAAGCATGTCACTGCATGTTGTACTCTGTATGTATGTGTATGTGAAAAATAAAATTGGATTTGAATATAGGAGTAAATGTAGCTTTTTTGACATAACCACTGGACATGGCAAATTATATTTTATATTATAAAACTTTTGATGTCAATTAAAAAAATTTAAGATGAAAAGAAGGAAACAAATTGGAAAACATCATTTTACCATAATAACCATTTTTAGAAATCGATTCCGACTGGCAAAAATAAACAGAAAATGTTGCCATACTATGTTTCGATGGTCAAAAGGAATATTGCATTTGCATATTAACTGTGTGGTTGTGCTCACTATCATCATGGCTATTATTCAGTGCTGTGCTGTAGCAAATCACAAACATTACGATATATATATTTATGTATATATCCCTGTGTATTCAGAATAACCACACTCTGACTTGTACAATTTTGTTTATTATAAATAATTATAATTATGATTTTCTTATGATTTTAATATCTTGTCCAAAAGCACTGACACTGGAGACTTGTTACAAAAATGCAAAATAAACACATCAGAATTGAAAACTCAAAAGCACTGTTGTATAAACTGGTTTATTATCATAGTGCAATCAATTCCAAAATGCATTACCAGACCAGATGAATACATAACCACAGTGGTTGACAAATCATATGACAAACATAAAAACTAAACCTGCAATTTTACAATGCTAGTGACAAAACCCCCCTGTATTTAATGCTAATTGTAGTCTGTATTCAAAAAGAGCAGTCGAATTTACAGTCTTTGAGGGCAACTCAGTCACTAGACATTAAAAATACAGCATAACGGCTTCAGTTACTGCACAGCAGTATTTACATACATGTTCCTCATGGACTTTTTAATCAAACAATAGTACAGTGCTGGTTCTAGTGGTTCATATTACATATTACCCCTGTAGTAAAGCTGTATACTGTTCTGCATCACTATACAAGTGATTAAACTCTGTTCTTATCTTTTACCCTGTTGTTGATTCCATTGTTGATATACCATACCATGTTTACTGTATGATACAGCGTTCTCCTCCTGTGCTGTTGCTGTGGGTTTGTGCTTTACTCTTACTCTGTGCTGCTGTGCCATGACTTTTAATATACTGCAGTATGTCCTTACTCTCACTAGAGGGCAGGTTGTAGAAGAAATACTGAGGAGTCATCTGGATGAACCTGGTCATGATACAAGAACAGAACACAAAAGTGAGAAACTTCTCAATAGATAAAAAATTAATTATAATATAAAAATAGAGAAAGAGAGAGAGAGAGAGAGAGAGAGAGAGAGAGAGAGAGAAAGAGAGAGAGAGAGGAAAAAACATAAAACACAAAAATATAGTATAGTATATAATGCAATACATGTACAGTATGTAGACATTAGTAAAAATAATAATGTTTATAAAACAGTTGGTAGGAAATGATATATATTTGTGACGTTAAAAATGTTTTTTAATTACCGACTGAATCAAATCACAAACATGTGGCAGGCACATGGGGTTGTAGGACGTATCCGGTTAGCTAACATGCACAATCAAATCATTGGCGGAAGACATATTATACATAGCGATATTGCGACGGTGTATTTATTTATGTGATTAAAAATGTCAAAATTAAAACCATGTTGTTCATGCAAGTGAACCTTAAACACACTTGGCCATGCAATGCGCACTAATAACCTCCCTGGTTACCACAGCATTGATTCTAACAGATTCAACAGTGTGTGATGCACCAACCCTCACCAAATAAATCATCCACATTGTATGGCAAAATGTTTTTGACTTTTCTGCCAGGTAAGTAACTGTAGGCATCCCGACTCTGATAAGTCATTATCCCGTCTCTCGTTTAGACACACTCGGTCTCAACCAGGTAATGATAAACGACATTATACGGTACTTCAGGTACACGTTTAATGTTCTGAGGGAAAAGTTGTCTCCTCAATGTCTAATTTCAGGGCTCCGGTAAATCCACGTTATCTATTTTTAACTTTTGTAAATATTTTAACTGTTCTGTGATGGCTAAACTCAGTTGTCACAAAGATCATGCGAAGAATAAATCAAGCAAAGACCCTATACACACACACACACACACACACACACACACACACACACACACACACACACACACACACACTGCTGGTACATGCATTCGTACATTGTAAAAAAAAATGCTTGTAGTTTTAACCATGAAAGAATCCTGTAAATTATAAAACATGAAATTACTGTTTATTTAACAGTTAAATACTGTTAATGTAAATACAAGTAAACATAATACTATATACTCAATAAACGTAATACTATTTTTTTGCATTACTGCTTTGTAAAACTATTCCCTACATTAGTTTACTGGTATAGTCCATTTGAAAGAGTGAATAAAACAGATGTGTGAATTGAGACACTGATGAACACTGCTTTTTTAACAAACAGAATCACTGAAGAACAAAAAAACAAAACTACATACAGTTACAGCATTAGATGAAATCAACTGAATTAAAACAGGATAATTAAACAACTCAAAC
The DNA here is from genome assembly GCA_024362625.1 of Silurus asotus. Lineage (NCBI taxonomy): Eukaryota > Metazoa > Chordata > Actinopteri > Siluriformes > Siluridae > Silurus > Silurus asotus. The sequence goes on from MU570271.1 coordinate 939,456, forward strand.
AAAATTAACAGCTTCACTTAACAGGCGTTTATATTTTATTGAAAATGTTTCGTTTGACCTCACCATTCTTGAGATTTAGATTGGCTGCTGTAACTGTTTTTAAAGCACATTTGTCACGACAGGAAAAATTTTAATTTGGTTTTAACTATTGATGGTGATATGTTCATCACCTAATGCACTTATTTAAACTATATTTTCATACTTTAACACTCTGTTGTGTGGACACACATAAGTGCTCTTTTAAAACTGAGGATTGTGCTGTGAGATTAAAGGGTTTAAATATGTGAAACGAAAAAAGCACTCTATGAAATGTATTTTAACAGTAACATACTCTAAGTTTAATTTACAGAAGCAAACTGTAAAAATAAACAGTTAGCAGCTGCTAGTAGTTTACCATAAAATCAAGAAATAAACAGCAACATACTGTAAAACAGTCAAATTCCCATTGTGTGTTTTGTGGGTTATTATTGTGTAGAAGAGAGAGGGAAAGAGAGAGAGAGAAACAAAAAAATATTGATGTTATGCTGTATGTTGCTTTATATAAAGACAATAACTGTGTAGGATTGATGACTTGAGAATCTCTTCACTAATTTCAATTGCACATAAATGTGTGCTGCTATTATCTACAAGAGATTTGATGCAAATTGATACTTTTAATGATTGTGTTTACGTTTTTTTGTCATAGACTTAAATAAAATATTAGTTTATAAACAAATGGTTATTGGCCAATTCAAGTGCAGACAGTTTCTGCAAACAAAATAAGTTAACTCGAGTTGACAGTATTTCACTGTTAAATCACAGGACAATTTTTTTACAATGTAAAGTACCAGTTTATCCTTATTTTTTTATGGTAGGTTTTTGGCAACCACTGCTGCCAGTTTTTTGTGTACATTTTACAGGATTTATTTTACCATGTACCAAACATTTTACGGTACAGGGCTTTCGGTTCGATGGAAATGAATTAAGGATGAAAGGAATGAAGGCATTTGGTAAAGTATGCTGAAATAAATAGAATAATTATTTTTAATAAATATTAACTGCAACACACACACACACACACAGACACACACACACACACACTTCTAACAAATGTAAACAAATTTTATTTAATCAATTTAATTTGTAAAAATTTAATAGATAACTCCATTTAATCAATATAAAAAATTATTGCATAAAATTGATTTATTCCATTTATTTTTTATATATTTTATTTTTTAATTAAATATAAAATGTTATATATTTAACCAAGCAAGCATTTTATTTAAAATTGTTTTAAAAATGTAAACTGTTTAATGTTCACAAAAGTTAATGTTAATAACAATAACTGTGTTAAAAATATTACAAGCAATTTTGTTTTGAATTTCTTCCTCCTAACTGTACCGAAATTGAAACAAACCATGACTTAAAAAGACGAGGTACGCACCGATCTGTACATTTTGTGTACCATTACACCCCTAGCATACACAACATTTAGAGGTTGCTTTCATTATTGCATTACATTATTATTCATAGCTGCTCCATTAAATGCAAACACGAATAAAAAAAGATGCACTTACTCATGTGCTGAAATCTCGGTAACGGTTCTGATGCAGTTATTCTCAGCCAGTGTGTGCTCATGATATAAAACCCAATTAGGAAGGCTCTGCTTTGGGGATTCAGTTCCATAAACAGAGGCAGAATGGATCTGAGCAACATGCTTGTGAGTAAGAATGAAGTAATTCCCTGTTCCATCGATGTCTCTGGCAACCTGAGATATTAGACAGTACAGAGGGTAAGTCCAAAAACATAATTATTCAGCTGTGGGAGATATTTGAGAACCTTTTGATCAGAAAATCTTGGATTTAAAAACGTTACTGGCTTATTTGAAAAGAACAGCTCAGCAGAAAACTTAGGCAAGTGTTAGGTCAAACTGTTTTGTACCTGGTTAAATTCTTTTAGAAAAACACAAATGATCAATTCTTTTTTAAACAACAATGATCTAAAATAAAAATAAAAACACAAATATATAAAAATAAGAAGTATTGAAAGACATTTAATGAAATAAGAAGCAGAAGCATTTTCAGTGTCTAACATTTGTGAGTTGAAAAACATATATTAATTAAAATACTTAGGGAAAAAGAAATCATTACACTAAGTACTTTTGAAATTGATTACTATTTGAACATCACTGTGCTTGTTAACAATTCTAGCTTTGTCTTATTTTCCTAAAAATCTTTTTTTTTAGTTTATTAAATGACATTCTTTAGAATAAACTAGACCATTCTTAACAGCTTCCTATGAAATGCTATTTGAAACTATTATCTTTATGCTCAGTGGCGTCACACATTGGTAAAAGTTGTGTTAAATGTTCAAACAGCATTAAGGGTAAACGTTAGGGAAGCTGGAACTAAATCTAATCAAGGCCAGGTTGATGTTGAGGCTGTACCTGCATGAAGAAGCCAGCCAGCAGAGCCAGTTTGATGTTCAGAGTGTTTGTCTTGGAGCCAAAGGCTGGACACGAAACTGGCAGCTCTAAGCGTGTCAGGATCTCAGTGAGCTCTGCTCGAACTGCATCAGCCATCTGAAGGGCACTTAAACTCAGGAAATGTTCGTCACACCAGCGCTTGATGCTGTAGTCTGAGAAAAGCATCAAATAGATTCGAGATAACTCTCAAATAAATCATGAGGATACTTCTCTGTATTAGCTCAAGACAATATATCTCAATATATATATATAGTTTTTATATAATATGTTTGTTAAATCGAACTATATACAGTGGTACCTCGACATACGGGTCGCTTTGAAATACGAGCAAACTGACATACGAGCAAGGTTACGGAACGAATTAAACTCGTATGTCGAGGTACCACTGTATATATATATAATTTAGTTTATAAGTCTATATCTATTAGCAGCAGGTGCCTGGACATTCATGAACGGAGGGCGGAGCCAGAGGAACCAATCGGTGAGAACCTGTCGCTGATGTGACTAATCAGTGTCTCTTTTTCAGTGACCGATGAGTAGGATAAAAAGAAGAGGGAAATGAGCATTGGGGGGAGAGAGAGAGAGAGAGAGAGAGACGCAAAGGTGAGCTTGTGTGTGTGTATGGGTAGCAGTTAAGTCCATTGAACAGTAGGAGTAAATGTGGGGTGTGCCCATATGTATATCTTCATCTCACTCAACAACAACAAAAAGACCTAAATAAATAAATCACAAATTGGGCTCTGTATTTTCTTACCAAACAATATGGCAATATTAATTCACTGCTGTGCTAATCCTAAAACATTCTACTGATCATTTATGATCCGGAATCATGGATAACTTCACTCTGTTCAACCTCCATTCATTAGTCAGACTACCCGCCATTGAAAGCCACATGATTTGATCTGTAGGCTTAAACCGTTTATGAATATTCAATGCTTGGATTCATTGCTTACATGAGATGAGGTTGTGTTTGTAGGCATTATACACATTGATGAGGGTGAAGTGGTCTCCTTCAGTGTGATGGAAACTCTGATGGCACTTCAAAGCCTGATGTTTGAACTCCACAGATGGGACCAGGAAACAACTTGGTGCTGAGACAGTCACACAAAGGAACTCACATTACGTTAAAAAGATACTCTTTATCACAACAATCTTTTAGGCATAAAAACAACTGCAATATTAGTCAAAACCTTTACTGAGACGCAGCTGTAATCTACAAAAGTGTCAGATCACACGCAAATCAACACTTGTACCATGTAGTAGTTTTTCAGGAACAGATTTAGTTATAATAATTGTAACCTGCAGATTGTTTCTTTTTGTTAAGTAACCTTTTTTGACTCTTTTTTAAATTTGGTTTTATTTTACAGACACTCCTTTTTATGTAAAGAGAAACAATCAATACACTGTTAATCGGAATAAACCAAACCCAAAAAGTATTGGTTGGTCCCATGTGTATTATTTCAATGGCCACATAAGCAACAATTTAACATGTTGTTTACAGGGTTCTTAAAAACATGTTATTAATAAAGTGTTTACATACATCAAAGCACTAGACAATCGATAGGTCCTGCCCTGATTTGCTGCTTTATCAAAAATGACGTCAACAGCTACTAACACTGCACTTCACTGGGACTTATGGATCAAAAGCAGAGGTGGCAAAAGTACAAACATCCTTTACTTAAGTAGAAGTACAGATCCTCATGTTTTTAAATACTCGGGTAAAAGTTGAAGTACTGATTATACTTTTTTACTCAAGTGAAAGTAAAGAAGTTTTGGCTCAGACATGTACTTAAGTAAAAGTAGTTATTACTTCCACCTGTTTTAGCTGTTAACTGGACCTCACATCATATTAGATAGATAGATAGATAGATAGATAGATAGATAGATAGATAGATGGATGTGATAGCCTAGTGGGTTAATGTCAGGGTCCCTATGAGAATGAGTTTGAGAGTTTGATTCCTGGTCGAGCTGGTTGCTGTGTTGGTAAATAAAACTTCTGGACCTTGTCCACTCTGAAAACATTTCCTTTCTGTGTTTGATTAATTTCTTGATTTCCTAGTCTTTAATGAAAGATAAAAATACAAAAACAAAAAAAAAAATAAAAAGCACTTCTGTGGTAGCTCAGTGGGTTAAGGCTTGTGCCTGAACATGGTCCTTAATATAGTCCACACTGGTGAAAAGGTTTCAAAGCCAGTCCTACATGCCTTCTTACTGCGCTGACATGAAACAAAGTATGAACCCTCCAAAAAGCACACATGCTTTTCAGCAGTGGTCGCTCAGTGGTTTAAGGCTTGTGCCTCATCTAAACATGCATCTTAATCTGATCGCTTCCATGGTACATTGGATTAAGGCTGGTGCCTCGTTGATGGTAAGGATCAGAGTTTGAATCCTGCTAGTTGCAATGTCGGTTATGTTCCTGCTTCCTAAATCTTTCTTTAGCTTTATATTCTTGTGTTGATGGTTTAAAGGTAGATAGACCTGCTCTAAACAAACTTCTGGGCCTGTCTTCTCTGATAGTCCAGTGGGTTAAAGCAGGTGTCGTGCTTTTGGTGGGGTTCAGGGTTCGAATCCTGCTTTCTGCCTACCAGTCACGATCAGGATTTACTTCCTGCATTTATCTTTAGCGATATATTTTTGTTTTTAATTGGTTGAAAAGAAAGATAGACCTGCTCTAAACAAGCTTCCTAGCCTGTCCTCACCGATGGTTCAATAGGTTAACGTTGGTGTCTTGCTGGTGTTGGGGAGCTTGGTTCAAATCCTGCTATTTACAATGTGGGTTTAACTTGTGCTACTTACATCTGTATTTACTTCCTACATCTTTCTTTAGCGTTAAATTCTTGTGGTGATGGTTCGAAAAGAAAGATAGACCTGCTCTAATCAAGCTTTCCATCCTGTTTGTTCCTGATGGCTTAGTGGGTTAAGGCTGGTACTTTGCTAATGTTGGTGGTCAGGGTTCAAACCTGGCTTTCTATCTGCTAGTCATTAGGTAGGTTAAATTCCTGATTCCTACATCTTCATATTCTTGTTTTGATGGGTTAAAAAGAAAGATAGACCTGCTCTAAACAAGCTTCCCAGCTTGTCCTTCCTGATGGTTCAGTCAGGTGCTGGTGCCTTGTTAATGGTGTGAATCAGGGTTCAAATCCTGCATTGTCCCTGCTAGTCACAAGATGGGTTTGCTTCTTAAGTCTGTCTTTAGCATTATATTCTTGCGTTGATGGTTTGAAAGAAAAGATAGACCTGCTCTAACAATTTGCATAGCCTGTCCTTCCTGATGGTTCAGTGGGTTAAGACGGGTATTTTGCTGTTGGTGGGGTTCAGGGTTCGAATCCTGCTTTCTGTGTTTCTTTTTGGTATGAATTTCTTGCTTTAAAGCATGAAACCAAGGATAAACCCCCCCCAAAAAAGAAGGCGTGTTGTGGGACTTGATGGCTTTGTGGTAAAAGCCTTGCCTCTGTGCTCAGAGGTTGCTGGTTCAAATCTGGCTTGTCCCTACACTGGTTAAGTTGTGTGGAAATTAGTGTGTGGTGAGCAATGGAGTGGGTGATTGTGAAGAAAGGCTCTGAAGATCTGCTGGGTTATAGCCTCAGAAAAATAAAGTGAGAGTGGTAGTTTTGCGCTTTGTGCAGGGAGGGAAAGGTCATTAAATAAAGTTATTCTCTGGAGCCTATGTCGAAACTTTTTTGGATGTTTTTGCTTCATAACCCCATGTTTTCAGCTTCTCAGATGCCAGGGGGGCAGATGCCTGAATATTGCCCCCCTGGTTCAGGATACACCCTTTGAAACCGTCCACATCCAACCTTTCGCGCAGCCATTTCTGACACCTTTCTCACTATGGTCACCGGAACCTTCCTTAACTCTGAGCCCTGGCTGGGGTTTGAACCAGCAACCTCTCAACCCAGAGGCAAAGCTCTTCCAATTGAGCCACAGGATCTCCTGCAAGAACCTGATTTTTAGGACCTTTTTAGGTTCTTTTATAAAACTTTCTAAACAATTTAAAGGATAGCTAAGGGGTAGGAATTGAACCGGATGAGTCAGATAGCAGAGGCTGCATTACTAACCACTACACTACCAGAGGGGTGGCAAACCAGGCTTTGCTTATTGGACTCTTGGTTTTTCTTTAGTTACGAGACCGCCGTTTTCTCTTAGATCATGATGGTAGAGGGTCAAAACTTCTCCTTTCTGTTCATTCTCTCAGTTACTCGAAGTCTATGAGAAGTGACTCAGGTACAAGAACCACATCTCCAACACCTGCACCACTGATATACCATGATTTACCAGCAACCAATTTTAATGACCTTTTATTGTTCTGTTTTTAAAAACGTCTTATAATGTTCAATATGAAACTAGAGGTGAGAATCGAACCAGGAAAGTCTTTCATCATAGATCGCTAATGGCATTACTTTCAAAACTCAAAACTATAATTAAGCAGGATAGAGCAAGATAGAGACATTTACTAAAAGAGACACAGAGACAATTAGATAGAGAAAATAGAGAGACAAAGATAGGGAGATTTAGCCACTTCCTGTTGGAAGTGTTTCTCCCGAGCGACTCTTAATGATCTCATTTACTAAATGAGCAGTAGTGAGTTAAGTGCTTGCTCAGGTGCCCAAAACTGGCAGCTTGGAGGTGTTAAACATGTATCATATTTACAGCATGTGATATGTATGTAAGCATATGTACAGTGATTAAATATAAAGGCTTTATTAGTGCAGAGACGTGTGGACATAATTAAGAGCCTTTGGTATATTTCCACACGGACAGTTAATGAGGTAACACCGGAGAAACTGCACCTCTTCAAGTGAAGTCAGGAAACTTATATATAGACAATTATAGACATTTTACAGATTTGAATGATGTATTGTTTTTATCTGTATGATCAATAAAGACAGTAATTTAAGTTTGTGTCGCCATTATAAGTAAAAAACCCACAAAACGCCACCCAGAGGGTGAATTGTGTAAAACATGGCGGATTTGGTTTTTGATTTGAGACTTGGCGCAGAAATAAAACAAAAGTTTACTGATTAAAAATTTTTTTATCTGGATTTTATTTATTTATTTTATATCTAAGAAAGGACGTCGTGGATAAATGTATTTTTTGCCAAAGGTTTTAATTGCGCCTCTTATTTATTTATTTATTTATTAAAATTTTCTATAAAAATGGTGAAACAGAAATGCGTGCTGAATTGATACAATTTTGTGTCGTTTACAATAATTTTAATTTTGACAGCCAAATATACATATATACATACATACATTACTGTACATACAAATATATATATATATANNNAAAAAATAAACTTGAAATCATGTGTGCCACAATTATTGGCACCCCTGATGTTAATACTTTGTACAACCTCCTTTTGCCAACAAGACAGCACTTAATCTCCTCCTATAACATTTCACAAGATTGGAGAACACAGAGAGAGGGATTTTTGACCATTCTTCTTTGCACAATCTTTCTAGATCATCCAGTGTCCTGGGTCCTCTCTTATGCACTCTTCTCTTTAGCTCGCCCCACAGGTTTTCGATTGGGTTGAGGTCTGGGGACTGAGATGGCCATGGGAGGACCTTGAGTTTGTGACTGCTGAACCACTTTTGTGTAGATTTTGCCACATGTTTTGGATCATTATCCTGCTGAAAGACCCAATGACGACCCATCTTCAGCTTTCTGGCAGAGGCCATCAGGTTTTTATTTAAAATATCCTGGTACTTCAAAGCGTTCATAATGCCATGCACCCTAACAAGGTTCCCAGGGCCTTTGGAAGAGAAACAGGCCCACAGCATCACAGATCCTCCACCATACTTCACGGTGGGCATGAGGTGCTTTTCGGCATACTCATCTTTTGTTTTACGCCAGACCCACTTAGAGTGTTTGTTGCCAAAAAGCTCAATCTTAGTCTCATCTGACCAAAGCACACGATCCCAGTTGAGGTCCCAGTACCGCTTAGCAAACTCCAGACGATTACGTTTGTGAGTGTTAGTGAGAAAAGGCTTTTTCCTTGCATGCCTCCCAAACAGCTTGTTGGCATGTAGAGAGCGTCTGATGGTTGTTTTGGAGACTCTGTGACCCCAAGATGCCACTCTTTGATGCAATTCTGTGACAGTGAGCTTGGGAAATTTTTTACTTCTCTTACTATCCTCCTCACTGTGCGTTGTGGCAAGATAAACTTGGGAGCTCTTTTATCCTTGTTTGTCACTGTTCCAGTTGTTTTAAACTTCTTAATGATTCCTCTGACTGTAGATACCGGCAAGTTAAGGCGAGTGGCTATTTTCTTGTAGCCATTGCCTGGCTTATGAAGGTCGACACACATCTGCCTTACTTGAATGGTGTGTTCTCTTGTCTTTGCCATGTTGACAAATGGGTAAGAGAATTAGGCCTCTGTGTCACGTCATATTTATACCCCAGGGAAACAGGAAATCATGAATTACTAATTAAAAGTCCCTAGATACCCTGACCAACCTTAGCAACTACAGAAAAATATATATAAATTTTTTTTTTTACATTTTTCAGAGGAATTGTTAGGGGTGCCAATAATTGTGGAGAAAAGATGATGATGATCAGGAATGTGTCTGTTCTCAGTCATGTTTACGTCACTGACTCCCTCTGTCTCATCCACATTAACCCCAAACTTCTTACTGCATTCTGCCTGCTGATTCGTACTTCCATAAACTAGTCTACATCTGTGGTGAGTGAGAGTCAGGACTTTATACACCAGTGGATTGAAAAAGACACGCAATGACAGAAAATCGGTTGTTCGGCTGAAATCGGCGCACAGTGAAAATAAAAAAAATATTTCACCAAATCAGTGGATTAAAACTACAGTAACGAGCCGGTTTTGAAAATGTAAGAAGTAAAAAGTACAGATATTTGTGTAAAAGTAAAAGGTTGTCTGAAAAATAAATAGTGGAGTAAAGTACTGATACCAAAAAAATCTACTTAAGTACAGTAAATTAGTAGTAAATGAAAATGTATGAAATATATCTTCCTCTTTAATAAATAAAAGACTGTAAGCATTGTTACATTACTTTGGTTTTTCAGAAATAAGATATTTCATAGGTCATGTTTCATTTCTTACTTTAGCAAAATGTTTTTTCTTTTATTTTTAAGCAATATCAGATGAGCACATCCAGCAGCTGAACTATTAACTTCTATTTGTACGTAATCTGTAGAATCAGCTTTCCTCAGCCATTGTAAAGTCTTGCCAACCCCTGTGAACCTTAATCGTAATCGCTAGTTGATCTTTGCTTTGTTCCATGACTACTGTTTGGATTTGCTTTTTGTCTGAACTGTTCTTGAATTTGTACACCCCTCTCAATGCTCATTTTGCATTGTGTTTAGACAAATATAGCGCCTGCACATTCTTACACATCTCCCATACCCTTTTCTTTAGCAAGATAAGCTGAGATATGACAAGTTTGAATCTTATTTACGCTCACATGCCAGCATTTTTTTAAGCTCTTTTTTTTTTTGGTAAATTGCTTAAAGAGGCAGCAAGGATCAACAGCAGCTAGTAGTATTACAGAATTCCCACACTTTCATGAACACCTGGTTCACATTGTACACCCCAGTTAAATATATAGCGTTATTTTGAGCAGTCGTTTTTAAAGAAATATAATGAAATACAATAAGTTCAAAGAGTTCATACTGATAATATTCAATTAACGATTGCAAGATGCTGTTCAGGAAAGTTTGAGATTCTGAAAGTAATAAATAAATAATGATACACGTGGATACACACGTTTTCTCTCCTGTAGAAACAGTTATAAAGAAAATGCTTAGTGTGACTTTAATGCATTAAAGACAGTCAAATTATAACAGATCCTGTACACATTATATACAGGCAAGCAGAATATAAACTCAAAACCTGCACTGTGTTCATATTTTGGGCTCTTCTACTTGACTGTAAATAATAATATGGTGTTATTCTTATTGTTATTAATATTAATGTTCTTTTTCGGCATCAGCAAGCCTCACAGCTCAAGTGTCTGACCCCCATCCAGCACAAAATCAAGGGGAAGTACCGCAATGGAAAACATTCAAACACCTCTAGTAATGTAATGCTTAAAAATCCCAAAACAAATATTCTAGAAAAAAGGGACATGATAATGTTCACTATTTTGCTATAAATTTAGCTATCTGGCTAGCATTTCATTTTATAAAGACAGACCCCCAAACAATCCTTTACTGATGCACCATTCTACTAAACAAAATGTATATAAAATTAAAATCAAACACTTTCAAGAACCTATATTTGTTAGCGAGTACTTTCCAGGCTTTAAATTACTTCAAGTAATTTCAAGAAGTGTGGAGACCCAGTATTAGGTGTGGTCATGGCCAGAGAATATAGATAGTATATAGAAAACAATAGTATATAGAAAACAATCTTAGTGGGATCTTTGTGCACAGTACAAAGATTATTTAAAATGAAATTACCTGTTAGCATGGCAGCAATAGTAAGCACCTCACTCACACAGTCAAATTCACAGGCAGCCAGAAGTGTCTTGGCCATCTGGGGCTCCAAAGGAAATTCCGACATTATTATTCCAATCTCTGACAGATTACCGTCGTTATCCAGAGCCGCTAGGTAGTCCAGCTCTTCTAAAGCCTGCATAAGGCCCTCAGGATCTGCAAAGAGAAAAAAAAATATATAAGAAACTGTATAATCCTGCCAAAAAGAGTAAAGCTCCTTGTTTATAGAAAATAATTTTCACTGTGTATGAGAATAAACATTAATCAGACCTCACATTACATGTTTTAAAATGACTGCAGCTTTTATACAATGTGTTCATGTTAACTAAACCAACTCTTATGATTCCAGTCCACCATTGCAGCTTACTTTTTTAAACAGGCTTTCTCTTTTTTTTTTGCTAATGAAGTTCCTAGAGCTCCAGGCAACCAGAAACATCTCATGTCTGGAACAAAGAGGCCAGTCAGAATGCTCTAAGTTCTTACACCCCTACAAAACATTTAGTTGGGTATGGCAGATGTTATTCTGAAGAGGATGTAGAAGTAAAATTTTTCTATCGCTGCAACAACTAATCGATAAAATTGATAATAATCGCTAATGAAATTTGTTGTCAAGGAATGCCATTATCGATTAGTTGGCCTGCTCAAGTTACTGGTTGGCATGACTGCAAGATAACATAGCTGCTTGTAAAATGGTAGACAGTACCGACCACCAGCAGGAAAAAGTGCAAGTCCAAAGTCAACCAAGGCATGAGAGCATTTTATAAAACTTTCTTTCGGCTTCCCCGTTAGGGGTCGCCACAGCGGATCCTCCGCATGTTTGATTTGGCACGTGTTTTACGCTGGATGCCCTTCCTAACGCAACCCTCCCCAATTTATCCGGGCTTGGGACCAGCACTGAGAGTGGCTGGGGACGGTTTCCTGACCAGGAATCGAACCCGGGTCGTAGCGGTGAGAGCGCTGCATCTTAACCACTAGACCACCAGGGGACCGCATGGGAGCATTTTATAATAATCGCAAAAAAAGAACAGTGTAACCTACAAGTTATGCAAAGCAGAGCTTGTGTTGTGTGGACGTACCACAGTGATGCACAAGCACATGGAATGAAAACACTCTGCTGTCATGGATGAAGGTGAAACATCAGCACGTTAATCAAAAAAATGTATATTCTCATCATCTGAAAATGGTATAGTTTAATAAAGTGCTATTGTGTAAACTGTTTCCTAACTTCGGGACAGTCGCACTGGATCTGTTCTGGTGATGTGTAATCAGCTTGCTCACAACAAATGATGGATTCAATTAAGACTGTGCAAACAAACACTGAATCTAAATGAAGCAAATAACAGCAGCAGTAAACAATAATATTTTTGAGTTGAGGTTTTCAGCGAATGTTTATGCATTTGTATACCAATTCATATTTTTTTCCCTTCTTTTTCAAATGCTTATATTTAATGTTTGTATATTTAATTTATGCATGTATCATTTTATTATGAATTGTCCGATTAGTTGATTATCAAAAGAATCCTTAGTTGCAGCCCTTCATTTTCCCCCACAGATGTGTACTACCAAATCTGCCAGTCAGTTCAAAGTTCACCTATAAATGCTAACTAATAACTAATGCCCCTGCTGTTTCAGTACATCTTTAGTGTTTATAAGTATGTGTAATTGAGAATGTACCTCACCTGGTCTATCGATGAAATCACACTGACCTAACCCAGCGATTTCCATCCTTTTAAGGAAAAGAACAGTGGACGTGATGTCAGACTCCTGGATGTGAGGAACATTCTCAACAGGAAAAGGTGTCTTCTCCGAGTACAAGCAGAAACACTTCCCTAAAGAGAAACCCAATTCATATTACACAAAAGAAAGAAATATTCCAATATTCACAACCTTGGCCATTTTACTTACCCGTTGGACCAGTCAGCTGTTTACGGCATTCTGCTTGGCTTTTGCTGATTTGCTGAATAACAACAGAGCTGGCTCTGATGCGAGGGTTATACACCTGTGAAATATATATTATTCTATCTTTACACATCAAGAATCTTTAAAATATCAACTGAATAAATGTACAATCTTTACATTACACAATTCTAAAAGTTGATTGTGAATTTACCACGTACATATCTTTTTTGCACTCCAGCATCAATGACGAAATGAATGCTATGTGTGGCCCAGAATAAGTCTTCGGAAGGACCGCAGGTGAGAAAGACTCTCCTGCACCTGCCGTCCACTTCTGTAAGCACAGACACACTGTCCTTCTGCTCTAGACAGACCGACACGGGCACGAGCTCACCTAGCGATGAAGCGACACCTGTCCCTTCCCCCCTCAAGATGGCAAGAGCACATTCAACCTCCTTGGAGCAAGAGAAATGATGGCGTGAGTCGACTTTGACATGAAAGCATGATCATATTTTTAATAAAGGCTCCACTACATACCATTTTTATACATTCTAAGTTCATAATAAACTTACAAGCTTTTTAATGAGTACTTGGGCTTCTAAATAAATGTGACATCATCATCTTACTTGTTCAGTAGCCAGAAACACCACAATATCTCCATGCTCTTGAGACTGATGGATTTGCATAACCAGTTGAAGCGAGGCATACAAATAATCTTTCACACCTCCTCTCCCAGGACCATAAACCATTTGAGAGGGTTGTTCTCCTTCAAGTTGGATTAGGGGCACATTTCCATAGTGGCAAAGCAGCTTGTCAAAAGAATGAGGTGCAGTGAGGATGACCACACGCAGCTCATGTCGTGCCAACAGCACATCTTTGAGCAGGCCGAGTAGGAGGTCTGTGCTGACAGTTCGCTCCTGTGCCTGATCGATCAGCACCACCCCGTACCTCTCCAACAGAGGGTCTGACATCATCTCACAAAGCAGCATGTCATCAGTGCAGTACCTGAGAAGAGTTATTTAATAATATTAACATACATTAAATATCCTAATTATTACTGATATTGATGCATCCACGCTGCATTACAGTTCTTCATTTCGTTATTTTCAGAAATTTTAATCAGACAAAGCAACAAATGCAAAGCATCTAGCCCTCCAAGAATTTGACATTAAATTAAACCTAGTGAAAGCAGACAGAGAATATTCTCTGGTTGTAACTTATTCAGTTATTTACAGAGGTCAGTGTTTTCATTAAGTCTGTTCCTCTCGGCCGTTCTTGTTTGCCACACTGACTAATGGCCGATATAAGGGCAACACAAGAGCATATGGATTGTGTGGGGGCATGGCAGCTGTTGAAGGGAACCCCAAAATCAAGCCTGTGGGTCTTTTGTTCTCTTTTGTAAGCAAGGCAGACGTCTATGAAAGGACGTGTGTAGGGGGGAAGGGGATGCTGCAGAATGTATGAAGGGGAAAGTGTTTAGATGGTCACATAAGTAAGCAAATGCATGTTTGGGCTGGAAGCAATTTGAATTAAAACAATGTAAACTACCTAAGCACAGTGTCAGCAGAGCAGCAGTTCTGGAAAGGGATGACGTATCCAATCTCATGGCCAATATTCACGTCCATTTCATCGGCCACACGCAGGGCAAGATCCACTGTGCACTGCCGATGGATCTGAGTGCACACCACCATGCCATGCCTGTACTGCACAGACAAGCAGAACTCTGCACACCACTGAGGGACCTGCAACACAGATTATGGATACACTCAGTCACAATCTCAGGTTACTGCTGAACATTCTTAAATTCACATAAAGTACTTAGTACCGGTTTACTAAATAGAGATTTCATAGTGCATTTTAGTTTCAAGAGATTTCAGAAAATGTTTTTGAGAGTACACATAGATCTATGAGAGCCTGAACTTTTAGATAGCAGATCATTAGTTGTAAAATTATTTCATAAATGTAGGCTACTGGTTAAGTTATTAAATAACCTAAAACATAAGGGGGAAAACTTACCTGAGTACTTTGTCCAGTTTTCACTGTACCACTGATCATAACAAGCTGATGGTTGGTGATGTGGGACATGAACTCACTCTTTGCTTTCCAAACTGGAAGAGTTTTCCTCTCCGTTAGCAGTTTATAATAGCGTGAAGAAAAGGGAAGACCGTCGAACTGGTTGAATTCAAGAATATCATCACACCCCACGTCTACAGCCATGTCCGCAATATTCTCCATATCTAGAGATTTTAGGCAAAAAAGGCGAAACAATAACAAGATGGACAGTAAAAACCGACTATAACCTACCACGACTCACACTGATAACTATTTATATATATATATATTCGACCCGAAGCTTCGCACCTCAACAGATGTCCAACTTCGCACAGAGAAGCGCTCGGTTTTAGTCACGTGACCTCGTCATTCTTTCCCTTCTCGGCCGCATGGTGGCGCCAGAAAGAGTTGTGTTCATTTGCATTTCACCTTTCTGCACACAATATGAAACAAATGTAACAAATATAAAACACGTATTAATATAGATTTGATCTATCTATCTATCTATCTATCTATCTATCTATCTATCTATCTATCTATCTATCTGTCTGTCCGTCCATCCATCCGTCCGTCCGTGTACACTGTTCAGCAATAAAACTTAAAACTATTGACAGCTAACTTGATTGGCTAAAAGACAGGAGCATTAAGTGCTGTCTTGTTGGCAAAAGGAGGTTGTACAAAGTATTAACATCAGGGGTGCCAATAATTGTGGCACACATGATTTCAAGTTTTTTTTTTTTCTAAATGTGTGATTTTTTCACCACCAAAGTAATGTACTTAAATGAAAGGATTTGGATTTTTCTCTTTTTTTGCATTTGGGTTCTATGTTGTTTTTTAAAAAAAGGAGAATTTTTAGAAGTCCATGACCACATCTTAAACAGGGGTGCCAATAATTGTGGAGGGCACTGTACATTTCCTGCATTGAACATAAATCTTTATTTTATATATAAATACATGAAATCAGTCCAGAAAAGTACTGGGTTGAAAGCTACATGTCTCATAAATCTCATTAATATGTAGCTTTTCAAGATCAAGATTTGTGCTCAGACAAAACAATTGATTTGACTGTTCATTTTTGTTTCTTTGTTTTTTCGTTTTTTTTGTTAATAAACTCCAGTAAGCATGAGCTGGAAACAACTGTTTGTGCCTGCTGTTTCAGGGCCATATTCTGATTTTCTCATAGAATTTGCAGATTTTATCACAAATTTAGCTTCTTCTTTACACAAAGCATTAATTGTTGGTGACTTTAATATTCCTTTGGACAATCAGGAAGACTCTTAAAGAAAAGCAGTTGTGTCCATTCTAAATTGAATTGGAAAGCATAAATTCATGTCAACCACAGCAGTGAGTTTTATAAATAATCTTCCGGAATTGTCGATATTAATAAGATCTCCGTCTGACCACGCAGAGCTTGACTGGGCCACTGAATACCTAAAATCAATGTTCCGTTACACTCTAGATGATGAAGCTCCCCTTAAAACCAAAATGACCAGGGAGAAAGAATTTGCACAGTGGTATAGTGAACATATGCACACCTTACAACAGACCACTCGGAAATTAGAACAGAAATGGTGTCAAACCAAATTGACAGTATTTCAAATAGCATGAAAGAAGAGCCTCCGGATTTAAAGAAAAACTTTGATGCTGCTAGTTCAGCATATTTCTCCACCCTCATAGAAAATAACAAGCAATATCCTAGATATAAATCCAGCACGGTAGCAAAATTTACAGAAAAAAAAAAGCACTGCACTAACATGCACACCATCAATAGGTAGTAATGATTTAACTTTTGTAATGATAAAGTTAAACACATCAGGCAAAATAATCCAGACGATTAATATAAATCCAAACTCTTTTATAAATAACCCTGTAAACAGCAGTGCAATTATAACAGACAATCAATTACAAAGTTTTACCCCATTCAAGAGAATGACAATTTCATTCATTTCCTCATCAAAATTATTAACCTGCATTCTTGATCCCTTGCCTACAAGTTTCTTTAAACAGATAATTCCAGAGGTAATTGAACCTGTTTTAAAATTGAATAACTCTTCCATTAGCACTGGTTGTGTACCTAAATCATTCAAACTGGTGGTTATCAATCCCCTAATTAGGAAACCTGACCTTAACAATTGTCAGCTGTTATCTATAGTCAATATTAAACCTACCCTTTATCTGCAAGATTTTAGAAAAGGTAGGTTACAGCAGTTATGCTCACATCTACTTAGGAATAACATTTTTGAAATAAGCCTCATCATAGCACAGAGACAGCACTAGTTAAGGTGGTAAATAACCTGTTATTGGCCTCTGATCAGGGTTTTGTCTCTACTTGTTTTGTTTGACCTTAATGCAGCTTCTGACACGAATGATCATACTGTCCTGCTTGCTAGACTTGAGAACATTGTTGGAATCAAGGGAACAGCTTGGGTCTTATTTGACTGATTGCTATCAGTTTGTTGATGTAAATGGTGAGTGCTCCACACTCTCTGAGATAAAGTTTGGTGTTCCGCAAGGATCTGTCTTAGGCCTACAGCTTTTCTCTTTATATTTGCTGCCTCTGGGTAAATTATACATAAACATTGTATTTGCTTCCATTGCTATGCTGATGATACACAGCTAAATATTTCAGTAAATCCAGATGAGAGAGATCAGGTTAAAAATGTTGAGGAGTGTATAAAGGACATTAGACAGTGGATGCTTGATAACTTTCTTTTGCTCAATTTGGATAAGACGGAAGTACTTTTACTAGGACCACATGCAGCTAGAAGTAAACTTTCTGATTACGTAGCATCTCTGCATGGTGTTTATGTCTCAGTGTGTACAGCATTCAAAGACCTTGGTGTGATGATTGACCCTAGTCTTTCCTTTGTGGCTCACATAAATATTACCACCAGGCTTGCCTTTTTTCAACCTAGAAATGTTGCTTAAATTAAAAATATGTTGTTAAAGGATGCAGAAAAACTAGTTCAAGCTTTTGTTACATCTAGATTACAATACTGAAATGTTTTACTGTCTGGGTGTTTGAGTTAGTGCATAAATAAGCTTCAGTTATTTCAGAATGCAGCAGCAAGGGTCCTTACTAGATCTAGAAAATATGACCACATCACCCCTGTTTTAATCTGTCTACACTTGTTCTCAATTACATCTCGTATTAATTATAAAATACTACTAATGACGTATAAAGCACTTAACGGTCTTGTGCCGCAGTATCTGAGTGACCTTCTGTACCAATATGATCCTCAATCCTCAATGGATATAGAGTGTTTGGTGAACTGGGATATTAATATGCTGTCGTCCCCTCACTCTCACGTGTTCACTCAGGTTTGTTGCCGGTCCACTTTATGCAGCTTGGGACGGTTTCTCATCAATGCCTTGGGTGGATCCATGAAATTCCGAAGTAAGAACGAGAGCTTTGAGGATGGATTTGGACTGTTGTTAATGTCAACAGTCTGCTACACTGACTCAGGACTACAGTTTGCTTCTGATCACTATCACTGTACCCCGCAACATCGTTTCTCTGCAATAAATAGACTTTCGGTGCAACTTAGATGAGAATGGTTTTTTTCTTGAGTCTGGTTTCTCTCAAGGTTTCTTTCTTATGCCATCTCGGGGAGTTTTTCCTCGCCACAGTCGCCAACGTCTTGCTCATCAGGGACAAACTTACACTTATAAAGAGCATCTTATTCATTTATATTACCACATTTTCTGTGTAAAGCTGCTTTGAGACAATGTTCATTGTTAAAAGTGCTATACAAAATTTTTTAATGAATTTTATTAAATTTGGGTAATGGTCTTTACTGGCTTTGCACAAAACTGAACCTTGATCATTTTTTTGGCCTGAAAGTTTAACCTTTGTCTCATCAAACAATAACACATTTTCCCACCATCTTGATTTAATCATGCATGCATATTCTTCTTAGTAAGAACCTGCTTCCATCTGGCCACTGTAGTCACGCAGGGGCGTTCCCATAGCGTTTCGACGCAGCTCGAGTTCCTGAAGGGGAACTTACAGTTGTGTTCAAAATTATTCAACCCCCAATGCTGTAAATGGTTTTAGGGAATTTAGTGTACATCTGTAATTGTATTCAGAATGAAATCCTACAAGGACTTCTTAAAGAACCATATGCAACTAAAATGACATCAATTAGTTTTGTAATACAGAAGTAAATGTTTCTTTTGTGAATTCTTCATTGACAAAATTATTCAACCCCTTAAAGACTACCACTCTGAAGAACAGAGGTTCAATGAAGTGTTTTCACAAGACACTTGTGTCAAGCTATGCTTCACGTTTAAAAGCTGTTATAACTGTAAAAGGATGTTGTACTAAGTACTAAGATTGAATGTCACTTGGGGGTTGAATAAAACTGATAATGATGTGAGCTCAGAAAAGACATTTGTGGTTATTTCATTATAAATGTTATGTTATATTTGTCTGACCTACACGTGCCTCTTTGAATCAATTGTAAGCAGGATGACTGAATGATCATAATCAATGTCAAACCGACCAAAACAATCAATTTCAGTGGGGGTTGAATAATTTTGAACACAACTGTAAATTACTGTCTTAATTGATAGTACAGATAAAAACAATACATCATTCAAATCTATAAAATGTCTATGATTAAATATAAAGCTTTTTGATTTGACTTGAAGAGGTGCAGTTTCTCCGGTATCACCTCATTAACTGTCCGTGTGGAAACATGGCAAAGGTTCAATTTGGTGTCCTGATGATTTACATAATTTAAACTCCATTATTACCTTAAAATATTTAAAAGAATGTTTTGTCTTCATGCTTTATGTTGCATCCATATTTCTCCATGTCCATGTTGCTTAAAGTATTAAAAACAGGAAGTATTAATATATGGTACATTTAGAACAGAACTCTTTCTCTTTAAGCAACATCATATATATCTGAATTTACTAAAGCGGATTTCAGGGAAGAAAATAGTAATTTAATGTTTTTTGTGACAAAAAAAGATTAGACATTGTTGGCTTTTAAAATCTTTATTTTTTAATGAAAAAATAAACTGTACACTGTCACTGTCCACCTAAACAAGTTTGTTCAACATATCCTCGAGACCATCTATGTCAAACACTGCTACAGAATCCAGGATCTCTGTGCTGTTGTGGGTGTTTTCACTGTAAGTCTGAGCTCCAAACTGTTTAAAAAAGCCAAATTCCTCGTTTAAAATAGAAAAGATTTCATTGTTTAGCAAAGTGATTTCATCCTCCTCCACATGTTCAGCTTCACTGCTTGTACAGTCAGACACATGGCAGGTGCTGTAAAAAGAATTGCACAATTTTAGCTGCATATCAAAGTAAATGATTGGCGATTATGTTAATTGTTTTGTTTTTTTTGTATTTAAGATGCAGTGTAAAACCTAATTTGCATGTCATTCTTCTAAAACTGTTCTCGTGTAGTTTACCAACTCACTTAGTTTGGCAGAAAGTCAGTTCAGGCATGCAGAATGGTAGAACAGAAGGGTTAAGGGGTGGATCAAAGTAGGTGCCCTCAGAAGACAGCAGTTCTTGTGAGATTTGGTGGCTAAGGCCAGGGAACTGATCACTAAATTCAGGCATGGACTGGTCATGTACTGGTACTTCTTCTGGCATGTCCATGACTATATGGAGGTTCGGCTCTAGATCAGTTATCCTATGTGAGGGGCTACTCTGCAAACTGCCTACAAAGATATGTTCTGGCTCACTCCCTATGTGAAGAGACATCATATGAGTGTAAAAGGACAGGCAGGATTGTGTTAATTGCATGCGGATTGTGTTAATTGCATGCGGCAATATAAAATGAAAAGGATAGACGTATTAAATCTATTATAATTTTTAAATCATTAAACTTTCTGTGGTGGACACTGACTAGAACAAAGTGGTTACTGAAAATGAACGTATTAAAATGTTAAACACAGACAATTGGAAGAAAAATTGTAAGCGCCATAATTAAGCAATATCACATGAGCATGAGTGCTGTTATAGAGGATCTGTGTTGCCATGCCAAAACATAGACTATCCTACAGCCCATAGAAAGTGTAGTAACAATTTTTGTATATTTAACTATTGCTAGAATGGAAGTGTTTTTTAGCAAATATTCAAAAATAATTTGTAATAATACAATGAAATGTACCAGTGCTGTCCTGAGGTACCACTTTTTGGCTGCGTCTCCTTCCTTTCTTTGGATATGGTTTATAAACCCAATCTACAAGATAGAAAAAAAAGATTTAAAGAGTGAGTATCAGGGACAAAAAGGATCAGGGTTGATGTATTTGTCTTGATATTTTCCTAATTGTCTAAAAACCCTGTTCTCTTTACCGGGAAACATCTGTTCGTGTTCCTGTTTAAGCCTCAATGATTCTTTGTAGTAGGGTTTCTTCTCTTCTTCGCTCAGTTTGTTCCACTCGATCCCAAGCTGCATGCTGATCTCTGCAGAGCTGGTATTTGGTTTGGCCTTGGAGAAGATGGGCCGCTGTATCCTCGCCCAAACCATGTAGGCATTCATTGGCCTTCTGATGTTGCCTTTTTTATCTCTGCACTTGGCTGTGTTAAATTTATCTAAAAAATTAGAAACGCTTAATTTAAACTTAAATAGAAATCATTATAAACTTCAGATTCTAGTTAAAACAGTAAACATAAAATAGTGTGACAGTCTTAATCACTCAGGTTTGTTGGGACAAATATATGGTAAGTACTGCATTACTGAAACATTACAAAAATATATATTTCCTGCATGACAGCTTCAATATTTAATGCAATTTCAAGAATCGCATGATGTTACGCATTAATTAATGTAGTGAAAAATGTGTCTCCAAAATAAAAGTGCTCAGGTAAAGCACATAAACTTACAGCAAAAATATGTTGATTAATGATTTAATTAGTTGCTTAAATCACTAAGAATATCCATCATATATACTGACATAAAAACAACAGTTATTAATAAGTATTTATTAGCATCACCTCATACAGGGTGACAAGTAAAACATTGAAAAAAATTCGAACCCTGTCTTCAACAGTCAAATACTGACTTCATACACCCCCATCACATTAGCCCTCTAATAAGAAATTTTATTTCTGCTGAATAAATCTTATACTACCATCCTGGATCCTGAAGTTTATTTCTTTATTTGGTATTTTCACTTTGTTCTTGGATTTGTTGCTATTGATAACTGGCCATAACAAGATCATGCTAATTCCATTACATGTTTGTGATATAACTGTATCATGCAGTAAAAATTTGCTTGTACTGTCTTACAAATTAAAAGCATAAATATCAAAACTTTACACACCTTTAAGTGCTAGAATCTGGTTTTCAAGACTGTGATTTCTGTGGAAAAAACAAAAAAGGAAATTCAGATAGAAAACTATTTGTTAATGTGCAGTTTATCGGCTGTAAAAAATAATACATTGGTATAAATATTCCATCATACAAATCTCTGTGTACGTTGTTACTCTAAAAAATTATGGATTAAAAAAAGTGCTTAGAGCCAATCAGAATAGAGAATTCAGCTGAGCTTTGGGGTAAAACATAAACAGAGAAAGCCTTACTCGTTTGTGTCAGTGTTCTGCATCTTCAAACTTTTTTTTCTTCAGTACAATTCTCTTATTTTATCGCAAATTAACCTCAAAAAGACTTTATTGTCCTCTCAGCAACGATCGTTTGCGTTTAAGTTTCCATGACAATGGGGGCGTGGTACACGCGATTTAGTTTAGCTAGTCACGTGACTAGCACGTGGCCGGCGCGTGCTTTCCGAGACAAACCTGCGATCATTAATAATGCTAATGAATGAAAATAAAGACCAGGTTCGTTAGTTACACTTGATCTTGTATCGTGTTGAAACAGATACAAAAAAAGTAAAAGGAAAAAAACTTGCATGATCGTGTTCATTTTCTGTATTTTCCACTTTTCGTCAGATGCGTTTCTCTTGTTCTTTATGGAAATATTGTTCGTATTCTCAGGATGGTAGTGTAATGTTTTTTACTTCATTGAAGAAAACGAACATTTATTTTACTCAATCGAAGGTCTGCACAATCAACCACCGAATTGTACCTTCATCACTTCCACTTGAGTTCTTCTACACAGCTTACCGGTAAGTGTGCCATTACTGACACCTAGTGGCAAGTTTACAAATACACTCCAATACATTTCTTCTTTGACAGTACTTAAGTTTAAGTATTTAAGTATTTAAGCTGTAGTGCACAAAACCTGGGCTGATATCCAACCTGCCAGAAACAACATGCATCCTCCAATACACAGACATCATTCACGTTACAGTACTCACTGAGCTAATGCCACAAAGCTTCATTGTTTTTTTGACTCAGGCTGCATTTAAACCTTCACAACATAAACTACAGTGGATGAAGTGAAGGTTTTATATGTGGGCCATGTGATCTCAAAAGTTCAACATAAGATATCAAAGGACCACAAACAGCTTGTGACTCGGTTCTCAAGACCTCAGACTGTGAAACAGATGCAGAGCTTCTTGAGACTGATCAACTACTGCAGAGCATGGATCCCTGACTGCACACTCCATGACCATGATTTGCATAGTGCTATTGATCACAAAGCTTCTCCATCACACCTAGTTCTGTGGACTGGTGAAATGAACAAAAGTTTTACTGCTCTCAAGAAAGATTTACAGTCTTTCAGATTTTTTACCTCTGTGTGAACAGTCTATAAACACAGTAGTATATTTGTAGGGATTCTGACCCAGGAACGTGGTGACAGCTATCACCCTGTTGCACATATTTCCAAATCCTTAGACAATATACAAAGGATGCTCTCATGCCAGCATGCGGTGGCTGCTGGGGCTCTGATGGTACGGGATTCTGATGGTCCTGTAAAGCTGCACACCGCATATCAGGTAACAGCTATTTTACACAACCTTAACACACAACATATGATACCACAACAGAGATCTGTTCAGCAACAGAAAATGTATCTATTAAGCTTTAGCCGCACTCAGCTACAGTAGTGCTGTATGATCTCCTATATTTTATAGATCTAGATGGTTCTGATGATGCACATGATTGCATTACATTGAACAGTATCTGTGACTGTATCTACCAGTTCCAGGAAGCATATGATCATGGAGTTGACTTTGTTCACATTCTACCATCATTATTCTACCACATCCGTCTGTCTGTCTGCCTCTCTCTCTCTCTCTCTCTCTCTCTCTCTCTCTTTAGACTTTCTAATTCATTTTTAAATTAAACCTTTTTTTTTTCAGAGCAACAACAAAACAACCAAAAATAATAATAATTTCCTTCAATTAAAAAAAAAGCAATCATTCAACCATTAACAGTTCATGCTTTAGAGTAGAAAAAGTGCATAAAGACATCATTCATTCAAGCTCAGTTTCTACACTCTGATTTACTCTGATTGGTTGAAGCAGATTCCTGCATCTCTTTCTACTTTCAAGTGCATCATGTCTGGGTTTATTCTCTGAGCTGAGGAAATCCTCAGGATTGAGTGAAGGTGTTCATCAGTGAGACTGAGTGGTGTTTTGTTCATCTTTATTAAAGAGAACAGTTACACACACAGATATGTGCTGGTGATCACAGAGAGTATTTGAGCAGCTTGGGCACGGAGTTGGTGCAGTGTGTCGGGGAGGAAACATGGAAACTGTGCAGCACACACAAAGTCGTACTTTGACTTGATCGTGTCTCTACACTGGAGTTCAATCAGCTCCATTTGGAGGTTGGTTGGTGCACTTTCCACGTCAACCACAAACGGATTACTAAGCAGTTCAAATCTGCATTTCTGAGCTTCAAAGTCAGTAAATCACCGGGTAAATTCAGCTCTAATACACATTGATATGATCTCGCGGGCAAAAATAATTGTAGGACGTTTTGGTGACAAAGTCAGGGAGGTGAGATTGAGATGGTTTGGATATGTGCAGAGGAGGGACATGAGTTATATTGGTAGAAGAATGCTGAGGATGGAGCCACCAGGAAGGAGGAAAAGAGAAAGGCCAAGGAGGAGGTTCATGGATGTGGTGAGGGAAGGCATGCAAGTAGTCCTCAAAAGGGGAACCCATCCTCATTTGGGCGATATCAAGATCTATGTGTGGCAGCATAAGGAAGAAAATAAAGGTTTTTGTCATACTTTGATAGATCGATCTATCTATCTATATGTGTTGCAAAGCTTTTTTTTAACGCATGCTGCAGGACCAAACCTCAACTAGAGCGAGGGAGAGAGAAATCTTAACATCAGTAGGTAATTTTCAGCTGTGTAATGTATTGTCATTTTGACAATGTTTTTTAAGTGTCGCTTCAGCCTCCGTAATTGATGCTATGACTCCTCCTATTTTGTATATGCACTGCAGTACCTAATAAAGAACCGAGTATGTCTCGTTACTATAGCTGTGTGTCAGTCGCATTACTTTACAAGCTGAAAGTCCCAAAAGCAGGGGTGAATGACAACAGGTTAATATAATGATCCAAAGGTTTCAGCATAGGTTTATAAGTGCATTGGTGCGTATGTCGTTACATACAAGACATTGGTCCAGTGCATCACACTACTCCTTCACAGCTCCAGGATCCCTGGTTCAAACCGGAACTATTGTTACTGTCTATTATCTTAATATATTGTCTATCTTAGAGCTTCACTGTGACCCAGCTGCAGTTGGTTAAAAAAACAAAACAGTTGAATTGTAACTGCAAGGTCACATCAGTCTCACACTGACCTCTAGTGGCACTATCAGGACATGCTTTTTGCTTAATCTGTTCTAAACATTGTTTGTTTTAGACTTATATTTAATGTTGAGATTTCTCTGTCCCTCGCTCTAGCTGAGGTTGGGTTCTGCAGTATGCGTGAAAAAAAAGCTTTGCAGCACAGAGAGATCGATAGATTAATTGATCAAAGTATGTCAAAAGCCTTTATTTCCTTCCTTAGGCTGCCACACATAGCTCTTGATATCACCCACATGAGGATGGGTTTCCCTTTTGAGTCTGGTTCCTCTCGAGGTTTCTACCTATTAACATCTAAGGGAGTTTTTCCTTGCCACAGTCACCATGGCTGCTTATCAGGGATAAATATATATTACTTGTACAACTTTCAAATTCTGTAAAGCTGCTTTGAAACAATGTCTGTTGTGAAAAGTGGTATAGAAATAAACTTGACTTGAATTTAGAATTGATTTTAGCTTCATGTTATGTTGGAAGTTTAATCAGTATTTCTGTAACTTTAAAGGAGGAAACAGAATAAGAATGAACGGCTGCTGGGGGGGGGGGGGGGGGGGGGGGGGGGTGTTTATCAGCTCCTTAACACAAAAAAGTTTCGATACTATGATGTTTGTTGCTGGTTTCAGGAAAATATACATTTTGATTTTGTCTTTCATGTATGTGTATAACAATTACTTGACAAATTCCTCTTTAAGTTCTTATAAAATGTCAAAAATAACGAGTCAGACTACTCAAAAGCATTTACATTGTTGAAGTCTTTATTTTTATATTATTAATAATAATAAAATAATAGTAATACCAAACAAACAAACTGAATGTATAAAAATAAATAATACAAGAAAATATACAAATATATATATACACAATAAGTATATTTTTTATATGGTTATTTACCATGAAAAAAAGATTAATATTTATTTATTTTTCTTCTTCTTATTTCTCTTTTTCTTTGTACCAAAGAGCATCTTTAGAGTTTCCTGAAAGAGAATTAAAAGGGGTTTTAGTGTGTGTGTGTGTGTGTGTGTGTGTGTGTGTGTGTGTGTGAAAATAATGTTGAGTATCACAACAGTTTGCAGCGCATAATCCAGTTTTAAGGAAAGATACTCACCGGCTTGACTCCTGCTTCTCCTGCGTTTAGGAACATATCCATTTTATCCACCTGCACACAAACACACACATACGCTTCTATCACACGTGTGTCACATGCATATAAAGAGTGAACAGAGGAGTGATATATGTGATTATGATTAGACGTAAATAAGGAATTGGTGGGTGGGGTTTTGTTTCCACATGGCCAAAGCAAAATCATAATTTTAATTTCGACAATTCATCAGAAATGAAACACTTGATATATTGTTAGAATTGACACTCGTTACTACACCCACTTATTACAAATCATTCCTAAGTATAATATTATATATATATGTGTGTGTGTGTGTGTGTGTGTGTGCTCACTTTGGCACGCAGGACATCAGGATCTGCAATCATGTTAATTATATTAAAGTTATTTTCACTCTGCACCAGCAACCATGAAATTTTATTTGCATCATTTGGGTGTATTTTCTCAACCAGAGGTAACAGGTGATCATCTGCAGAGAGAGAAAGAGAGAGAGAGAGAGAGAGAGAGAGAGAGTTACAAAAGTGTACATTAGCCATTATTTTGTGTTTGTGTTGGTAAGTGTGTGTGATACTCACGAGCCATCGCTATCTGCATTTCAAAATCGGCAGACTCCAACATATAGATGGTCAAGCGCTTTTGAGGTGCATCCTGCACACATACAACATTAATATTATTATAATTATAAATTTAGTTTTTGTTTCTTTATTTTTTTTTT
>MU570271.1:966902-1005758 GCA_024362625.1 Silurus asotus
TGTGTGTGTGTGTGTGTGTGTGTATGTGTGTGTGTGTGTGTGTGTGTGTGTGTGAAAATAATGTTGAGTATCACATCAACAGTTTGCAGCGCATAATCCAGTTTTAAGGAAAGATACTCACCGGCTTGACTCCTGCTTCTCCTGCCTTTAGGAACATATCCATTTTATCCACCTGCACACAAAAACACACATACGCTTCTATCACATGTGTGTCACATGCATATAAAGAGTGAACAGAGGAGTGATATATGTGATTATGAATAGACGTAAAAAAGGAATTGGTGGGTGGGGTTTTGTTTCCACATGGCCAAAGCAAAATCATAATTTTAGTTTCGACAATTCATCAGAAATGAAACACTTGATATACTGTTAGAATAGACACTCGTTACTACACCCACTTATTACAAATCATTCCTAAGTATAATATTAATAACTGTGTGTGTATGTGTGTGTGTGCTTACTTTGGCACGCAGGACACCAGGATCTGCAATCATGTTAATGATATTTAAGTTATTTTCACTCTGCACCAGCAACCATGAAATTTTATTTGCATCACTTGGGTGTATTTTCTCAACCAGAGGTAACAGGTGATCATCTGCAGAGAGAGAAAGAGAGAGAGAGAGAGAGAGAGAGAGAGAGAGAGTGTACATTAGCCATTATTTTGTGTTTGTGTTGGTAAGTGTGTGTGATACTCACGAGCCATCGCTATCTGCATTTCAAAATCGGCAGACTCCAACATATAGATGGTCAAGCGCTTTTGAGGTGCATCCTGCACACATACAACATTAATATTATTATAATTATACATTTAGTTTTTGTTTCTTTATTTTTTTTTTCAAAAGAAGAACAATATAACTAATAAATATAGTTATTGTTTAGTGTGTGTGTGTTTTTGTGCTTTACTTACAGATGCTGACAGCACTTTAACTGAAGTTTGAACTGGTTTCTCGTCCACAGCTGGAACTTGAGCTGAAGCTGGTTTTTCCACCACATCTGGAGCTTGAGCTGGAGCTGGTTGCAGGTGGAACTGAGTGTGGCGGTTCCCTTCAGCCTTGCGCTCCTTACGGGACTTAAAGTGTTCGATGGAGCTGTTACCCAACAGAGACACTGCTCTTAGACACTGCTGTTAGTTTTTATGCCTACGCCACCAAGATTACCCCTGATGGTGACTGCAATATCCCTATATGACTAAACCCACCCTTTATATCAATAGCTTACACTTTATGGTCGTTGAAGAGTTTGCCGTCAAGTCTCTCCTTCGCCACATTCGCTGCCTCTGGAGACTCAAACTGGACGTAGCCGTACCCTTTTGTTCCTGTCTTGTAAGCCACAACCTTCAGGAGAGACACGTCATGCCAACACACAATTTATATCAAACAGAACTAATACAGGACTTTAGTATAATAGCTGCTAATTATGCTATACAGATGCTATTAAAATCCAAAGTACGAAGCACAAACCTTGCATGACAGGACATTTCCAAAAACCGAAAAGAGGTCAAAAAGGGCCATGCTGTCAATCGTCGTCATGTCCAAGTTTCTGATGAACAAGTTCCCGACGGCGCTCTTCCTCAAGGTGGAATCCCTCTGGGACCACATGACTTTCAAGGGCCACCCCATAAGGAGCTTACAATTAAGAGTTGCCAATGCTCGCTCAGCTGAGGGAACAAAATTAATTCCAGGTCATTCATTTAAGGGGAAAAAGACTGTAAAGACATATTCAGAATTATTGGCACCCTTGGTACAGATGGGTAACTAAAAACTCACTTAAAATGTATTTAAGACACAAATCCTCACCATATCCATGTAAGAAAGCAGTTAATAATACAGAAATGACTCCTGGAGTATTAGGTAGGCTATAAACTGGTATAAAATGCAAAAATAGTGTTTGGGTTCGGGTGTGGTTTGAATTACCATCGGCTTGTTTGTAAAAGTTGACGAATGCATGGTTAATTGAAACGCCGTTATTCCATTTCCTGCAGACCCGGACAGAGTGAACATGGCCTGCAGAGCTGAACTCCTCCACCAGCATGGACTCTGTCACTTCTGGGTGCAGATCACCTACATACAGTGCTGAAAGACTGTAATTCATTTTACCTAAAAATATAAAAATCAAACACTCAGTGGAAAAGAAAATCAAAAACACTAAACGTACAGTCTTAAACAGACAAATATCAGTATAAGTGCAATACAATCACTTTTCTACTCTGAAATGTGGAAGGATGATAAACATAAAGGCCTAAAGGGTCTACTATATTCTACTATCACTAATTACACTACTTACCAGCTATCTAATGTTCTATAGTAAAAAAAAAAAAAAAAAGTTTAATAGAGCGGACTGTATGACCCCTGGAACAGTGAGTTTCCAGACTTTATGGGTTTTATTCTCTTTGAAACAGAGTTTATCATTTATCTTTGTTGTTATTATTATTATTGAGAAACAAATCACTCATAATAGCCCCAAACAGGTGGAAAGGTGATTATCGGTACAGGAGAAAAGTAATCTGTTCCTAATTTTTTTTTCTAATCCTTCCTGATATTAGCAAAAAGATCATGGGCTTGCAGGAGAGAATGGATTGATGTGACTGAAGAAATTAAGTATGAAAGACTGATATTATGTGAGCAGAAATGGACATTTAGACTAATGGTGTAGGACACATCATTTTAGCCTCATGCTAGCTGGGTTTGCTAGTGCTGCTTCTGTGTTAGCTAGTTAGTTAGAAATATCAAATATTAGTTATCAACTAAAAGTTAACCAAAAGACAAATAAAAGTCTAATTTTATTTATTAAGATACATATAACCATTAGCTTGCTAAGAGTGAAATATTTAGACAAAGAATGAAAACTATCAAAGCTAAAATTATCTAGCCGCCTAGTTACCCATGCTAATGTCGCTAAATAATTACTTTTTATTTTTCTTATTTGTCTTATACTATAAATAGATAGTCTACTATATTCCACTACTACTATTTAGACTACTTACCAGGCACCTGTATAAAGGAATGTTTAATAAAAGAGAAGTTTATAAATTTTGTTAGTCGCTGCTTATTGCTGCTGCTGCTGCTGCTCCTTGCCGCTGTTTGTTTGTTTGGTGGTTGTCAGGTGATACCTAGATATTTTATGATGACGTCATAGGATCGATTCTGTACGCGCCGCTGCTGATTGCTGCTGCTGCTCCTTGCTGCTGTTTGTTTGTTTGGTGGTTGTCAAGGTGATACCTAGATATTTTATGATGACGTAATAGGATCGATTCTGTACACATCACTCTGGTCACCTGACCAGCTGGACACGAGTCCTGTGTGTACACAAAACATGTTAATAAATAACATTTAAAATGCTTTCAGTGATTAGACATTCTGTTAATATGAAGTGCTTCCACAGCTTGGATGTTAATTGGCTGTATGGAGCATTTATTCATTCGCTATTTATAGCATCTGTTAACCTGTTATTTCAACAAAACCAGAGTTTCTCCTGCTAACCAAGTTCAAGAAAATGCTAAAAGGGAATTCACTCGCAAGTCGTGTTTGCTGGACTTCAGAATGTAAATCTTTATTGCACTGGGGTGCTTTAGTACCCAGGGTCTACGTTTGAACATATTTATTAGTTTATTATTATCAATTGTTATTATTATAATAATTTCCCCCTTATGCTATATCCTAATTCCTTTTATGGTTTGTGCATATAGAATGTGTGTGGTTTTTTAAACATAAAATATTATATTCAATAAGCATATAAAACAATGTGTTAATAATAGGTTAGATTATTACATGAAATATAATTCACTATAAAGTAAATGGAAACATACACAGCAATATTGTTAACTATTTGTACAATGGGCACTATCAGAATTTTTTTTTGCTTAATTCTGTACAAATAATATGAATCCTGTTTTGTTGTCTAGTTACATGTAATGCAAGATTTTTTTCTTAATAATAACCTTGAGTATAGTTACACATCTGGGTGAGAACCTGCTTGGAAACAAGATAAACTTGATCTAACCTCAAATCAGTCTCTAAACTGTAGGTTCACAAACTCAGACATGTTTATATATTTAAGATCCTTGGATTTGAGTTTACAGCCAGACTTTTTTCTACTTCTTTAAGTAACTGATTAATAAAAGGATTAAAGCTTCTGAAGCTACTGCCCTTGCGTCTTGCTTTGAGGTTGAGAAAGTTTCTACCCATTCAGAGAAGATATCTACCATTACCAAGCAGCATTTCTTTTCTTCTCTAGGTGCCTCCATTAGGTATAAATCTTTATCTCCTTACTTAGTGTCCAACTTCTTATACAGCTCCTCATATGCCTTTTCCTTGGCATTCGACCAAATCCCTTTTTACCTGCTGCAGCATCACCATGTACTCCTGCCTACTTTTCTCATCACTCTGTTGATCCCAATTTTGTTTTGCCAACCTATTTCTCCTTATGCTCTTCTGCACTTCCTCATTCCACCACCAAGTCTCTTTGTCTTCCTTTCTATTTCCAGATGTCACACTAAGTACCCTTCTAGCTGTCTCCCTGATCACTTTCACAGTAATTGCCCAATTATCCACCTCTTCACCACCACTGAGTCCCGCTCTGACCTCTTCCCTTAATCTCACACATTTATCATCATCCCTTCACCTTCCACCTTCACGATCATCACCCTATCAGAAACTCTCTTAACCCCCACTACACTCTTACTGTACTCTTCCTTTAGAATCACCCCTACACCGTTTCTCTTTCCATCCACACCATGATAAAACAGTTTAAATCCACCTCCAATGTTCCTGGTCTTACTCCCTTTCCACTTGGTCTTCTGAACACACAAAATATCTACCTTTCTCCTCTCCATCATATCAGCTAGCTCTCTCCATTTACCCGTCATAGTACCAACATTTAAAGTACCAACCCGAACCTCCACTCTCCTATACTGCTCCTTTCCCTGCCGTCTCTGTAAACGTCTTCCTCCTCTCCTTCTCCTTCTTCGGCCAACAGTAGCCCAATTTCCACCGGTACCCTGTTGGCTAACGATACCTGTGGCGGTCGTTGTTAACCCGGGCCTCGACCGATCCGATATGAAATTCTCATTTGTGATCCGCATATTTGATTTGTCACATGTTTTGCGCTGGATGCCCTTTCTTTAAAACCGGCCTCCAAAATAAAGCAAAGGTTTTGTCTCATCTGACCAACATCAGCATTCCGTCCAGTTCCCTTTTCTGTTAAGAAGTTCAGCTCTTCCCATGCATGCCATTCGTGTTCCATCAGTCCTGCCCTCCAAGCAGGAGAGCTCTGAACAGAGGCACAAATATCAAGTATCTCAGTACATAAAACCATTAACATCTCTGGCCGAGCTTTCACCAAAACAAATACCTGACGAAGAGAACTTCCTGTTTTGAGAGATGAAGAGAAAGCAGTCATTTCTGAGTTTTGTGTAAATGAGGTCAGTTCTTATCTTATGTTTGGTTTATTGTGCATGCAATTCAAAAGACTTTATCTGTGGATTTAAGTTTAAAAAAAATTCAAAGTCAATCCATAATTCATTGATCCTAATGTTCTTATGATTTGTCATGCAAAATTTTTACTCCCTAATATTTGTTTTAAATACATGATTTAAATACAGGTTTGATTTAGTTGGATGTTGGATGAACATTTTCTTCTGTCATATTTAGTCCTTAGCAAAAAGACATTTCTTTCATTGATTTGGACAAGTTCAAGGCAGAGAGAGAGTTCATGGCACATGATCTCCTGCTGTTTTTCTGTAGGGTTTATGTAAGCTTGTGTTAACAGAGAGGAGGCTCTCACAAAGCACATGCCCTCTCCTACAGACTCCTTAAAGGAGGTGAAATTAGATTGACATTTCATTACTTATCTACTAAAAATGGTCTGGACTATGATACAGAGAAGACAGTTGTGTATTGTTGTTGGTGATTTTTCTATACAGTGTATTTTTTTTAGTTTGTGGTAATGTTTTGTTCACTTTGCATTCTTTCCTGATGCTCCCAAAATGGTGATAGTGACAGCATGCCAAGTGTTTTGTCCCATCGCAGCTCTTTATTCCAAACCATTCACATAGTCAGCAAACTGAAAGCAAGCGGAAACATATGAGTCTCGCTCAGCAAGTATTTGCACTGGAATGAGGTAAGTAGCTGATTTTTAGTGTTCCTCTCGGTTTCATTGTTTATTACTTATAGGCCAGAAAAGTCATCGAACATCTTTTTTCATGAATTTTTACTTTGGATTGCCAAGTGTCAGTGTAATCTAGTGGGACAAATTTCTTATAAATTATTATTATAACTGTTATAAATTATGAACTGGATATTGAATAAAATATGTTTTTTTTGCCAGGAGCCCCCAGAAAACATCTACAATACCATTACCTGCACACTGAAGGCTCTTCTGGAAGACAGCAGTCTGACCTTCCAGAAAAACAGCTGGTATGGTGAAGATCTCTGTCCTGCTTTCTGGGACTACATCTTTAGCCTGGAGCTTGTGTGTGCACATCTGGGCTAGACATTTTACCAATATTATACAGTACTGAATGCAAAATGTCTACAACTTATTTAATTCTCAGCTTCCCAGGTTTATTTATAAAACATCTCAATAATCTGGTTATATAGGCTGAAATATTGCAAATTTCCCATTTTATTGCATAAACTCACAATTGATCATACAAGCAAAATGGTCAATCTGTTCCTGCCACAAAAACACTCAAAATATCCAAATGTTTATTAACTAGAAATACATTTTAGCTGATACTGGACTTGGACTTGGGTGTTGCAAACAAGAACTGAGCAAACACCATTTTAGAC
The DNA here is from genome assembly GCA_024362625.1 of Silurus asotus. Taxonomy (NCBI): domain Eukaryota; kingdom Metazoa; phylum Chordata; class Actinopteri; order Siluriformes; family Siluridae; genus Silurus; species Silurus asotus. The sequence goes on from MU570271.1 coordinate 973,691, forward strand.
GTCTTCAGCAAGTCATAATTTTATTAATTTTGTGTGCAGATTTACCTTAAAAGGGTGCATGGTGTATGCCACTAATAGTGATCTGGCACCCAGCAACCGTCATCAATAATTTAAACAAATCGGCTTCATCTGTTGCCACAACAACAGAAAGTATTGAATTTTGACATTAATTTTATAGATTAATTTTGTAGCAATTTATTTCTAAAACAATGTGGTAAAAGTTTGTATGCTATAGACTTCCTAAAGAAGACCTCAGTCAGTTTGGATCAGGAATGGCAGATCTGTATTTCAGTCACCAGCTGTTCACACTGTAAATCATTACTGTGCTGCACTGCACAGCTCCAATCATCAAGCTTGCCAGTGACATGACTGTGGTGGGTCTCATCAGCAAGAACGACAAGGCAATTTTCAGACAGGAACTGCAGTTGATACTGGTGCTAACTCAACAATCTTGGTGTGTAACTGTTGAGTTCTTAAAACACACATTCCAATGTTGTCTGTTCAGTGTATATAGAATAAGTATGTAAGGTATACAGAATGTCTTTGTCTGGGCTCACACATCTCTGGTTACTATGTCTTAGTAACCAATCAGGAACAGTTTTAGCTCAGGTTTCGTCCAGTGTGTACAGTGTATATATACCGTAATTTGTCTACACCGAAACTAATGAACTTTCCACAGGCTTTAACGAAAGACACGTTACACACGGTGTACCGGGTGAAATATGTTGCGCTTCCTTTTGGAGCATAGCGGTATTTTGGGAAAAGCCTGGCACTGCATTTTTCCTGTATTACTGTGTGTGTGCATGACGAGGAATATGTCCTTATTATTTTCTGATGCTCATTCCAAAGTTTCTTTGACTAACATGTAACGCTGTTGCCTAGAAAAATAAAATGACCCAGACTCAACGCGTTACTATGGCTTGTATCTAAACAGTAGCCGACCAAGTAAGTCATTGTTCACTGTCTTCCTCCTTCCTTGCACAACAATTTCTCACAGGAGTTTATCTTTTGGCATCGTCGTGCATTTAAAAAAGAAGTTTTTTTCCTCGATTCCATGCAGCTCAGAACAAAGGTGAGGTGCGTTTTTTCGTTTATGTTCGGAAATTTCATTGGTCTAATGTTATGGGGTTCAGTTTTTTGGCTTGAAGTTTGTGAAACTGTGAAAAACCCAGGAAAAATCCATAAATAAGCCGCTTTATTGTTTAAGCCGTGGGGTTCAAAACGTGGTAAAAAAGCTTATAGTCCGAAAAATACGGTACTTTTTTGTTATCTGCATAAAATTGATGAAGAACATATGCATTCTGTGTGCAGTGTGATTCTTCCCTGATCAGAAAAGACATCGTAGACTAATGGGAACCCTCTCCAAAAATATATTTTTTGTTCATTGGATGCTGTTTTCTTTGAAAATATTTTGCTTCATATTTTCTTGTTCCTGGTATCAGTGCTCACATGCCGAGGTTAAATTTTATTTTGCAGGTGCACAACTCTGGTGTTCTGCCTTCCCCAGTTCCCTCAAGAACCTTCAAGGAAGCCATAAATGGAGATTAAGGGCATTCCTCTTCTCCATGTCCATCTTGAACGTCCCTGCTTCCAAATTATACCAATTTAAGTTTAATAGCCTTCAGCTGAGCAACATGTTCCAATAGTCGCTCTCATTCTCTCGTCCAGCTTTCTTTCTCCTGCCCTACAGTCTTCTCCAGGTCTTCATACTGTTTTAGTGAATGCTGGAGCCTGGTAATCTCCTGGATGTATACGGTCCTCCTTTCCTTCAGCTCTTCCACGTCGATCACCATATTGTCTTTCACTCTCTTAAATTCATGCATTTGTTCTGTTGCATTCTGCACCCGGTTAAACAAAGTCTTCAGTTTAGAATTATTTTTATTTTGACTCATGGTCCTCCTTCTCTCAAGCTCCAAACTGATGAAAAGCTGTTCGCTCTCCTCTCCGGCTCCATCCGCCCCTGAACATTCGCCTGACAGCCGGTACATATGACTGTGACGTGCCTTTAAAACCGAGCGCGATTTCAACTATCGCGCGCTCGCGCGTTTACCTGCGCATGCGTAGTGCACATCTGTGCAGAGTAAAGGCGCGAGCGCGCGATGGTTGAAATCGCGCTCAGTTTTAAAGACACGTCACAGTATGTCATGTGTACTGGCTGTCAGGTGTATTTTCAGGGGCGGATGGAGCCGGAGAGCAGAGCGACTCGCGCGATGTGAATGACTGGGACACTGCAGGAGCGTTTCGGGAGGAAACAGTGACAGGACTGTGGTCGCACTAAGCCGAAACAACTCTAATCCTAAAACCGAGGTAGTTTAGCTGTTTAGCTTTACATGCTAATTGGAGCTTTCAACGTGTTTTTGCTTGTTAGGACTAAATCTCAAGTTTTTCCACACGCATTCTCTTCTTCTGTAAGGGATGTCCTTATTTTTCTTTTTTTATCCACATTATTGTGTGGCACAATGCCTTGAATTATTTTGCAGCATAAAAAAACGATATTGCCATCACATAAGTAGTCTGCGTTATTTAATTATAATTTGTTTTCATTCAACGAGCTTCATCCAAACTTGTCTTTCTTTCACACTAGACCACAGGGAAGAGCAGATGACCTCAAATTTAACTAAACTAAATCTTTTTAACTAAAGAGTGTCGTTGAAGAATTAATGAGCCCTTATCTCAAGATCCATATTGTTAAAATTGCTTTTATTAAAGATGTTAATATATTATTATTATTAATCATGTATTGCAGCCTTGTTAAAATAAAACCCTACAATAATGGTTACTATTATTGACGAAGTGAAAAATTTCATTAATTGCCACCTGGCACCCATCTGTGCAGACATCTGCTGTGGTAATGCAAGGTTGCTGTTAACTACCATTACCACGGCAGATGTCGATTGTGCCCAAGTATGTCTCCTGCTTCTAGGAAAAAAAAGGAGGAACGGCATCAGTTTAGAGCAAAAAATAAAAATGATAAATCAGCATGAAGCAGGAATGACTGTCACGGTCGTAGTGCCATCTTCAACTTACAATATTTTTGACTTACGATGGGGTCGTCGTAACATATCTCCTTCGTAAGCAGAGGACTACCTGTATATACACTGTGCCGTTAATTAATTAATTGTGCAATGACACAATCTATCTATCTATCTATCTATCTATCTATCTATCTATCTATCTATCACAATCTGTATCTCTGGGTAATTGTGTAAACAATCTGTGAATATTTATTCCCTTTCCTCAAGAATTCCTCAAGTCAAGAAGCATTTATTTTTTATTAAAATCATATGTAGCTGATGCAGTACACAGTGAATTGAGACAGCATTTCTCCAGACCCTGGTGCTACATAAAACATAGAGCTACATCACACCACACAACATACAGAACACAGAACTAAGGTATAAAATAAGTCCTAGCCATATAAAATGCATCGCGTGAAACCTAATGCTAGCAGTGCAGACAAAAGACAGCGTAGGAAAGATAAACTAAACACAAAATAGTGCTGCCAGTAAACTACTCTGTGTTATACAGTACAATGTGCAAAAAGAGAACTGTGAACAAGAGTGTAAATATAAACATAACATTTTGTGCAAAACAGCAACAGCAACAATCCTGATGTGCTTTAGGATGGCTGAATAGTTCTCTTTGTCCTTCATACATTCAGATGGGCTTTTAGAAATGTTGCACTCTCTGTCAACTTGCAATGTCTGTGGCATTGTGCTGTGGAAAAAAAACTGCACATTTTAGAGTGGACTTTTATTGTGGCCAGCCTAAGGCACACCTGTGCAATAATCATGCTGTCTAATCAGCATTTTGATATGCCACACCTGTGAGGTGGATGGATTATCTCGGCAAAGGAGAATGTGATGAAACTAATACTGTAACAATTTAGTGATAACTTGAAGGGTGAATGTGGCCTGATAGATTGTCAGGGATCCACCTGCCATGCCCCCCTTGGTAGCTGTTCTGCCGCTTCCAGCATTAACGAGAGACAGATTTTTCCATATAAGCCTCCGTTCCGACATCACTAGTTACTCATTAGCTTAGGTGATCGACCTGGTTCCCGACAATCACTCCAACACAAATTACTTTCCTCCTGTGGATTACTTTCATACTGTGGATTATACCTTCGCTGTGGATTTCCCTTTCGATATCGGATTATATGGCATTACGGACTCAACCTGCATCACGGTTCGTAAAATATCTCGTTTCTCTGTCTATGTACTGAGCAAGTCAAGTCAAGTCAAGTCAAGAAGCTTTTATTGTCATTTCAACCATATATAGCAGATGCAGTACATAGTGAAATGAAACAACGTTTCTCCTGAACCCAGGTGCTACATAAAACAACATAAAACACAGTAAAACACAGTCACCTTCTGAGCACTCCCAATAAACATGATAGAGCTACTTCCGCTTCCGGCTCGTGGTTGCTACCCTGACAGAGATGCAATTCTGCATGTTTTATTTTCAGGTGTATAAAAGCCACTACCACCCACTACATTTTTTGTTTTTTGCTGTCCTTAAATTACACCTTGATTGCTTTATTTCTTTTCTGTTTCTGTTTTGTGTTTTTGGAATTTTGGAGAAATAGAAATAAGTTCTTTTTTTTTCTTTAAACAGTTCTGTTTTACTTAAAAAAAAAAAGTAAGCCAAAGCTATTTTTAATGTTGTGTCCTTTTGGTCGCAGTCGAGAATAAAAGACCTTAAGTTTAGGTGTTTTGCCTGTGTTTTTGTCCTTATTGTCCCAAAGAAGACCTTTAAGTGGCAGCACCTATTTCTGGTACCAGGAGTTTACTTTGCTAACCTTGGGGTTTTAGTTTGGACGACGCAGGGTCTCGTTCCCTCACGGAACTAGGGTTAAATACGTAACCTAGAGACGTTTCATGCCATTGCGAAGAGATGTAACAACAGCTGGTGTGGGAGGAGAGAAGAAACAGCCTCAAGAGCTCTTTTTATATATAAGGGGAGTGTGCCAGTGGTGTGCGAGTGGAGCGCAAAGCTGGACAGAAGAAGAAACCTTTGCAGCTGATAAAACTAATCTAAAATAAAGAAAGCACTGCTTGGTGAACTTTTGCCTATCTCCCTTTCTTCAAGCATGGAACCAGTGGGTTTCAAGGAGCACATTTTCAAGTTGCTAAGAAAAGGGGTCATACACGAGAGCTCGAATTCCTACGCCTCCCCGAATGTGCAAGTGCTCAAAGCTAATGGGTGTCCAAGACTATGCGTAGACTATAGAAAATTAAATAGTAAGACCCAATGTGACACTTTTGAGATTTTTTTCAACAATCGACCATGCAAGTGTCCATACATGAAAAAGACTGACACAAACTGCGTTTACCACATTGTTTGGGCTATATATATTATCATATGCTGTTTGGTCTTTGTAACGCACTTGCAACCTGGTGACCTGGTGTTCCATATTGCCCTTGTTTTTGTAGATGATTTGTTAGACCGCTAACTTCCTAGATAATCGGGTGAGACTGGAAACTTAAAAGGCTTAAAAGGCTGAGGGATACAAGCCTAAAAATTATGGTAGAAAAGTGTCATTTTTTTAAATCAGAGGTCAGGTTCCTCGAAAATTTAGTTTTAGGTGACCCTGACAAAGTAAGTGCGGTCAAACAGTGGCCAGTACACAGCAGCCTAAAAGAGTTTAGGTCATTCTTGGGGTTCTGCAGCCATTATTGAAGGTTTATGGAGGGTTCCTCTCAAATCGCTGGTCTGCTGCATGACGTAGTTATGCCTGTCTCAGCGAGAACAGTTCTATCACGGTAGAACTGTTGTTTAAGTCCTGTTGGTCTCCTCTGTGCCAGTCTGTCTTTAAATAACCTAAAGAAAAGCTGACTAGTGCTCCAACACAATTACCCAAATGTTGCCCTTTTGATTGTTTTGGAAACAGACGCTACTAACCTTGGTTTAGGTGCCATCTTATAACAATATCAGGAAGGAAAAATCGCCTATGCGAGCAGAACATTGTGTGGGGCATAACAAAATTATCATAATTATAGCAGTACAAAGTTAGAGCTTTTGGCTATGAAATTGGCTGTAACAGAAAAGTTTCAAAGTGATTTGTTTTGGTCAAACTTTACCAGCTTTACTGACAATAATCCTCTCTGCCATTTTACAACTGCAAAGTTAGGGGCAATTAAACAAAGGTGGGCAGCACAGCTACCGCCCCGGGTGTTGTAATACAGTGGTGGATGCACTTTCTAGAAGGCCAGGATTAGATGAGGTGGAGCCTGAAGGTGCGGATCAAGAATATGATGGCCAAGTGTAATTAGCTCGGAACAGGGACAATTCTAGGGCCAAATCTGCCGGCATGGATTTATTGCTGCAAGATGTGTCAGCTACAAGCATCTGGGATAAATGAAGATGACCGTGATTTTAAGAACACTCCTGCCCCGACAGGATACTCTAAAGCCAAACTTTGTCAGGCTGATCCAACTCGCAGTGGACTTTACTACCCTAGAGAATGTGGTAACAGACATTCCTTGTGGTAACAGACATTCAGCAAATTTAGTCAGGCATTTGCAACATATGACCAAAAGGTGGAGACGACATCGAAGATACTGCTAAAGAAATGGATTTTGTTTTTGGTACTTCAACACCTGCATTCAGACCAGGGTAGAGCTTTTGGCAAGCTATACAGAGTAAAGAGAACACAAACACTGCATCATCCTCAAGGAAATCCCCAGTGCTAGAGGTTCAATAAGACCCTACATGACCTAATACAAATGCACCCACCAGAGAAAAAACATATGTGGCCAGAGCACTTAGCAGACCTGGTTTATGCTTACAATGTGATGCCACACTCCTCCACAGGATCACCATACTATTTGCTTTTTGGTATTTAACCCCATCCTTCAATTGATGCCTTGCTGGGTCAAGAACCAGATGTTGACCAGGGATAAGACTGAATGCACACAAAGAAAGTCTCCGGGATACACATCTGTGGGCAACAAAATATGCAAAAAAACAAAGCATTTGACAGAGTAGCACAACAGGAAGAGAAGATGTATTGTTCCTCAGTGGAGGTTGGACAGTATATGTATCTCTGTTATCGACCTCCAGGGAGGCACAAAATCCAAGTTGCATGAACATCCACTATTTATAAAGTGGTGGAAGTCCAGGGATCAACGTATGCAGTAAAGCCAATAGAAGGGGACAAATTGAAAGGGTGCATAGAGCTAACCTCAGGCCTTGTGTAAATAATGGTTTGGTGCCAGCACTAAGGATTCAGAGATCACCACTTTGGGAAAAACCCACCTTAGTGTTGAGGGAGGTGTCATCTCTGGATGTACAGGTCTAGGTTTTGAGGTTGATGAGTCTATTAGAATAGAGTCTGAAGAGACTGCCTTACCTTTTATAGTGCCAGTGTGGAAACCTGTACCTATACCTAGAAGTAAAAGAGAAAGTAGAACCCAGATGAATGTGCAATGGAGCTCTGAAGGACACCGAGATCCACAGCTGGGGTTCATACTAATTAATCCAAATTACAAACCAGGCGATGAAAGGGTGCTTGGTGCCGTTCAGACAGTGACGTCATTCTTCTAAAGCCAGCATCACTGCCAGCAACCCTTAGTCTCCAATGGCATACTTCTACTCATCGAAGCTAAACCAGTGGGAGAAAAAAACACATGGGTGTAGATGTTTGTCATTCGCTCCCCTCTGGGACAGGACAGCTAAGACATGCTTGTTCTTGACCTCGGCTGAAAGCCCCTAATGAAAAGTCTCTTAAAAAGGCATGGAATTACATCCACTATCCACAGCAGCTGTGCAGAAATGCCATAGTCAGCTACTAATCACCCGCCCTTGGTAGCCTGAAACAGAGATCTGGTGACATCCTGCCAGGGGGTGGGCCAGGAGGTGTGGTTCATGGCATGGTGTGGGGATTGGACCCAGTGCTAAAATAATTCAAATAATGTGTGTAATGGAACGAGAAGTAGACACTCTCCTGAGGATGGAGGCCATCGAGTCCCCATCTACTATGAGACATCTATTGCCTAGAGATGCTGGCTGTACTTTTGGCTCTGTAGCTTTCCTCCCAGACCTTAGAGGCCATAATGTGTTGATCCGCTCGGACAACACCTCTGTGGTCTTGTATATCAACCACCAGGGGGGTCTGCACTCGCAGGCATAGACTGGCATGCCAGATGCTCCTGTGGTTCCAGGGGAAGCCTCCCTGAGAGCAGCTTACATGCCAGGCCGGTTAAACGAAGCAGCGGACACCCTGTGAAGGCAGGGGTTTAATGTTGTGGAGCAGATCTGGCAATTTGGCATATCACGCCCCAGTGTTGGGGCATCCACTTGGCAAAGACCCACTTCTGACGTGTTTACTTCGCGGCACCTAGAGGCTGAGGCCTCCGGTGCGACCAAGAGTGCCTGGGTGGGACCTAGCTGTAGTGCTGGAGCCTCTTTCAAAGCCCCCCTTGGAGCTGTTGGCCGAGATTTTGTGGAGCCACTTGTCTATTAAGACTGCATTCTTGCTGTCTATCTGCTCTCTGAGGAGAGTAGGTGATTTACAGGCTGTCTCTGTGGCCCACTCCTTTCTGGAGTTCACTCCAGGCATGGCAAGTGCCTTCCTGCACCCTAGTGCGGCCTACATCCCCAAGGTTTGAGGTCCACTTCTGGCACCTCTGACCTTCTACCTAGCTGTGCTCTTTCACACTAGTCAGGGACTGGTGAGTGTGGTGGTATTGGACTCTCGTTCCCTATAGCGTTCCGATGCAGCTCGAGGTTCTGAAAGGGAATGTCTCTAGGTCACATATGTAACCCTAGTTCCCTGAGGAAACGAAATGCTGCATCTCTATGCCACACCTTCAGTGTCCCTTGAGTGCTTCCTTCACGGTTACAGAAGCTGAAGCCGGCTTCACTCCATGTGCGTTTTATACTTCCTGGTCCTGACATTACCCTGCCAGTAACAGCCTGCCTCCAATTTTGACTGATTACGCACATTATTCAGAGTATTCCCAAAGCGTCTCCTTCCCTCACTGAACTAGGGTTACATACGTAACCTAGAGATGTTCTTTGATAGTAGAGGGTAATATTCACAAAAGCACACAAGAAAAAAGTAACCACAGTCCAAAAACAGTCTAGTAATCAAAACACTCCCGAAAGAACAATGGAGGATGAGAACAGTTTGATTCAAAAACAGTCAAATATCCAAAGTTCAGCAAACAGAGCAATATAGGCAAAGAGTAACAGTCCAAAAGCAGTTAAATAATCTGAGTGCTGGCAAATAGTGGAATGCAGGTAGCAAGAAACAGAGTCAGAAAAAAACAGTTCCCTAATTAAAATACCGGTAAGTATAGAAAAAAGGCAGGCAGAATCCGGTAGCGACAACAGGCTGGGTCAGCAACAGGTAGGAAAACATCTGGCGTCCTGAAATACATGGTGGCATAGGAAAATGGTGGCAACCTGGAACGGTGAGCACCAAGATGGCTGCCGACCCGAAATATAAAATAATTATTTAATAAATAGTTTATTTGAATAAATGAAGAACTAAAATATAAAATATTGACAACATACAAAAGAATAAGTTTGCAAAAAGTCTTTATTTATTTATCAATGTAATACTTTTGAGACATTAGAAGCATTAAAGCTGCTAGTTTCTAACAGACAGCACTTTTATAACTCAAGTGCTAAAGTAGTTTAATAGCTTCACACATTTTTAAAAGCATTTTGCAGTAAAAAGGTTAATCAATTGAAAACTTTTTATTAAACAGAATAAACGTCATAAACTTGCCCAAAACCTGCCTACAGTTAAGTGGCAAGCAGACATTTGGTTACTATGACTTCTTTTAATCCATCAGCATGAGTAGTTTATACACTATCAAAGGAACAACTACTATATTTTAAACTTGCTTTACCAAAGAGAAGTTTATCCACTGAAACAAAAATTAACAAAGTACATAGTACAGTCTCTACACTAACAGTGATATTTTATGTTGAAAGTAATATCTGTCCATTATTTTTGCAATACATGCATTAATAATTCACTGGAGGTTCAATATCATCTCATATTTATAAAGAAAGACAATCCCCAAAACCTCAAACAAAATATTTGTGTTTATCATTAAAAAAAATTATATAATTTTATGTAAAAAATAGATTTTGTACAGCAGTGTTATGGAAAACCCATCCAATAAACCCATTAATAATAATAATGAAAACATGGAGTAAACGGATAGCATATATAATAATAATACACTCTTATACAGTACTAAATAGCATAAGCCAGTTTTTTTTTTTTTTTTTTTTTTTTACTGTACTTTTAGATGGTAGGTACACAGGCAAAATAGATTGCTTAGTTTAGGTAAAGCATTTTCCTCCAACCTTGAAAAAAAAGAAAAGAAGAAATAGTAAACAAAATTACTTACATATTTAAAAATTAAATGAATGAGTTTCATTGTACAAACCAGATATTATTATATTTTTTGCTGAATCTTTATCCAAGGATTTTATTCTAATGTTACATAATGTCTATTTATGTGAAGAATGTTTTCTTTCTGGTTTTGTTCTACATATTTTCTTGATTGCATGTAATGGAAAATACAGGCAGGAATTAAAAAAAAAAGAAAGAAAGTAAAATATGGCCTCCTATAAGGCCTGGAAAACCAGATTTTTGCTCTTTTGTAGTGACTGGAATTTGTGCTTGTGTGTTCAGCCTCTTTGCTACAAACAGCACAGAATAATTTACTTTAAGCCTGTGTTTGGGCCTTTTAGAGCCAGAAATGAATAGGAAATAGAATTCATAATCCAAAATATGAAATAAAATCCTAAAAGACTTTCTATTATTTGGTGAGACAACAGAAAGGCAACATATGGTGTCATGTTCATGCAAGAGTTGTATGGTTCTGGTGAGCTGTCATAGAACTGTGCATGTAAAAGGTGTATATGTTGTTTTCCAAAAGCTTCTTTTCTTCTGAATCAATCTTGACTGGTCCTGCCCCACCCTCTGGGAACAGGCAGAAAAATACCTGCAGGAAGCATGACAAAAATAAATAATAAACCAATAAATACACACACACACACACACACACACACACACACACACACATATATATATATATATATATATATATATATATAAAATATTTTAAATATAAACAGTGGGGGCCTTTGCAGATCTCTGATAATTGATCTTGATCTCCTTTAGCCTTGCTCCATTAATCCAATCCCAACGTTAATGCATGGAGTAAATGGTGGAATAATATCTGCCCACTGATGTTAGATTGACATCCATCTGCATGTTGTACTAAGGGAAAATAACTTTATTTAAAAAATTTATAATAAAATAAACTAAGGTTTAAAAATATCAAAATATTTTTTGTTAATTATTTATTCATTTATCTCAGCAAATGTTTAATGTTAAATGTAGAAAGTACAGATATCTGTGTAAAAATGTAATGAGAAAAAGTAAAACGGAAAAAAATATAATGAAGTAAAGTACTGATACTATAGAAATCTACGTAGGTACATTAACAAAGTATATGTACTTCATTACTTCCCACCTTTGCTGCTAACAGCATTGACTAAATTGAGGCACTCAGTGAGCTTTTCCAGGGTATCAGCAAGCACATAGACTCCCATGTGTGAATGCTGTTCTTGGATTTTAGTTCCGCGTTTAACACAATCATCCCCTAGCAGCTAATAAACTTAAACACCTGGGACTCAATCTATTCTCTCTGTAACTGGGTGCTGGACTTCTTATCAGAAAGACCACAAAATGTACAGGTCAGCAAAAAAATATCTAAGACCATCACTCTAAGCACAGTGGCGCCACAAGGGTGCATGCTCAGTCCGCTGCTTTTGACCCTGTTGACCCTTAATTGTGTACCTATTTACAGCACTAACCACATCCTCAAGTTTGCAGATGACATGACCGTAGTGGGCCTCATCACCAACAACAATGATGCAAACTACAGGATCAACTTGAGCTGACTGGTTCAGTGGTGTAATAACAATCTTTTCCTCAACGTGGTGAATACCAAAGAAATTAGCATCGACTTCAGAAGAGGAACTCCACGGCAACATCAATGGTGCAGCAGTGGAGAGGGTGAGCAGCAACAAGTTCCTGTGAGTACATATCTCTGAGGAACTCTCCTGGAAGACAAACAACACATCGCTGGCCATGAAAGCTCAGTAACAACTTTTTACCAGGGCACAATTGAGAGCATTCTCACCATCTGCATCACTGTGTAGTATGGAGGCTGCACTGCCTTCTGTCGAAAGACTCTGCAATGCATAATGAATGCAGCCAGAAAGATTATCGGTGTCTCTCTGCCCTTCCTTATGGACATCTTTCAGACCTGCCTCACTGGCAGAGCCATCAGCATTGCTGATGATAGGTCAGACCCATCAAACAAGCCTCCTGCCTTCAGGGAGAAGGTACCTTATGCCGTCAGGATGTTGAACTCTGTATATTACCTCCTCTCTCTCCCACCTACTCCTGAATATTACAAATCTACAGCTCACCCCACACTCCTTCATTGCACATAAGACACATTATACTCTCTGCAGGATTCTACACACATGAACCTCTTTACAAACACCTATTTAAAAAACTCAGACATATAGTCATTTAGATGTTTATGAGATATATTCACTCGGTTTATATGTCTATTTATTACGAGTACACTGCTGTTACCTTGTACAAAATCTGTTTTAAATTGCACTAACTGCTAATATTTCTATTGAAATGTTCTATATTGCATTAATGGGCGTATATTTCATGTAACAGTAGGGGGGGACAATAAAAAAAAATTCTCATTAGCAATTTTGAAGGGGACACAAATAATACAGTCAAATTGAATTTTTAAAGATATGGTTTAGTTGCACTGAAAAATTATTTATGTCCATTTTCCTTTTCTCTGTCATTTTATCTAGTATATGACACTGCAAGGCAAGTTTATTTATACTGTAGCACATTTCATACTGAATGGTAATTCAAAGTACTTTACATAAAAAAAGTAAAACTATCATTAAAAAATAATCACAACACTAAAAACAAGGAATTCAAAAAGGTTTAAAATTGTATTTAAAATTAATTAAGACACTTAAGAACAGAAAAAAAAAATACAGTGGGGTCAGTTCGGACGTAGCACAGTGCTCATTTAGTAAATGCACAGCTAAACAATATGCTAATTGTGCCTGTTAATGTTAAGTTAACATTATGCCAAGTCATCCCAAATAAAACACTGCATGGGAAACAGCTTTGGTGTGTTAGTTACAGTGCACTATGCTACAAGCTATTGTAAACAAGCTAACGTTAATTAGATAAGTAATATTTTAATCGCTAATATAGAAGATTCATGGAAAATTACATCGGTAATTAGCATTTTTGCCGCAACCAATTTATGAATGAGTCTGCATCTACTACATTAAAGAGAATCGCTTTATTTAAAGTGAATAAAATACCCTAGTTAATGGAGTTCAACAATGATTGAGCCGCAGCCACACACCTGACTCGTGTGTAGAGTAGGTGAGATGAATTGGGAAAGCAGGCAGTGGGTCAAACCACTGTGAGGAAGGGGAGGGGGGAAACTCAACTGTTTCTAAATGCATTTCTTTTATTCTTACACAATTATTTAGGTATTCATACATATATTTTTTACAATAGAGAGTGCGATATTTTGTAAATATTTTTTCCTCAGATAGGGGGACATGTCCCCTCCGTCACCCCCAGCATTTACGCCCATGATTACAATGACAATGTAACACTTGATGAGAGAGAAGAGAAGCTATATTTCGATTCCTCTGTATGTATGCACATATGGTGGCATTGGCAAATTAAAACCTTGAACTTTAAATCTTAAACCTTGATAGTAAAAAATGCATACAAACAATTTACAAGGCTTAACTCTTGGCACTGTTTATTCACAAAAAAGGTAACCACAGCAGAGGTACTCAAGGGAGCCAGGAGTTGACTTGCATGTTGCTGGGGCATGCCCTGCATCTAGCATACCCTGCCGAGGTCTCTTCTCCACTCCAGAGCCCCGCCAAGGTCCCCTCTCCGTTTCCTGAGCCCCACCAAGCGCCTCTTTTTACTCCTAAACCTCGCTAAGGGCGCCGCGCCGCTCTAAAACCCTGCCGAGTGCCCCGCCTAGCTCCAGAGCCATGCTGACTATGTTGTTCCATCCCCTGGTTTTGCTGACGATGTGGTTTCCGCAGAAGGCATCGCTCCGTCTCAGACCTCTGCAGAGGGGCATTGGTCCTAAAAGCAGCAACCAGAAGGCCAGATCCACAATTCATCTGGCATTTCGTCAGCCATTCTCTTGGAATAGTAAGGTGTAACAGGCCTTTCTGTAATTTAATACCTGGTTCACCTTTGCACCTATCCTTACTCTGCCCGTCCCTTCCTGGCAATTTATTGTGGAGTTTAATGCCTCCGACAAGGGCATGGGGGCCATCCTGTCTTAGAGATGAGCCACTTACAGCCTCCTCCATCCATTTGCCTTCTTCTCATGCCGACTAATATCCAATGGAACAGAACTACTCCATCAGGGACTGCGAGCTGCTGCCATTCAACCTGTCCCTTGAGGAATGACGGCATTGGTTGGAGGGCTCTAAACACCCATTCATTGTGTGGACAAACTACCACAACCTGGAGTATTTACGAGCAACCAAGCATCTCAATCCCCGGCAGACCAGGTGGGGGCTATTTTTTGAGGTTTTTTGCTTGAAGACCCAAGGGCTTCTGTCCGAGCCCTTTGGTTGGACATTGAATGCAAGGTACACAGAGCTACTTCGGGGCAGCCCACCACGGATGGCTGTCCGGAGGGGAGAATTTATGTTCCCGACCATCTATGTTCCCAGGTCCTTAAGTGATGCCACAGCTCTCAATTTGTTTTTTGCAGCAATGTTTTTAGTGGCCCACTAGCAAGTAAGATGTTTAGCAGTTTGTGGCCTCCTCTCTTATTTGTGCCCAGCCCAAGAGCCCCAGAAACTTCCTGGTGGGTCTTCACTATCCACTTCTCATTCCTCATCGAGCATGGTCCCACAATTTACTGGCAACTTTTGGAGAAAATTCTGCCGCCTCCTCTGCTTATCTTCCGGGTCTCACCCGCAGACCAACGGGCAGGCGAAAAGGCTAAACTAAGACTTGGAGCCAGCCCTTCGCATCCTTTGCATGATGAAAATGCCTCGAGGGCTTCACAATAGATATAGGCTGAATATGCCTATTAAACTCTGCCGTTCTCAGCCACCAGCCTCTGCCCCTTTTAGGCCGCTCATGGTTACCACCCACCCATTTTTTTTTCCTCCCAAGAATTTGAGGCCTTGGTACCATCAGCAGAAGTCTTAGATGAGTGATGGTCAACTGCTGCTGCCATCCGTGGAAGAAGACCTAGGCTACTCTCCTCAGGTCTACCGACTCATATGCCCACTGGGCCAACCGCAGGCACAGACCAGCACCTGCTTACCACCTCAACCAGAGGGTCTGGCTCTCTACTACGGACCTGCCCCTGAAAGTTGCATGTGGGAAGCTAGCCCCTTGCCTTAAAAATTAAAAAGACCTAAGAATATGACAAACGTAAAATCTAATTTTCATCATTAAGGCCACTTGCAATAGAAAATCAGCAAACAAACTGATGTGCTATTTATGGTGTTATAAAGAAATCTAAAATATTAGGATGGGTCAAGGACAAGAAAGAACTAGGAAAACTAGAAAACGTTAAAAAATCTGTTGAGAAGTGTTTCCTCTTCAAGAAAATGGAAAAACTACTTACTTACTTTTCCATCATTTTGTTGTCACCGTGCCAACTTTTCTGAGACCCATTGCAACCATTAAATTTAAAATTATCTTATTTCTTAAAATAGCACATCCTATGGCATCCTAGTTTGAACATTTCATATATTTTAAATATTTCATTACAAATAAATGTGGCTTTATGACATTTACAAAACATTTTAATCAATGTACCGAATGTTTTTGAATTGGAGTAATATAATGTGAAAAATTGTCAAAGATTTTGAACTATTAACAGTGTATAAACTCAAGGTTAACAATGCCAAAATATTGCAGATTATACTTACATGTAATCAACTCCTGATGAAAATTTCAGCTCAGGTGTGAATAGCTCACCTTTGCTGTTTTTCAAACAAAAAGAATTGTCAAATATAAATTTTGTGAAAGATGAAAAAGTAAAAGAAATAAATGCCAATGCAGATTATTAAGAAGACCGTGAAAATTCTTAGTACTAGACATTTTTCACAAATATTTAGAAGATGCAAAACTCCCAAGATTTTCCCAAAAGAAGAGTTTCCCAAGACAAAGCCCAAATTTAACAATTTATTTTCTCAATGCACATTACAATAGACTTTGCCCCAAATAATTCAACTTGCTATGCTGTGAACCCAAAAACATATTGCAAGAAAGTTAAGTCAAGTGGTATCAAGATAAATTTTTTTTAATAAAACCAGGCTATATACTGTAGCATGCTAAATGCACCACACAAACACATTTATTAAAATATTTATTTAAATACAGAACAGCTCAAAAATTACCTATATCTGGACTATATATCTGGACTCCATTTCTCTTTCCTTTTCATCTTAGGCACTTCTTCCTGATAAACACACACACACACACACACACACACACACACAAAATACTATTTAGGACTATTCATATTAAATTGGCATGATTATTCAATTATCGCCTAGTAAACAAGACTTTTTTGTTTTTGTTCAGTCTACAGAGGATGGAGTGCAGTAATGTAGAATGTAGTTAATTTTTAACTAATGGGGTAGTTGTTTTTGAATTATATAAAACCAGGGAAGTTTTTATTTTTGAGAGGATAAAAAAATGTGCAGTGAGCTTTTCTTAACCTGTTAGCCTTTGTCACCGCTTTTGGGACTCACAGCTGAAAATTCCCTAACTAGATTTTAATGTGAACAGTTTCTAAATAAAGTAGGCGACATACACAGTTTAAATATATTTGAAAAGACACTTTAAACTTTACTACAAATGCAAAGTTGATATTGCTCGAAGAAATAATAATTATTACAATTACAATACAACATACCAGGTCTCATGACAGTCCTATAAAATTTCCCTCCTACTCTGGCAAAAACCTTTCTATCAAAAATCACTTCTTCCACTCTTCTCCACCCACTCTGCCCTGCCTGCACTCTTTTCTTCACTGCTCTAACACACTCTCTATTACTTTGTACTGTGGACCCCATGTACCAGCCAATCGGTACAAATCCCCTTCTCCTTCCTTAGTGTCCAAATCCTCATAGACACACACAAAAAAAAACACAACTGTAAAATATGTACACATGCACAGGTTGGTGTTCAAGCTTCACACTGCCAAATTCCCACATTTTGGCCCTTGAACAAGCATCATAACCCACACATGTACAAAACTGTTGCATCAATACCCTGTACTCTTAACCCATGTCATAACAAGCTAGGATATGCAATTATAAACCCATAAAAATTAAGTAACAGACTTACACTTACTTTGGGATCAAGGGTCTCCTTCTCTACTAATGCTTCTCTTTCAACCTCATTGAAAGATTCCCATGTTGCTGCGTTCTGGCATGGGGCATTAAACTGCTTGCCATTCTGCTCAGAATTCCGCCTGGGTGATGATTTTTTAGAGTCGTTGGAGTTCTTCTGACTAAAAAATTTGTGGCAAAAAGAAACTACTTTACATAAAAAAAATTTAATCGAATAATTTTATGAGATATATAACAAATAAGTATATTTGTATATAAGTCTAAGATCCCAAATTAATGATTTATGCGATCCCTGTTTTCTATATTACTGCTCAGTCTTGATGTTTTACTTATATTTAATGTCATGAATGAGTTTTTGCTGTTTTTATACCAGTTTTCTTGCTGGTCCAGGCCCCGCCCTGCATTGGCTGGATCAGCATTGATGTTGGAGTTCTCAGCAAGCAAGCCTGTAGAAAGGGAAAACACTTCTAACTCTGCATCTCTTACAATGTCCCTTTAAACCTTCACCCTATCATCACACTCTCCACTGAAGAATGTTGGTTCCCTCACTTTCTCTTCCTTTATCTCTTCTTCTTTTACTACAGAAGAAAACTTCCTCATGACCTCTGTCCAAAAAAGAGAAAAATAATGGCCTTCAACATATTCTTAGAGTGTAAGGCCATTTTCAGCACATGTTGATAATGACTGAGATTATGAAAACAATGAAAGCACAGCTTCCTGAATTTTGTATTTTTTAGGTTGTATTCTATTTTTGTCCTGATTACTTGGATGAATGGTTTGTGAGAAGTGATGGATGGAAAAAATGCATGGCAAAAGAGACATATTTCTTTGCAGGCCAGTGCAGAATATATGTTCTCATTGGTTTAATTTATAAAATATAATTTTACCTGTGATCACAGTATTCACATGATGTCATGTGTGTTTACTTGGAATTGAATTTCACGGCATTGCATTGCCCTGTGATCACATTATTTACCTAATCATATATGATTTCTGAATATAAAGATTCTGTGAGGACACCAGTCAAAAAATGTTACAAGATCCTCTATTTTTTAATGAAATAACCACAATCCCACCTACTTGGTTTCTGTTTTCTTACATCACATAGTTAAATAGTTTACATGGGCCCAAAGTGAACTACATATAATTCTTTAAAATGCATACTTTCATGCAACAGATTTAAAGTGTTTACATCCCTGCTAAAATGCCAAGATTTTACTATAAATCTAAAAAATATAAAAATGTTTAATAATCAGAAGTCATTTTGGCTTCTAAAACAAGTAATCTAACTAATAAATAAATAGAGAATATGGCTTATAAAAACTTCACATTTAATTTTATATTTCAATGTTATATATAAATATATACACATAAACACACACTCTATATATAGCCTACACAGACAAACGTTTTGGGACACCTGACAAAGTTGGAGGCACACAATTGTACAGAATTACATTTTGTATAAAATAGATTGTAAAAAAATTGTTCTTAAACCTGTTCTTGCATGACAGTGCTCCTGTGCACAAAGCAAGCTCCATAAAGATATGATTTGCATGGGTTGGAGTAAAAGAACTTGAGTGGCTTATAGAGCTCTGACCTTAACCTTATTAACATCCATTCTTCTAGAAAGGTGTTCTACTATATTCTGGTGTGTGTTTCTTGATAATTGTGCTCATTTAGTACAAGGGAGCTAGCAAATGCTAGTACTGATTTAGGGTAAGGAGGCCAGGGTTGCAGTCAGCATTTCAATTCATTCCAATGGCGTTCAAGGTTTTAGGATTAGATGTCTACAAACATTCGTCACTATAATGTTTATATATTGGTGGTACAATAATACCTTTTGGAATTCTGGAATTATTAATTTTGGGCTAAAAAAGATGTATCAACAAGCACATCACATGCATGAGCACAGATGTGGCAAATCATTTTTAGTCAGCAAAAACAATTAGATAAAACCTTTTCTTCATACAGGGTGGTCCTAGTCCAGAGTGAGTGTTGAGTACATTTTCAGTTGCACTCATACTGAGTGTTTACACATCCTTGTGGCAGAGTAGGTAGAGTTTTTGGTGGAGCCAGAATTATTATTTTTTTTATATAAAAAAATGCTAAAAAAAAGGAACTGTTCATATGAAAAGGAAGTGTTCAGAACTCTAGTGACGGTTCCCTGTGGTGGCCTGGCGGAAACATTACTCCTGGGTGCATTACTTTAGGTTAATAAGACCACACAAAAAACTTGTTTCAAGGCATTCTCCTTGTCTTCTTCACCCTTAATATAACTGAAAGGTCCAATTTATGAAAGAGGACACATAAAGTATTTCACAAAATTGAATCACATTTTAGCAACCATTTTAGTATATAATCTCAAGGGACAATACTATACAAAATTACACTTGGATATATTTTAAAGTAGTCAATATAAAGCTTGGATAGTAATAAAGATTAACTGTCCTCTGGAAATAACTCGACATGCAGCCATCATTGTAAAAATAGCTGGCAACTAAAGTGAGTACACCCTAAGAAACAACAGCTTTATGCAGAGGTGGGAAGTAACAGAGTACAAATACTTCGTTACTGTACTTAAGTAGATTTTTTTGGTATCAGTACTTTACTCCACTATTTATTTTTCAGACAACTTTTTACTTTTACCCATTACATTTTTACACAAATATCTGTACTTTTTACTTGTTACATTTTTGTTACATGTAAACATGACTGAGAACAGACACATTCCTGATCATCATCATCATCATCTTTTCTCTGCTTGTGTTCTATATGTGGATCTTCAGCCTGGACACATTCATNNTTATTTACATGTCTAACAAAGTTTTGAGTTTTGAAAATAATGCCATTAGCGATCTATGATGAAAGACTTTCCTGGTTCGATTCTTACCTCTAGTTTCATATTAAACATTGTAAGTAGTTTTTAAAAACAGAACAATAAAATGTCATTAAAATTGGTTGCTGGTAAATCATGGTATATCAGTGGTGCAGGTGTTGGAGATGTGGTTCTTGAGTCACTTCTCATAGACTTCAAGTAACTGAATGAACAGGAAGGAGAAGTTTTGACCCTCTACCATCATGATCTAAAAGGAAACAGTGGTCTCTTAAATATAGAAAAACCGAGAGTCCAATAAGCAAAGACTTGTTTGTAGTGGTTAGTAATGTGGCCTCTGCTATTTGTCTTACCCGGTTCAATTCCTATCCCTTAGCTATCCTTTAAATTGTTTAAAAAGTTTCATGAAAGATCCAAAAAAGGTCCCAAAAAAGGTCCTAAAAATCAGGTTTTTGCAGGAGATCCTGTGGCTCATTTGGAAGAGCTTTGCTTCTGGGTTGAGAGGTTGCTGGTTCAAACCCCAGCCAGGGCTCAAAGTTAAGAGTGTGAAAGGTTCCGTTGACCAGAGTGAGGAAGGTGTCAGAAATAGCTGCGTGGAAGGTTGGATGTGGACGGTTTCTGAGGGCGTATCCTGTACCAGGGGGGGAATATCCAGGCATCTGCCCCTCTGGCGTCTGAGTAGTTGAAAACAGGGGGTTATAAAGCAAAAACGTCCAAAAAAGTATTGACTTTTAATTTACCCTTGATTTCATGCTTCAAAGAAAGAAATTCAGACCAGAAAGAAACACAGAAAGCAGGATTCAAACAATGAACCCCACCAACAGCAAAATACCAGTCTTAACCCACTGAACCATCAGGAAGGACAAGCTGTTACAATTGCTAGAGCAGGTCTATCTACCTTAAAAAACAACAACACAAGAATATATTGCTAAAGACAGACTTAGGAAGCAAACCCATATTGTGACTAGCAGGGCCAATGCAGGATTTGAATCGTGATTCACGCCATTAGCGAGGCACCAACATTAACCCACTAAACCTTCAGGATGGACAAGCTGGGAAGCTTGTTCAGAGCAGTTCTTTCTTTTTTAACCCATCAAAACAAGAATATGAAGCTGTAGGAATCAGGAATTTAACCTACCTCATGACAAGCAGATAGAAAGCCAGGTTTGAACCCTGACAACCAACACAAGCAAAGTACCAGCCTTAACCCTCTAAGCCATCCGGAAAAAACAGGATGGGAAGCTTGATTAGAGCAGGTCTATTTTTCTTTTCAAGCCATCAACACAAGAATTTAACGCTAAAGAAAGATGTAGGAAGCGAATACAAATGTAAGTAGCACAAGTTGAACCCACATTGTAAATAGCAGTATTCGAACCAAAATCCCCACCACCAGCGAGACTCCAACGTTAACCCATTGAACCATTGGTGAGGACAGGCTAGGATGCTTGTTTAGAGCAGGTCTATCTTTCTTTTCAACCCATTAAAAACAAAAATATATTGCTAAAGAAAAATGTAGGAAGTGAATCCTAAACGTGAATTGCAGGCAGAAAGCAGGATTCAAACCCTGAACACCACCAAAAGCACAACGACTGATTTAACCCACTGGACCATCAGAGAAGACAGGCCAGGAAGTTTGTTTAGAGCAGGTCTATCTACCTTAAAACCATCAACACAAGCTAAAGAAAGATTTAGGAAGCAGGAACATAACCAACATCGCAACTAGCACGATTCAAACTCTGATCCTTACCATCAGCAAGGCACCAGCCTTAATCCAATGAACCATGGAAGAGATCAGACTGGGATGCATGTTTAGATGAGGCACAAGCCTTTAAACCACTGAGCGACCACTGCTGAAAAGCATGTGTGCTTTTTGGAGGGTTCTTACTTTGTTTCATGCCAGCGCAGTAAGAAAGAAGGCATGTAGGACTGGCTTTAAAACCTTTTCACCAGTGTGGACTATATTAAGGACCATGTTCAGGCACAAGCCTTAACCCACTAAACCCACAGAAGTGCTTTTTTTGTGTTTTTTTGGTGGGGTTATCTTTCATTAAAGACCAGGAAATCAAGAAATTAATCCAACACAGAAAGGACAGAATCGTAATGTTTTCAGAGTGGACAAGGTCCAGAAGTCTTATTTACCAACACAGCAACCAGCTTGACCAGGAATCAAACTCTCAAACTCATCCTCGTTGGGACCCTAACATTAACTACTTTTTACTTAAGTACATGTCTGAGCCAAAACTTCTTTACTTTCACTTGAGTAAAAAAGTATAATCAGTACTTCAAGTTTTACCCGAGTATTTTAAAACATGAGGATCTGTACTTCTACTTAAGTAAAGGATGTTTGTACTTTTGCCACCTCTGGCCTCTAACCATGCAAAGCCACATATCCTATTCATTGTTTTCATTTTTT
Organism: Silurus asotus; assembly: GCA_024362625.1. Lineage (NCBI taxonomy): Eukaryota > Metazoa > Chordata > Actinopteri > Siluriformes > Siluridae > Silurus > Silurus asotus. The sequence goes on from MU570271.1 coordinate 996,400, forward strand.
TGTTTGCTTGACAGGACCATAAAAATGTGTTTATCTTCTATTAGAGCAGTTAAAATTTGGTGCTTTTAGTTCAATTCTCCTATACTGACCACTGGATGTTCAAGATGGCATGTCATAGTAAAGAAGTCTGAGGATTTGAGAATAAGAATTGATGGCCTAGGATTTTGTTTAAGATTGGTTCCACTTGGAGCAGGCCTCACAAGGGTCGATCAAAGAAGTTAAGTCCTTGTGCTGTGCGTCAGGTGCAGAAGCTGGCTGGATTTCTGTCAAGCATGGTGAAGGTAGCATCATAGTCTGGGGCTGCATGAGTGCTGCTGGTACTGGGGAACTGAGGTTCATTGAGGGAAACATAGATTTCAACAATTATTGTGATCTTTTAAAGCAGAACCTAATGCCCTCCCTTAAAAAACTGGGCAGAACGGCAGTTTTCCAACATAATAACAACCACAAACACAACGCTAGGATGACAACTGTCCTGCTGAGGAAGCTAAGGGTGAAGATGGTGGAGTGGCCCAGTATGTCTTCAAACCTGAATCCTATTAAGCACCTGTGGGGCATCATAAAGCAGAGGGTGGAAAAGCACCATGAGCAGCTCAATAATGTCATTATGGAGGAGTGGAAGAGGATTCCAGCAACAGCTTGTGCACCTCTAGTGAATTCTATGCCCGGGAGGATTAAGGTAGTGCTAGATAACAATGGTGCTTACACAAAATATTGACACTTTGGACACAAGTGCTCTCTGTGTGTTAAGACTAGTGGCAATGGACTGTGTGTTTACATTAACACGGAATAGTGTAAGAACTTGTTTCAATTTATTGCTCACTGTTGGCGGAGTTTATAGTTTGTGAGACCTTTTTATTAACCCTGGGAATTCACCACTTTTATTGAGGTAGGAGTGTACATTTCACCTAGCGCTAATGCTAAAGGGGGACTTTGTGTACTCTACAGAACTATTAACGAAATGCAGAACACACATTGATGGACTGTTTATTGTCGCCGGAGATTTCAATCATTCAAATCTGTGCTCCCTAAATGTATTCTGAATGTGGACTTTGCAACCAGAGGGGAAAACATGCTGAATGTTGTTGTTTCACTAACATACAGGGCCAACATCGTCAGTGACCAACTACATCAGCAAGTGCATTGATGATGTGACCATCTCTAATACCATCACCACACGCTCCAACCAGAAGCCATGGATCGCAAAGGTGAGTGCACTACTAAATGCTAGACACTCTGCCTTCAAAGCAGGGAAAAAGATGGCCTTAAGAACAGCAAAGGGGCAACCTGTCCCAAGCCATCGCGCACACAGCAAGAGAATCTATGGCAGGTTCCAGGACAGCTTAGACACCCGGTGGCAGGGCATCCAAGACAAATGGAAATGGAAATGGAGGGTTTCAGTAGAGGCTCAGTTTCCAGCCCTAGCTGGCGGGCAAGGTCCTGAACCTTGAATTCCGAATCCGCCCCAGAGTCCACAAAGGGCGGCAGCGAAAGATTCTGATTGCCAGAAGGGATTCCCGCACCTCTCAACAACAAGCCCATACTTTTGCTGGACACAATGCCACCATTTGCCCAGCCTCATACATAAATCAGCAGAATAATGCAAAACAGAAAAAGAGGAGAGACAGCAAACAAGAGAAAAATACACCAAGAGGGCTCATTGTAACAGTGATTTCTAACACATCTGAAAGTACTTTGCCTTAAAGTACAGCTGCAGATAATCCTAGAATATGCATTGCATTCTGTTGTGATACCTTGGCAACCAGTAGAAGTGTTGAGAGTGATCAGAGATTTAAAAGAAAATCTTTCATAAATAAGGAAACTACATATTAGATAACAAAAACGTTAGAAATAGTTATTTTTGTTGTGATTTGTAAATAAATAAAACCATTGATTAAAAAAACACAAAAAAAACCCCCACAAAGTTAATGATAGTAAAAAGACAGAGAGAACAAGAGGTAATTTCTGTTTAAAAAGTCAAGAAGATTCATAGAAAAGTTTAAAAAGAGACACTTTATTTAATAATAGCAATAGCTTCACTCTGTATAAAAGTTTCATAAAATCGAAAATAATATGATATTCACTGAAACTGAACTGATTAATTCAGTTTGGGGATGATCTAAAAAATAAAAAAGTGGGCTAAATAGATTAAAGCACAACTTAAATGTAAATGTATTTAAAGCACAATTCTGATTCTACATGTAATCCAAAAATAAAAAATGCATGAGAAGTAAATATGTCAATATATAATTATAGGGAAAGAAGGTGTAGCTATACAGGTGCATGTTTTGAAAAATAGATTTAAATGCCTGATTCAGTTCCACATATCACTTTGTACATAAGAAAAATATGGGAAGCAAAAGTGGTCTTATGATAAAGTGTAAAGAAAAACCTTTAGATTTTTCATGCACAGGTTAAGGCTTTTGTTTAAATATTGCTTACTACTAACATTTCCACTCCAAGTTGTGCACAGGGAGGTAATACTTATAGATAGTAAGTATTGCAAACCAGACATGTTACATTACAAGTAGCCGCTGAGCTATGGTCTCTACTACTACTACTGTAGTGTGAAGTCAGCTGGTCTGATTAGAATTAAAACTAGGCTAGTAGCCTATTTACATAATTAACTATAGAATCAGGGCATACAAAGGACTAGTATGCCATTAAAACATCAATCATTAAAACATCAAGTTATTGTAAGACATAGATACTGTCAACTGCAACATTTTTTGTTTTTATCTGCATTAAATAGATTTAAGCATGTGTTTGAGGCTCCAATGCGTAAATCTAAAAAAAGGGTTCTACACACTTGCAAAGCTTTTCAACTGGAATCAGGATGAATGGATGATTTAAAGAGGAGCAAAAGGGGTGTTCAGTGCATGGAATGCAATATTTTTTAGATGTAATTTCAGCACAGGTAAAGAGATTTGCTTTTCATACTTTTTAAAAGCCAGATAACAAATATTTTTTGACTCATGACATGCTGGGTTCTATACGGAAGCGCATTGCATTCACAAAGAGAAAAAAAATCACAGAAAGGATCTCATCATGACTTCCTTACTAATTATGACAATATCTTATGAACATCTGTACATTTGTTTAACAACTTTTTTACTCTGTATATATTGCAACTGTCTGGTTTACTATTCTGTTACACTATGTCTGTACTTCTTCTGCATTGAAAGCTTCTGATGCCAAGCCAAATTCCTTGTGTGTTGTGTGCATACTTGGTAATAAAGCTCTGATTCTGATAATTTTGAGATCCTGATCTCATAATTTATGACTTACTAACTCATAATTATGACTTAATATCTCATAATTATGAGATCCTGATCTCATTATTATGACTTACTATCCCATAATTATGTCAAAATACAATAATAATAATAATAATAATAATAGTTAATGCCCCGTATCTATTAACTGAAGCAAGTCTTACCGTAACTAAATTAATTAGCAGGAGGGGCAGGTCAGCGAGGAAATGTCCAGTAGCTAATTAAACTAATATACAGTCATCAAGCTAAACCATATGATAGCTGGTACATCATTGTTGCGCAATGAGGTGCTTCCGAGCAAAGAATGCAGTAACGCCAGATCTGGTATTTTGCGCTTAAATGCTCCCCTGCCACATACTGCCCCAACTTATATTCATATTTATGAGATACTATGTCATAATTATGAGTTAGTAAGTCATAGTTATGAGATCAGGATCTCATAATTATGAAATAGTAAGTTATAATTATGAGATATTAAGCTATTAGGATCCTTTCTGTGATTTCTTTTTCTCTTTTTGAATGCAATGTGCTGCCGTAGTTCCACAATGGCAATACTAAAATAACCAAACAGCTTCAGGAATGTAGAAATCTATGCCACAGAAACCTGTATTAAAACTTGTTGCTTGTATCCACAAAAACACTACACATTTAAAAACAACTACAAGTTTACTGTATCTCTTTTATTCCACATATGAATATGTAACAGTATTTTATTGCCAGTACAGTGTCTCCTTTTAAAAGTCATATATACAATATTCACAAGAATAGCACCACACAGCAAATGATGTGCATTGACCAAATGGAAGCATCATGCAAAAAATGTCTCATCCTCCAGACCATCATATGCAAATTTAGATCCATACCCATAAATAAACTGGCAGTAGGATGGGTGTAACGTTATAAAAACTAATTTTATAATTAAAAAAATATTGTTTCTGAGAATATTTTCAAAAAAGTTTCTTGAACACACACTAAAGAAATCAAAAAATAATGATTCTTTTACAGTAGTTAAACGCTCTGAAGCTGATGTTTAAAAGAAGAAATTATTATATTATCTCCTATATAATACGAGGAGCTTTGTGGGAAGCATTATATATATAATATATACACATACATACATCAGTTCCAATCAAATCTGAATTAAATAGTACCGATACCTTCTCCTTCAGTGTGTTTTCTTTATTTTTATTACTTTCAACACTGTACATTAGTAGTAAAGAAATCCAAACTATTTGATGAATGAAATTATGTAGTAAACTATTTTTTTTTTTACAATTGAAAAGTTCGATTTTATAAAAAGAAAATATGCTGTGCTGTATCAGATTACTGATATAGCAATCACCTGAATTAAATCCAATTTAGATGCAACAAACAAATACGCAATACTCAATATCTCTGGGAACTCTAAAAAGATTGTTGCAAAAGCATTCTGGGAGACTACCTCAGGAGGCTGGCTGAGAGATTTTGAAAAAGCTGTCATTATTAGACACTTTGAATATTTAATTCTAAAAATATATTCAGGGTAATAAACAGACACATTGCTAACTATATAATTCCAAATTTGTTTAAACATAATTACAAAATTTCAATTAAATGTTGATAAACAAAGTTAAAAACAATAAAAAAGAAAAAAAACATTGAATAAGAAGGTGCTTTCAAAACTTTGGCTGGTACTATGTGTATATATATATATGGGTTTAGTTCGGTACGTACCTTGGTAACGGTTCAGTTCAATTACAGTACGGTTAGGGGAAAGAAATGCAAAACATAAAGTTGCTTGTCGTTTTTTATCAATGAAGTTTATTATTATTAACATTTGTGATCATCCACATGTGATTTTTTTTTATTTTAAATAAAATACGTGCTTGGTTATTATTTTAATATTTTGGTTAATATAATACTTTATAAAGAAATGTAAAAAAATAATGCAATACACTTATTATATTGATTAAATTAAGTAATCAATTAAATTGGCATAAATAAAACTGATTAAATAAAATTCATAACATGAAAGTATTATATCTGTATTAAAACGTTTTCATTTGTTAGACCCCATTTTGGAATACAGTTTGGAATGTGTGTGTGTGTGTGTGTGTGTGTGTGTGTGTGTGTGTGTGTGTGTGCGCATTGTGGTGTATATTGTCAAGTTCAAGAATAATAATAAAATGCACTCAAAGTGCGAGGCAGAGACTAAACAAACTTGCAGTCCACCACTTAATACGTTCCTGAGGGAACTCATGTTTTAACTATGTTCCGCTTGTAAAAAAGGATTTCACGTGTACTGAACCGAGAGCCCTGAACCAAAAAAATTTCTGCACCGTTTCACCCCTAAAAATACATTTATATATATATATATATAAAATTATAAATGAAGAATGGAAGAATGGTGTGGGGTGGAATCTAAACTTTACCATCTGCTTTCTCCACAGCGCTATCATCTGCAAAACTTCTGGTGCCTGAAATGTTACCATAGTCAAATATGGGCCCTTCCAGAAGAGTCACAATATCCATCCGGTTCACTTTGGTCAACACTGTAGTCAGAGCATCCGCTGGGGAAAAATGCACACAAATATTCTGATGTACTGCAGATGCAGATTACATTGGCAGCATTTGCCTAAAACATTGTCTTCAATTGTGTCTTGAAAAAATCCACATGGTCAAGTACACTGTTTTAGTGAATGAAAACCAAAAACTATTTTTACAGTACCAGTCAAAAGTTTGGACACACCTTCTCCTTCTGTGTTTTTTTCTTTATTACTGTTACTTTCATCATTGTATGTTGTACTTTTGAAGAAACTATAATCCAAACCATGAAGAACTATGAAGAACATGTATAGAATTACAGTATGTAGTAAACAAAAAAGTGTTTAACACCCCAGTATTTGTTTTATATTTTAGACTGTCAAAAGTAGCTACACTTAGCTTTGATTACAGCTTGGCAAACTTTAATAACCAAGAGCTAGGATAAGTTACAATTTAGATTGTAATTCAGTTAAAACTGAGGGCACACTTGACAGTATGTCTACAACATTTTGAAGGAACATGCTGTCTGGTTTGCACTTAGCGGGGCCATTATTTGTTTCCCAACAAGACATTGAACTCAAACACACCTCTAAGTTATGTAAGAGTTAAATGATCTTAAATAATGAGAGTATTAGAGTTGCATCAGATGACTGACCTCCACAATCACCCAATCTAAATCCTCCTGAGATGGTTTTGAGATGAGTTAAAGAAAGAAAAAGCACCAAATAATCACTCAACACCTCTGAAAACAAGATTTTTGAAAAGATTATTGGAAAACCATTCCAGAGTACTGCCTCTTGAGGCTGACTGTGATAATGTCTAGAGTGTGTCAAGCTGTGATTAAGGCAAAAAAATACTTTAAAGAACTGAAAATATATTAGCATATTCTGTGTTATTTAATACATATGTTCTTTCCATGCATGTTCTTTCATAGTTTGGATGTCTTCAGTAGTAAATGTACAATATTTAAGATAATAAGAATAAAAAAACCTTTGACTGACACTGTAGTATGGGAAACACAACCACTTGCTAAAGATTTGGGTGAAAAAAGGGTATTCCTAAAACAGAGAAAGAATAAAGAAAGACTTACTGGTTGCATTTTTTCCATCCCTGCTCACCCATTTCTTCATTAGCATGAAACTCTGGGCAGTGAGGGAGTTTGGGTTCTCTGTGCGAATGTGATTGATCTCATCCACTGAGAAGTTCATTTCTCGTGCAAGCTCTATATCAGATCAGATCAAAACAAATCATATTAATACATACCACACCAAAGTTGCAAAATACGTCTTCCTAATCAAACAAATTTAGGAGATGTACAACCCCAATTCCACAAAAGAGTGGACACTGTAAAATTTCAATAAAAACATAATGCAATGATTTGCAGATCTCATAAATCCATATTCTATTCACAATAATACAAACAAAAACATCACATGTTTAGACTGAGAATATCTAACATTTTAAGGAAAAATTTTAATGTTGCATTTGATGCAACAAGTAAAAAAAAAAAATTGGGACAGGACCATGTTTACCACTGTCTAGCATTACATTTTCTGTCCGTATACATCTGTAAACTGAGGAGAGCAGTTGCTGAAGATTTGGCAAAGGAATGTTGTCAACACAAAGATGCTCAACATTTCTGGGTGTCCTTTGTTGTATTTTTCGTTTTCGTTGATGCGCTGATGTTTCGTTGATGTTGAAGAGTTTTCAAATGGTGAAAGGTCTACACTGCAGGCAGGCCAGTTTAGCACTGAGTCACTTCTGCTATGCTATTGTAATGGATGCAGTATGCAGTTGGCATCGTCCTGCTCAAATATGCAGGGCTTTTTCTGTAAAGGACGTTTTTTTTCTTTAAAACCTGTAAATACGATTTACTATTGATGAAGCCTATTTAAATATGCAAGCTGCTCATTCCACAGGCAAAAATATACCAGATCAGAGATGTGGCTTTTTTTTTTTAAACTGAGCACTAATAACAAGCCAGATGGTCCCTCTCCTCTTTAATCCAGTGAATGTGGTCCATGGTTTCCAAAAAGAAATTAAAATTCTTCTAACCCAGGACAGTTTTCCAATTTGCCTCAGCACATTTTAAATAAGCTTTGGCCCAGAGAGGATATGGTTGTTTCTGGATTATGTTTACTTTTGCCTTCTTCTTTGCATGACAGAGATTTAACCTGCATTTTTGGATGACATGGCAAACTGTGTTTGCAGACAATAATTTCTGCAGGTGTTAATAAGCCTATGCAGTGATTTCCATTACATAATCATGTAAAAATGCAAAATTGTTCCACTATTTGTAGAAACAGATTTCACAGATTGATGAAGCTCTGCCTATTTTTTATTTTTTTTTACTTCCGAGAGACTCTGCCTCTCTAAGATACACTATTTATAACCATTCATCTTACTGGCCTGTTGTCAATTAACCTAATTAGTTGCAGTGTTTCTGCAACTGTTTAATTATAAAGACACTTATTTTAGCCAGACATTTGTTGCCACATTCCAACCTTTTTGAGATGTGTTGCAGCCAGGAAATACAATATTACTTTAGATTTTCCCTACAATTATTTCAAGTTTAAACATTTAATATGATTCTATGATTAGAATCTAAATGTTCTAATCCCCTGTAAATTATAAATACATTACAGACTTGGGGAAAAAATGGACATGCCCTCTATCCTGTTTATATAGCTCTGTCCATTGTAATTCAATGTCTATCTGGTCATTGAATTCAGCAACACCTACGAGACATACACAACAAAAGCATAAGAACATACTGTTAAATTTTAGATCACTATCATTGCTTACACATTTCTAAAAATAGCTGCAAAGTTACATGTATTCAGAAATTTATTTCACAAAATACATGGTAAAGATAAACATTCCAATTAGCCTCACCAGTCCAGCTAAGTCCCAGATGATCAGCCACAATAGCCATTCGAAGGTCTGTTCTCTCACATGGGCTTTGTGGACCTAGGAAAGAGAAACATACATTTGCTCATAAAATCAAGAATTATTCAGAACTGATTAGCTAAATAATTGAAACCTATAGAAATACATTTAGTGGCAGCCTTTTGTGGCCAAATCCTTAATTCTGAGATACATTAAAATAGAATTCAAGCTATAGAACTAGATTTATTTGTCAACATAGCATTTCTTATGTTTGCATATTATTAAGGTTATTGCTGTTCCTGCAACAGGTTAGCCAGCATTGAGTACATTATGCAGTACATAAGGAAATTAGGAAACATTTAATCATTAATTTTTAAAGCTTCTGTGGTCTTTTAAGCACCAACCACTAAAATATATTGTGCATAATTACAAAAAGAAATTATTTTGTGCTTTATTGCTGTCAGAAAAGGGGTGCAAGTTTCTGGTGTATATATTAGGACAATCACATGTTAGATGTTGTAATGTTGTAAAGTATGTTGAGAAATCTATTTCAAATTAGTGTAGGTGGTGCAGGAACATCATATTGAGGCTCAAAAAGTAAACCCACTGGGGGTTGCCCAACAAAAAAAACACACAAAATATAGCTATCCCATCTGTCTAAATATGCCAGGC
>MU570271.1:1005766-1068213 GCA_024362625.1 Silurus asotus
TATATATATATATATATATATATATATTGTTAAGAATGTATGCACAAAACCATTTTGACTATATATGCATACTATAAGCTGAAACACAGGTATGTAATCTTTCACACATTAAGATGGTGACTCGATATGAGAAAGTAAGCATGCAGAAGATCTAGCATTGTACTTAAATACTCTAATTTCTCATAGAAATCTTTGTACAGACAGGCTGCCAAGTGGAAACCCCCCCCCCATTTAAACATGCTATACCAATGGTAATTTAGAAAAAGAGACATCTGTCAAGTACAGTAGACGCAAACATTACAGGAATAAGAAAATGAAAAGAATGGTAGCTACTATTCACGCAGGCAATTTGATCAATCACAATGGGTCATGCAACTAAAGTTCAAGTAAAGTTTTTAATAAAGTTTTACAAACTAGGCTTGATCTCCGCGATGGGGGGCAACCCGCAAACCCCAGTGCCCCTATTGCCCTCCTTCCCTCCTCCTGTCCTTCTAGATCTCCTCTCACTGCCCGAAGACCTTGTGACCTTTGACCTTATGGGTGTGACCCCCTGGAAGGACCCATCAGAGAGGGAGGGCTGGGACTGGGAGTGGTCCGATATGGAGGTACATCGTGATGTGTTGTTGTCCTCCTCCGACTGCTCTGCCTGCGTCTGTTTCTCCTTGTCTGAAAGATGGTCCATCACATTTGCTGTTTCCATACTAAAGCTCTGTAAGAACTTAATGGATTGCCCACTTAGCTTGATTTTGTCTGCCTCATCTGTACAAATGTTTTTAGTCGCTGATGACCCATCTCTCTTTGGCAACTGGTATGAAACTACTTTTCTTGTTTTCCTTTTAAACTTCCTTTCCTGCCTTAGTAAATTATGCCCTACAACAGAGCTGACTGCACCATTACTTTTGATACGTTTGACAGGAATTCTAGATTTGGGCCCCATACTAACATCATAAAATTTTCTGGTCTCAGGTTTAACAACATGCTGTGAGCTTTGTTTCACTGAATTAGGTTTTTGAAAAATAAATCCTGCAGTTTTAACAGGAAGCCTAGACTTAGGCTGACATTTTTGCTGTAAATCTTTTTTAAAGTGAAGAGTCCCAATATTGGATTTGTCCTCTACTAACTCCAAGGATGTCGTACAGAAATGAGCTTCTATCTTATTGGCTTGTTGCAGGATGGGTTCTGGGGATGGCTGGAGATTAAACACTATGCTACCACCATGGTTGTAATTGGCCTGGACACTGGAAGCTTCTAAGTTATTGTTGTTATTGGAGTTCTCTGAATCATTCCTGTCAGATGGAGAATCAGAGCATGTGCTACCAAACTGACTGTAGTCTACGTGGGTCTCCAGATCATCATTCACCAGCACTTGACTTGCTGTGGAATCTGGTCTAAAATTAGTCCATTCAGCAGAATCTTTCTTAATGCTTATGGATGCTGCAATTCCCATCTTTATTGGGATGTGAAATTTAGAATTGACCTTGGAGGTGGTAATAGTGCAAGAGGTGCTTTCATCTACAATATCAGTGCATGATGATGCATCCTGGCAGGCACTGTTGCTCTGACTAAAATGGTTTCTGGATGGTGTAATGTTTCTGGTAGCATCTATCCTCCCCACTACAGATCTTCCCCTAGACTTTCCCACTATTCCCTTGTCCCATGACTTCCTATTTTCAGTATGCTCACCAATCTGAAAAAATTGGAGCCTCTCTTCAACAAAGTCCCGCTTGCTCATGTCAATAGCACCACTTCGGGTCATCTCAAACATCTTGCCCTCGTGGAAGGGAAAGGGGTTAGGTTCACTAGTTGGGGTGCTGTCATCGGTTGGTGTTCGAGCTGGAGTTGTGTCTGGTGTAGTAGCTTGGGATTTGTCCTCCACCACTAAGCCAAAAGGTTTTGGATCTTCTTCTTTGCTTTTAAACTCAAACACCTCTTCTTCTCCTCCTTTGTTTGACCATGGATCAAAGTCCAAGCCTTTTGTGGCAACAGTTTTAAATGTAGAAGGCAGTTCTTCCTCAAGTTTGTAGCTGAAATAGCTATCTGCAAACTCTTGTCTATCGGGGTGTCTTCCCTCCAAAGAATAGATCTTGTCTGGATCTTTAACATTTTCAGATTCTTTGCAAAAATTTATTTTAGGTGTTGTCTTTTCACTTTCCTCATTTGAGGTGCTCTCATTTCTACCCTCTGTTTTGTTTTGGTTGGTGGGAGAGTGATTGAGTGCCTTTACCTCATTTGAAAGGCTTAATGTTTTGGTATCAACCAACCCATCATCCTCATCCTGCAGGTCATATCCATCCAGAGAGTCTATCTCTGTGGCATCAGTGTCATGGGAAAACTCAGCTGTTGTTGCTATAGAGCAGTCAGAAACTGAATGGTCATTTGCATTTTGCTCATCCTCATCATCTCCCTTAATATTTATACTTTGAGACTCTTTGTGAGGGCAGTCATCTTTCTCTGGGTCACTAAGCTTGACAATCTTTTTATTATTCTGGTGCATTTTTAAGCTGCTCTTCTTGAGAGGAATAGGATCAATGACAGATTCATCATCACTAGAATCAGTGTTGTCTGCCGCAGGTGGAAGAGGAGATGGTGGATGGATTTGAATTACAGGCTCTGAAAATAGATGCCTGTCATGCTCCTCTTGAAGATTCACCTCTATCATCTCTGTGTCTGGTTTAGAAGGTGGTGAGCCCTTTTTAAATTCCATCTGCTCAGATTGTTGTGCGTCTTGGGGTGGAAGTAGTGGAAACTCAAAGTGCACTAACTGTTTGCCTTTAGCTCTTTTTCCAGGTGACTCATAGTTTCCTTTGGAGAATTCTGATGGAGTAGCAGCTTTGGCTTTCTCTGCTGATACTTCCCTGAAAGTGAAAGTCACAGGTTGGTCCTCTTTATCCTCTTTAATTTGGCAAGGCACCTCTGCCACAGAGTCAATTGCAGAGTCTGGTATTCTGCACTTTAAGCCAAAGTTAGCCTCTTTATTTTTTCCAGAACTGTCAATAAAGACGATGTGCTCTAGTGTGTCATCCTTTGCGCTCCCCTGGGCTAAAGGTTGCTGTCTGACCGTATAAAAGACTTGACTTGCCTCATGCATTGTTTTGCTTGAATGGCTAACAACGTTTTTGCATGTGCTAGGTTGTTCATTGGCTGTCTCTTTCTCATACTGCTTGCCCACTGGAATGCTGACATATACTGGTAAAGGTTTAATTTCTGCTGTCACACTTGAAGCAATTCTCTCTGTATTTCCAGTTGGTTTACTGCCAACACCATTGCAAACTAAGTTAATTCTTCCAAGTGACAATTCACTAAATGAATTTTTTGCATCATTACTACAATACTTGCTTCTAGCTGATGGTGATATTTGTGACTCTGTGCCATCAGGTTTAACAGATAAATCTAGCTTTAATGTACTTGTATTATGGTCTACAAAACTAGATGAAATCCTAATGGGAGTATGTAATTCTGATTTGCTATTTAGAGAACCACTATATTTTTCAGTACTGAAAGGGCCTTCCTGAATCTGGAGCTCTGTATATATGATCTTTTTGGTTGATTGTTCTTTGGTTAACTTAGCTCTTCCTTCACTGTCAGCCAAATTGTTTGTTTCAACTATATTTGATATCTGGGATAAATCATGTCCATTGCCATGACTTTCCCAAGTTTTCTCAACCTTATCTTCACTGTATAATAGTTTTTGGTGATTGGACGTGGTGTTGTCACACACCTTAAATGAGTGGCCCTTTTGAACATTAGAACTTTGCCCTTCACTTTCAAGAATTTCTTTTGAACATTTTGGATTTTGGAAATTTGCTCCATCAAACACCTGGCAGATGGGTAATTTAGATTCCTGCAGCTTGTTGACTACTACACTAGATGTTTGACCACATTTAGGCACTTTGTCTTGCTTTTTTGCCTCAGATTCAAATTTCATTCGAACTGAGCTGACCTTAGATGTTGATGGCTGAAAACATTTAGAGGATTTACTTGTAATGCTTGCTAAGGAGTAGTTCTCTTGTTTTCTGTTGTCATCACTGTACTGAAGTAAAACACGCTCCTCTGGGCTACTTGGAAGGCTGGTACACTTCCTATCATAAGGACCATATTTGTCTCTAAGCCTCTCTCTGCTCCAGTGTTCTCCACCACCATTCTTTAATACTGTTTTCTCTGGGCTGCTGCAGGGAGAACTGGGCATAGACTGAGATTCTCTAATATTTAGCCTATTAATTTTCTTCTCAGGGATCTGAAGCTCATCCTTTAGTTTCTCAGATTTATCCCGGAAAAATAATGAGACTTCTGTAAGCTTTTCCTCAGCTTCCTTGACAGTTTTATCTATTTTGTCCTCAAATCTATATTTCTCTGTACTTATTTGCCTGTCGTCAGCTGAGGCATACTTAAGTAGTGATATATTATCACAGGTTTTATTGTCTTCTAGGGCACTATCTGATTTATCTGGGTTAAGCATGACATATCTCACTGAGTCACCATGGGTTTTAATGTCATAATAATGAGATCTTTCAGTCAAAGGTTCATCTAAATCAGAATAGGGAGAATCAAATTTCTCAGAGAATCGCTTTTTATCTGTAATTTTATTTGACTCTTTTCTCATAACTGATGAATCTTCTTCATGGTACTCCATAGAGTGTGGTCTTTGTAATTTTAGAGTCTTGTAGAAGTCTTTTGTGATTAATTGGACAGTGGTGGTGACATCATCCTCCTGTAAAAAAGGGTTGACCACTTTCTCCACTTCCTCTCTGTTTTGAAACTCGTTTTTGCTGTTGCTACTTTGATAAATGTAAATTTCTTTCTCAGGGTGGTTTTTGGTTTCCATTATGATGACCTCTCTAGGTTCAGTTGTATTTCCTTTTTCAATGCGAACCTTAATAATGTGTTCCACTTTGGGCATCGAGTCTTTGCTCAGAGGTTTATGTGTTTCTTTCCATCTTTCATTGCTGCTGTGATGTTCAAATAGGCCTTTAGATGGATCTCGGCTAGACTGATAGGATTTTGTAATGGTCTCTTCAAACCTCTCTGAGGTTGTCTCCTTACTTGCTGGTTTATACAACATTCGGGTGGTGGTTTTTATGTGAGTTTCCTCTTTAAGTCGCATAGCATTACAAATTATGTGTTCCTCAGGACTGGATCTGGTTTGAAAGATTTTTACTTTATCTTTTTTGGAGCCACTAGGTAATCTGAAGCCTGTGTTAGTGCATTTGGGTGGAGAATTTGCCATTTTAACTTCATCCACTACAGGCTCATTGGTGGTCTCTCGTGGTTTGTAACTCCGTATGACATGTACAGTTTCAGTAAAGGTTTCAGCAATGACAGGTGAGATTTCCTGAAATGGAGCTGTGGGGCCAGAGCTGTCAGAACTCTGTAGGGCTGATGGTGTTTTCTCACTCCGTGTTTCAAATCCACTGTCTGATATGGGACTTTTTTTTTTATCACAGGCGTCATTTGAGTCTTGAATGACTTCTGTAGTAAACAATGAATCTGCTAACTTAGATAGCTCTTTCTCTGATGTTGAAGGGCACATTGTCAGTGGGGACATTTTGAGCTTCCGTTCTTGAACTGCCATAGCAGGTTTTAAGACACGTTTAACTTTTTCCTTCTTCTCTCTCCTGGTCTCTTCATTTCTCTGAGTTGTAGTAACAGTTTTGGATAAAGGATATGTTCCTGTGTCATTGGTTAAATAGTCAACCACTTTTGCCAAGTTAAAGTCTCTGTCAGTCATAACTTTGTTTTTGACCTGAGGTGCAACTGTCTCATATCGAGGGGGACACCTCCATCCATTATGTTGGTTATCAATGTCATCCTCAAAATCTTCAGTCTTGCTACTTTTTTTGTATTTTTTACCCTCCTTTAGAAAGTCATTGGTTAGTATCTTACTAACCTTAACTAAGTCTTGTTTGACCTTTTCCATAATCTTGTATGGTTCCTCATTTTCTATTACATGTTCCTTATGTGAGTTAGACTGGAAACCTTTTGAAATCGAACATGTATCATTTTGCAAAATCGCAGAGATACGAATTAAATCTTCCTTCATTTCATGCACATCCTTCAGTATCTCCTGTCTGTTTGACAGAGTTTTATCAGAAGAGAGAATTCTGGCAGAGGCAGACTGTGTTTGGGCATTAGACTTTGAGTCCATAACTTTTTTGGGGGACAAGAAGGCTGCTGTTGATTTGGATATGTCAGGTAGCTTTTTAAATTGCTGTTCTGGCATAACATTTCTTGATGAATAAACAGGCATTGCCACTGTAGTATAGTTGACAGAAGTTGTGGATTTGGGGGGAAACCTAAGAGAGTCATACATGGAACCTGAAGATCGGCTAGACTGATATGTGGAGGGTGAAAAGGACGAGACAGCCTTGAGTTTTTCATGGTCTGCTGAGCAGGAAGTTAGTGTCCTCTCTACTTCATCAAAAGCAGCATTGACACTGGTTGTGGCAGCAATTGTTGTAGCCTGTATCCTCTCTTGAAGGCTGCCAGACAGGACAAAAATGGTTGTGGGGGAGTGATATTTAGTTGGAGAGGTTTGAGAACTGGATGTATCAGTTACATTTTTAATTGTGGTGTGCCCTGGGAATGTTTTACTGGGGGAAGCAGTCACTGAAGCATTTGAAGTATTAACAGATTTATTGGAAACATTTGAGGTATGAATGTAAAGAGAAGACTTAGGTGAGGTGGGTGGAGTCAGTGTAGTGGGGGATTTCTCCTGTATTAAGCCCCCAACTAAAAGGGAATTTGTTCTGCTTGAAAGGGATGGTGTGGATTTTACAGTGAGAGATTCTGGGACATTTTTCACTGAAGATGACAAAAAGGTCAGAGGTGCCTGAACTGGGAACTCGGTCGGTTGCTCCACTGTCTTTTGTGGGGAAACAACTTTGTAGGATTGTAGTGGTAATGTAACTTCACTGACAGCATTGACAGAAGGGGTAAACGAGCCTGTAATGACTGATCTGATGGGAGATTGAGAGTTTTCTGACAACATAGATCTCAGTGGTGAGGCAGATGGAGTGTTGGAGGATGAGCTAGAGAGAGAGGCAAATCCTGACTTCACTTGGCCACTGGCACTACTAGTAGCTGGACTGGTTACCCAACCCTGGTACTGGTGTTTCAATAAAGCAGGTTTGTAGGCGTAGCCAAAAGTCTGTGATGTGGTTTTCACAGCAGTGTTTCCTCTTTTGTTCTTTTCTATCATGAGTATATTAATAAAGTTAAAATAAAAACAGAAAACAAAACAAAGGAGACAGAGAATTTAAAAAAGTTTAGTTATCATGTCAGTACTGTTAATTCCATTATTGATAATGGAAGTATTGTGATTTGTTTGTAGATGAATTTGACAAAACATTAATGTTTATTATAAACAAATAATTCAACAGAAAAAAGTGAATGAACACAAATGAAGCAAAATATTTTTAAGACAGGACAATTGAATCATGCAGTTAAGGTAATGTAACAAATGTAATATAATGTAATTTTTGATCCAGTGACTGAAAAAAATCTATTTACTAAATAGGAACACATATATATCTTCTCATTCATACAATTATCCAATCCACGCTGCAACACAAAAAGATCTTGCAATAACATCAAACATCAGAATGGAAAAAAATGTATGTACAGTACACAGAATGGTGCAACACCCAAAAATGCAAACAGTGATGGCAGTTCTGTAGACGGTTTTGTAGACATAGAATGGTGCAACAACTAAAAACAAACAGTGAAACTTAGTTCTGTAAATATTTCTATAGACAGGTTATTTGAAGATTGCATGTGTTCTTCATTTTGGTTTGGCTCAAAAAAGCATGTCGCTATTCATTTAAACATAACAAATATTCAAAATGATATGAAATAAATTAGAATGCTGTCTTAAGAAATATTCAGGACATAAATCTTTGAACAGAAAATAGATGATATGGAATAATAAAAACTCATCCAAACCAACATAACCAAATGACAACATATGTAAAGAAACCTAAATATTAAGTTGTATAAACTCACTTTACACTTTATTAGGAAAACATGAACACCTCTTAATTTATGCACACCAACTTTAATAACCCACTTTTTATCTAGGAATTTTACAAGCAGCAGTATCTACAGTTTACTAAAAATGATGTATATCTAGTGAGCAGCAGATATGAAGATAGAAATGCCTTGAGAAAACAGTGGAGAATGGCCAGACTGTTGTTAGCTGACAGAAGGGCTACAGAAACTCAGATAATCACGCTTTGTAATTATGGTAAGCTGAAAAGCATCCTACAGTGCAAAAGATATCTAATCTTGGCTAATATGCTACAATAGCAAAATCTGGCCAATAGGCAGTCGTAATGTCATTGGCGGGCGACGTCGCGCAAACCAGGAAGCTACAAAATGGGAGCACAATGGGAGCAACATCAGCTTCTGAAAAAGCAAAAGGTAAGCGCTGTAGGGATGCAGGGAGTATGGCCCATTGACCCAGCTCTCGTTCCCTCAGGGAAATAGGGTTACATACGTAACCTAGTAAGTTACTAGTGGCTCTGATGTTGAGGTCATCGAGGTGGACCTGCCCGCAGCATTACAAATGTCCTGGAGTGACACTCCAGCAGTAGAGGCCGCCATACCCTAGGTGGAATGAGCCCTGAACTCCGAAAGGAGTGGAAAGACCAAAGGACTCATAACACAGGCATTCACAATCCATCTACTGTGCGTCTGCTTATTAGCTGGGAAACCTTTCCTGTGAGGGCCATAGCAGAGGAACAGCTGCTCCGACTTCCTCCACGGACCCATCCTGTGGAGGTATGTGTCCAGTGTTCGCATTGGACACAGTCAATTTTGCTTTTCCTGTTTAGGAGCTAGGTAAGGAGTAGGGCAGAATGCCTGCAAAACGACAGGTCATGAGGGAACCGCAGGCACCTTAGGCACATACCCTGTTTTGGGGTAAAGAATAGCACTGGCCATGCCAGGGGCAAACTTTAGGAGAGACGGGGCCACAAAAAGAGCCTGTAGGTCACCGACCCTCTTAAGGGAGGAGACTGCTAGTAGAAAAGTGGTCTTAACCAACAAATACCTAAGGGCCAACTCGGCTAAGGGCTCGAAGGGGGGCTCAGATAGAGCCGCCAGCACCAGGGCCAAGTCCCACACAGGCACTCTGGGTTGTGTCCCGGGCCTCAGCCTCCGGGTGCTGTGTAGGACTTCTGTCATGAGGGGGTGCTTCCCTGGTGACTGCCCCACTGGTGGGGTACAATAAGCTGCGATAGTGGACACGTAAACCTTCGTCTATTTTGTTGGGAACGTGTTGCTTCCCCTTCTCATCGGGCCAATCTATCTCTAGCTTAGCGATGGCTTTGTCACTACCTCCAGGAGCTCCTTGAACAGCACATTCTGTGAGGGGTCTGTGGGCACGCTAGCATCCCAAAACTCTCCCTCCATGGAGTAAGAGGTCCAGAGCTTCACGTCACAAGCACGGAAGAAAGGACCCCCAAAGCAAGTGCTTTCCCGGGGAATGGAGGCTCTGCCCAGCAGGAGAGGCTGAAGAGGACTCATCCTTCTCCATGCCTTTTGCTAGGTCGGCCTGCGAGCCCCACGATCGCTTCTATTTTGTAGCTTCCTGGTTTGTGTGCCATCGCCCGCTAATGACATCACGACTGCCTGTTGGCCAGATTTTACAGTTGATTCAGAGCGTGAACAAAAGCGTAGTTTGAGTTCCTAAAAGGGAACTCCAAACAGAAATTTGTTGCAGTGGTCACAGAACTGCCAACACTTTATAGGAATAACTGAAACCTATGTATCCTGGTCTGATAAATATTGGTATAGGGAATATTTAACTAGGCCTGTTATTACAATGGACACAACTTATTTATGCATCTAAAAAAATTATAATAATAATTGTATGTCTACTTCCAGCACATAATACACCATATTTTAAAGGAAATATTTTCTCATACTGGTTGTATAAACATGGAAATGAACTATACTTTCCTAACTGCCTTCTCAGTCACCAGATGTGAATCCAAATGTATAACTTTTGGATGTCATAAATTCACAGGGGGCTTACAAATTAAAGAAAACCTGAAGAATCATGTCAACAAAGACTAGCTCTCTACAGAATGTTTTTAGCATATTTTGGAATCCCTCCCATTAATTATTAAGGCTGTTCTGAAATCAAAGTGAAGCCCTGAGGAATAAGAATAGTGTTCCTAATAAACTGCTTAGTAAGTGTATACTAAATATATATTACATGTCATCAAATCATTTTATAATTAAATGGCAAAATAGCAAAGACATCATCTTTCAAATTATCCACAGAAAATTTAAACTCACTGGATGTGGGATCAGATAAACAGCTGAAACGCTGTCGTAATGCTAATGAAGCAGTGATATGACGTTCTCTGTCATTCTGTAAACAGAATGCAAAAAAATATATAATTATAAGGAAAGTTCATGAAACTTTAGTGATTTTTACTTTAATATTTCTAATTATCTACTAATATGCATGTTATATACACAGTGTGTGTGTGTGTATATATATATATATATATGGTATTTTAGAAAAACACTAAATAAACATTTTACATCTCATTGGTTACTTTAAAATTCATGTCCAGTGTTTCGAATTGCAAAGCTGTGTTTTTGGTAGGTTTTTACACATCATGTGCAGCTCATTAAATAAGAAAAGATGTCATAGCAACACAGCATTCAGTGTCATCACATAAAATTGACTTAGACAAATAAAACTGATTGGACCAGAAGGAATAAAAAATAAATAAATAAGTAAATAAATAAAACACTGAAAATAACTAATCAACTTTACAAATGTAACATAAACATTAAATACTAACATATTACGTTCAAGCATATTAATTGATCAAAATCACTTATTTATGGAATTAGTGTTGATGGCATGTCTATGATCTATAAAAACAAGTGACAAGTAAAAAAGTTCCAAAGAAAACTACTAGCAAATAACCACAGAAATGCAAGGCAAAAAAAGGTGCTCAAGAAAAGTTCATATTTACCACATTATCAGGTTCCGTCACCATCTTCTATTTTCCCATGATGCACAGAAAAAAAGGGAAGCATTAAATCAGAGTGATAATAGTAGAATAGTGAAAAAATAAACAACAGGGGAAAGAATATATTCAAAGGCAACAGAAGAGAGGATTCAACAAAAAAAGCACAAAGAAAGAACTGCAAATGCTACAAGATTAAAAGAAAACAATGATTTTCTGTATAGATCACTCAATGCAGTAACACAATACCATGTTCTAGCAATGTGTATGTACAATTCTGCCTTTTAAAACAATTTACCTACTCATCCTTTTTGAAAATGATCATTATAATAAAATATAATTTACAATTAAAAGCATGTGTTTAATGCAAATAAACATTTTGTTTTGTTTAGTTTTGTTGTTATATATCATAAACAGTTCAAGCTTGATCTACACATTGTTTGCATCAATTCAACTTGAAGGATAGCCAATGCTTACATTGATATTAAGTTATTAATTAATGTTTTACAAGTGTTCCAATCAATTCTGTAAGAAGACTTTAGGCTCTTTAACATGAGCCGTACTATTCTGCTTATTTTGAGTTTTGCTTTAAATATTTTAGTGCCCACAAAATAAGGTGCACTGCTTGTAAAGTAAATGTTACATGTCAATTTTATTTTAGATTACTTTTGCATGATTCACACAAAGCTGCCTTTTAAAGCATTTAGTATCACTACTGTGTCAGTGTATAGATTTCTCAAACCACGGTTTGTATTTACCAAACAAATTTGACTCAGGTGATATTCAGACTAGCGTCTAAATTATCTAAAGGGGTTTTTTTTTGTTTGTTTGCTATTTACTCTAAAATACTCTGAAACTTATATTCATAATAAAATTTTTTTTTATTAATTATTTACCTTTTGGTAATCAATACAAAGATAATCCTGATTTCATGTTGAACTAGTAAATTAAAGTATAATTCATACTTCAGTCATGATGCTGAGATATCCATATTCATCCTGGCAGACACCTCAAGAATGACTTAAGAGATCCTATAAAGTTTTATCTTAAAATGGGGTAATCTGTAATGAGTGTCAAAAAAATTGTTTTGGTCAGGGTTTTGTCTTAAAATTGTATAAAAAAGCTTATTTCGCTTAATAAATTATCAAAATGTATTTCATTTATATTCTTAAATATTAATGAATTTACAACAAATATCGATTATTACTTAATGCATATATGTCAATGCTAACTGCAAAAAACACTGCTATGCTACATTCTATAAAGTTTCCATGGTACATACAACAAATATAAATGTCACCACCTTTAATATTACATTTACATACTTTGTGCAAATAAATTACATTTGATCATAAATGCATTTGAATGATCAAGTCCAGGCCTTCTTGCAATGTTGCTTCTTGCCTGAACCCACATATATTTCTTTCTCGTAATTTTCTCTTACTACTAAGTAACATTTCTAAAACCATTGGTTAATACATTTTTTTATACAATTGTAATTGTTTTAAATTTCCTAAAAAAAAAAGTTAGTTGACTAATTTAGGTAATGTGCATTGTTTTATCTTCAATAAAGCTGATTGATTATATGCACCAGGGGTGTCCAATCCAATGATTGGAATAAAAGCCTGCACACTGATGACACCCTGAATGATTTACAAAACTGACTTTTTTTTTTTTTTTTTTTTAGGTAAGGTTAACATTTATGATTTCTATTGCTATAGGGTGAAAAGCTGACAGAACATAATAAAGGGTTAAACTCACCTCCTGGTGGCACTACCATATGCATATTTCTCAAAACTGCCTGGAAATCTTTACATGCTCAACATGAAATCAAGTTTCTCTCTGTATTGCTTCCAACTAGCAACTTTGACTTAAACATTAGAACTCATACATCTAAATGGTTGGTTGTTAATAAAACAATAAACTAAACTATAAAATAAACTATGAATAAATGAAATTATTATTTTAGATGCAGTTATATACATCAGCCTCAATTAACTGGCAAAGGAGGATGTGTCAGTTAATTAGAATGAGAATCTGTTGTGGGTGGCAACAAAATACATTCAATGCATTAGAATTTTTGATAATGGCAAAACATGTAGCCACAAAAATACGTTTTTTGCTACATCGCGCAAACCGGAAGCTACAAAATGGGAGCACGATGGGAGCGAGTGTCCTACTGTGGTGGGACACAAGCAGGTTCTGGTGCACACCCTCTTAAGAAAAGGGACCTTCGAGATCTGCACTCTATGAACCGCTCACCCAAGAGGCTCAGGTTCAAGATGCTTACTCTCAAGGAGATCGTGTCTCATATCAAGTCCAAGGACTGGTTTGTCAGGATAGATCTAAATGACGCCTATTTCCACATAGCCATCCTTTCTTCTCACAGGAGGTTCCTGAGATTTGCTTTCACAGGGTGGGGAGCGGTCATGAGTGGGACAAGTCTCATCTTTCATGGCACATAAACTGCCTGGAGATGATGGCCGTGTTTTTGGCACTGGAACACTTGCACGGTTACCACATGCTGGTCCTCATACATCAACCACCAGGGGCATCTCCGGTCTCGACCCCTGTACAGGCTGGCAAAGCCGATCCTCCTATGGTCCCAGGGTAAACTTCTCTCATTAGGAGCAGCTTATTGAAATGGCTTATTGTACCCTGCCAGCAGGACAGTCGCTGGGGAAGCACCCCCTCATGACATGATTCCTACGCGGCCCCCGAGGTACCTGGCAATCTCTTCCCTTATGAGAGTCGGGGACATACAGGCTCTTTCCGTGGCCGGGTCTCTTCTGGAATTTGCCCCTGGACACATACCTCCACAGGAGGAGTCCATGGAGGACGTCGGAGCAGCTGTTCGGCTGCTATGGCCCTCAAAGGAAAGATTTTACAGCTAATAAGAAGACGTTTAGTAGATGGATTGTGGATGCAATTGTCTGTGTTATTAGTCTTCTGGTCTTCCCACTCCTTTTGGAGTAAAGGCTAATTCCACCCAGTGTATGGCGTCCTCTCCGGCCTGGTCTACTGGAGTGTCGCTCCAGGATATTTGTAACGCTGCAGGCTGGTCCACCCCACTGACCTTTGTCAGGTTTCTACGACCTCAACATGTCCTGCATGCAGGTTGTGCTCAGACTAGACACTAGGCATGGACTGGACAGTATGGCGTGATTATACATTCGTTCCCAAAGCATTTTCGTTGCAGCTCAATTTCCTGAAAGGGAACGTCATTAGGTTACGTATGTAACCCTAGTTCCCTGAGGGAATGAGAGCTGCGTCAACCGGCCATACTCCCTGCATCCCTTGCATTGCTTAACTTCTACTTTTTCAGAAGCTGATGTCGCTCCCATTGTGCTCCCATTTTGTAGCTTCCTGATTTGCTTGACGTCGCCCACCAATGACGTCACAACTGCCTATTAGCCAGATTTTACACGTGATTCAGAGCATGAACAATGTGAGGCATTCACAAAGTGCTTTCGACGCAGCTCTCATTCTCTTAGGAAAGTAGGGTTACAAACGTAACCTAGTGATGTTATCAACTATGATTGGATCACCATCTAACCCACAGAGCTTGATCTGAGGACTGAATGGTTAGGGTCAATGTTCTTCTATACTCTATATAATTTACCTCCACTTAAAAATGTCTGAGAAAAAATCTCTTACACTGTTTAAAACAGACCACTCGAAACTTTTTTTATTATAAATAATAATAGATTATAAATGTTATAAAATTAAGTTGGTGGTATGCCAAGCGTAGATCTACATATTGTATCACTTCACTCTTACAGAGGATAACATAAATAATTATTTTTTGTTTTGTTTTGTTTAATACTGTTGTAAAAAATAACTAGGAATTTATACTAGAGTAACTAAGCAACATCCTCAGCAACGAAAGAGCGACATCTTTAGTGAAGCATGAAAGTAGATTTTTGCTCTTGAAGTCTTGTGGAGGAAATGTTAATGTTTCAGGTTTTTACTTTACATCTTTTACAATGTTTCTGTCATTAGCTGGTGTTCTGTGCCTTGGCCAGCTTGTTCAATGTACAGATGAAAGTGTACAAAAGTGTTTCTCTTTTCAAAACATTCTAAATTGTTTTGGCTATTTTTGATTGTGTATAGATTCAAATAAATATTTTTCTTTAAATTGACTCATCTTTCACCCTTTTCATCTCATTTGGGTTTTTTCCCTGTCTAAACAACAAATACTTTCTTAACATGTAAATCCTACGGTTTAACATATAGTAGATTTTTAGGGATATTATCTGTTTTTAAAAACACCTGGATATTCCAGAACTTATGATGACTTATGTGCCATATTATACATTTGTTAGAAAGTACACACATCCTTCAATCAAGTAAAAGTACAAATACTCATATTTTAAAAGATATGGGTAAAAATGTAAGTACTGACTTCACTTTTGCACTCAAGTAAAAGTAAAGAAGTATGTTACTTAAGTAACAAGTAGCCATTACTACTACCTGTTTAAGTGTAACGCTGGTAACTGGACCTCACATCATGTTAATATATTAATACAAAAACGAATTTCAAATTTTGTTACCTAATGAATGTATCCCGGCTGAACATCCACCATATAGAACACAAGCAGAGAAAAGATGATGATGATCATGTGATCAGGAATGTCTTTGTTCTCAGTCATGTTTACATCGCTGTCTCATCCACGTTAGCCATTCTACTTGTTGCCATCTGCCGTGCTTGTTGTTAGCTTCATAAGCTAGCCTACATATGTGGTGCGTGATAGCCAGGAAATGATATACTAGTGGTAGTTTGAAAAAACGCGCAAAAACTGAAAATAGATTGATGGGCTGAAAACGGCGTGCAATGAGAAAATAAAATAGTGACATTTGACCAAATAAATTACAACTAAAGAAATGAGTCTGGTTTGAAAATGTAAGAAGTAGAAAGTACAAATATTTGTGTAAAAAGATTTAATGAGTAAAAGTAAAAAGTTGTCAAAAAAATAAATAGTGAGGTAAAATACTAATACTAAAAAAATCTATTCAACAGTAACAAAGTATTTGTACTTTCGTTACTTCCCACCCCTGGCACTAACAAATAGGAAACTGTGAGTCTGTGCCATCAAACAACAACTGCAGAGGTTCTTGCCCCTCAGCACCACAAGTAGATTCACTCATAGCCAAGAGAAGACTCCAACTCAACAAATGCTCAACAGCCCATTGATGAATTAACATTGATGGGGAACTCTTTTGCCAGGATAATGCAACAACAGAAATCCCCAGACAAAGTCAATACTATATACAGTAAGTACAAAAGATCAAAATACAGAAACTTCGGACTTCTGTCACTGAAGCTGAAAAAAATTCTTATGTGTTTGTGTGTTAGATTAGATTACATTTGTGTATTCGTTTATATAAATAATATTTTGTCTGCTCTTAAAGATACACACAGCTTGTGTGTAGCTTGTTTAGGAAAGGGGCATGCTCAGTCGGCTCTTGAGAGAGGGTGAGCGCTCTTGGAGGAGGGTGCTCTCCCTCATGGTTTTGGCCCTGCTGTTGCTAAGGCAAAGCATTGTCAGATGTTGTGGGGCTCACAGGAGAATCTGCCATGGGCTTGGAGACGGGCTTGTCCCTTTCTCCCTCCTCACCTGCCAGATCCAACGCTCTCTCTTTGGGTTTGGAAGCATGCCGTTTGACGCTTTCTTCCGCAGTAAAGGCAGGGCTGTGCTCCACCTCTCTTCCTCTGAGGAGGGGAAGGGCATGGAGACTAGCGAGCCCACTGACTCCTCCCAGCTAGTGCTGTATGAGGAGCTTCTGGAGGTGGTCACTTGTCCTGTGTCCATACTTCCAAGATTTGGCTTAGCCAGACGAGAAGCAGAAGCTGCACACACCTAGTAGGCTGGATTAATGCTTTCTGCACCCTTCCGCTCTACCTCCACACCAGGGTATGCCCTTTTTTCCTGATCGGCAAACTGAGGTGTCCAGATCCTGGAACAGCCCATACTCGGCCCACCACTTCACTACTCTTAATATCTCTCTCAACGTTAATGTAGTGGGGTTAAAAGAGCGTTTATGGGGTGCACCAGGTTGGAGAGATGCTAGCTGGCTATCTCTGCCCAGGTTCACCCACCAAGCCCTTGAGATTGACTTCAGCCTTTTTTGGCAAGGCTTAAGCAGCAGTGGGTCAGGTTGCTGGTTGCCTCCACACAATGGCTGTGTTGCAGGCTTACCAGGCTGACCTGCTGCAGGAGTTGGATGAGGGTGTAAGCTCTGGGGCTGACTATATTCAGGAGCTATGTTGTGCAGCAACATAGCTGCTCTTAGGACAACCTAGCTCTTAGGACCACCAAGGAAATGGCTAAGGCTGTAGGTTGGTTGATGTCAGCCTTAGTAACCACAGAAAGACATCTTGTGGCTTACCATGTCTGACATTCCAGACAGGGTCCCTTCTTGTTCAGCGATGCTGTGGGTGCGGTCGTCGACAAGTTTCAGATAGCTTAAAAGCAGTCGGTGGCATTCCAGTGCTACCTGCTCGTCGCTCCCAGGGGGCTGCTCGGTGTCAGCACCGTGAAGCCCAGAAACTCTCCTGGCTCTCCCGGCGATGCTCAGACACCCTGACAGTTGGGGGGGTCTTAGCTGGAGGGAGGGGTGGCGTACACCTCACTATATGGTGCCTGTTCCTCCTCAGCGTCATCAGGAGCTCAGTCTGTTAACGCTGCCACGAAGTGTGATTAGGGCACAGCAAACTCAAGCGGGTGCATCCCTCCACCTCTGGTCCCATAGCAGCTGGGGAGGCCCACTGCCTGTTAAGAGGCCCTGATGGCTGCAGGGCATTGCTCGAGAGACTGATTCCCTTAAAAGACTATCTGGCAGCCTGGAAATGCCTTCCAGACGTGTCTCAGTGGGTCCTTCGCACTGTAGTAAATGGCTAGTCGATTCAGTTCAATGTGGTGTGTCCAACTCTTGTGGGACCCCAGCAGGGTCTGGTCTTGGAACAAGAGGTACTTACTCTCTTAAGGAAGGAGACAATCGAAGTGGTCCCTCCTTCAGACAGAGAGTCTTGGTTTTACAGCCGGTATTTTATGGTTCCCAAGAAGGATAAGGGGTTGCATAATATTCTATATCTGCGCTCCATGAACTGTTTGCTAATGAGGCTCAGGTTCATTATGCTTACCTTCAAGCAGGTCATGTCTCAAATCAGGTCTGAGGACTATTTTGTAACGTTAGATCTAAGGGTTGCTTACTTCCACATATCCATTCTTCCACCTCACAGGAAATTCCTGAGGTTTCCTTTTTGGGGCAAAGCATCAAAAGAGGTGGAACAAGGCCAGTCACTTACTGTGAAGCAGTTCCAGAGACTGCTGGGGTTGATAGCAGCAGCATCCAATGTGATTCCACTTGGCCTCCTGCACATGAAACACCCTTCGAGCCTTAGATGTGTGGAGAGAACCTGCATTCCTGTCTTAAGGCCCTGTGCTGAGAGCTCCATGTCATCTTGTAACGCATCATCTAATGCTTCCCTCATGGGGTGGGGAGTGGCCATGAGTGGACTTCATCTCACTTGGCACATCAAATCCCTGGAGATGCTGGCCGTGCTTCTGGTTTTTAACCACTTTTCCAGGCCTGAGGAACCGCCATGTGCTGGTGCGTATGGACAATACATCATTGGTCTCCTATATCAACCATCAGAGGGGTCTTTGATCTCGCACCCTATACAGGCTGGCACAGCAGATCCTTCTGTGAACCCAGAAAAGGCTGCTCTCCTTGAGGGGAGCTTACATCCCGGGGTACATAAATCAAAAAGCAGACACCCTTGCGAGGTAAGGGCAGAGGCCCAGGCAATGGAGGCTTCACCCTAAAGTGGTGTAGCAAATATGGAGGAAGTTTTACAGAGCACAAGTTGATCTGTTTGCAGCTCAAGAGACTCACACAGCCCCTCTTAAGCTAGATGCCATTATATTTTTAGAGGAACCTTTATGGATCTTCTGTTAATTGCCCGGTTGGTTTAGTGCTGGAGTTCCTGCAGGAGCAGTTTGCGTCAGGGTTATCTCCTACTACCCTGAAAGGTTATGTGTTTGCTCTCGTGGCTTATTGTGCTCTGCTTGCTGAGCAGTGGCTAAGTAAGCACCATTAAGTGACATGGTTTCTGCATGGCGCCTGGAGGCCGAGGACAGGGAAACAACCCAGAGTGCCTGTGTGGGACTTGCCAGTTGTGCTGGAGGCTTTGTCTAAGCCCCCCATCGAGCCATTTGCCGAGGTCGCATTCAGGTTTCTGTCAGTCAAGACTACCTTTCTTCTTTCTATCTCCTCCCTGAATAGTGTCGGGGACCTATAGGCTTTCTCCATGATCCTGTCCCTCCTGGAGTTCACCCCAGGCATGGCCAGTGCCTTTCTTTACCCCAGACTGGGATATGTACCTAAGGAGCCCTCGGTTTGTCTACTACCTGTTGTGCTGCAGGCATTCTATCCTCCTCCTTTCCAGGCCCCTGACCAGGAGAAGCTGAACCAACTGTGTCTGCTGTGAGACCTGGACACAAACATCCACAGGACAGAACTGTGGAAGAAGTCGGAGCAGCTGTTTGTCTGCTACACTCCCTGCCAACAAGCAGACCATCAGCAGGTGGATAGTGGATGCCATTTTATTCTCCTTTGAGTCCTCTGGTCTCCCTGCTCCTTTCGGTGTTAAGGCTCACTCTACCCAGTGACCTTAAAGCCACTCCTGGCTCCTCTGTCTTGCAGTCTAGCTGAGGCCATCCACACTAGGCAGGGACTGGTCAGTTTGGTGTGATTGGACTTTCTTTTCCAAAGTGTTGAACATCTGTGCCTCCAAGCCACACTCCCAGCATCCCTGTGGCACTTCCTTTTTTTTCCAGAAGCTAGTGTCAGCTTCACCACATGCACATTTTATAGCTTTCTGGTCATGACTTCACCCCGCCGGTGACTTCACCCCGCCAGTGACTTCACGCCTCTTCATTGGACAGATTGCACAAGTGATTCAGAGTGTGGACAACATGGAAAGTCACGAAAAGCATTGTTGATGCAGCGTCTTATTCACTCAGGGAAACCAGGGTTACATATGTAACCTAAAAGCAATCCTCCAGCACTGGTTGATTGGACCCACCAGTGTATATTTATTCATTTATAGAGACTCAAAGTACTTTTGTATGTCGCTCTGGACAAGGGCGTCTGCTAAATGCCATAAATGTAAATATAAATGCAAAGATGGTGATGATCAGGTGATCAGGAATGTCTCTGTTCTCAGTTATGTTTACATTGCTGACTTCCTCTCTCTCATTCACATAAGCCATACTTCTTGTTGCCTTCTGCCATGCTTGTTGTTAGCTTCACAGGCTAGCCTACATCTGTGTTGTGTGATACTGAGGAAATTATACACTAGTGGTAAATTGAAAAAGCCACACAATGACAAGAAATAGGTTGATGGGCTGAACAGTTCACAATGAGAAGAAAAAATATTGATCATGTAACGAGCCTGGTTTGAAAATCTAAGAAGTAAAAAGTACAGATATTTGTGTAAAAATGTAATAAGTGAGAAAGTAAAAAGTTATTCGAAAAAAAATAAAATAGTGAAGTAAAGTAGTGATACCAGAAAAATCTACTTAAGTACTGCAACAAAGAATTTTTACTTAATTTCTTCACCTCTCTGGAAATAATAAATACAAAATGTTCTTCACTGTATAAATAATTGGTCAGCTGTTAAAATATTATGTTTGCATATTGATATAAGCCAATATACTGATTTATGAAATATTCTGGCAGTTCAATTACTTAAATTGTTTATTAAATCATTCTTTACATTATAAAACATTTTTATATTAAATAAATATTTAGCTGCATGAACAAAAATATTAACTTGGGAAGGCTTATAATAACAGGAAGTGATCTTATCAACAGCTTGATGTTTAGCATGCAAATTATATCTCCTTGGGTGTATTATATTGCACCTTCTTGTGTGCTGGCAGTATGAATTTAAGGTTGCAGATAACACTCTGTGGAAGGCTTTTAGTAGTCTTCAGCTCCTTCATAAATGAGAGTCTTCCATATGGCTCCTGATCCATGTCCCACACCTAAGCAAACACCAGGAAGTATACAAAGATACAAAAACAGTGACCATAAGTGTACAAAGAGTACAGACTTGGTGATGATGCAGTTGCAGATAATACTAACATAACATCAGTTCAAAATAACCTGTAGACATAATAGTATACAAATAAATTCTATTCCTTTTGAAAACATTAGTTAGAATCCGAAGTCACAACGTCTCTAAATTACATATGTAACCCTAGTTCCCTGAGGGAATGAGATTGCTTTGTCCATGTTCTAAATAATTACTCTAATCAGTCAAAATTGAAGGCAGGCTGTCACCGGCAGGGTGACATCACGACCAGGAAGTACAAAACGCACATGGAGAGAAGCCGGCTTCAGCTTCTGTAACTGAGAAGAAAGCGTTAAATGGAAGCCAGAGGTGTGGCATAGAGACACAGCATCTCATTTCCTCAGGGAACTAGGGTTACATACATAACCAAGAGACGTTCTCTTTCAGGAACTTGAGCTGGGTCGGAACGCTTTGAGAACGAGAATCCAATACCACCACACCGACCAGTCTCTGACTAGTATGAATGAGCACAGCTAGGTTGAAGGACAGAGGTGCCAGGAGTGGCACAGTGGTCAAGGTTGTAAAACCTGGCAAAGGAGAGCAGGGTGGACCAGCCCGCAGCATCGCAGAGGTCTTAGAGGGACACTCCAGAGGACCAAGCCTTGGAGGCTGCCACACTCCAGGTCAGGAAGACCAGAGGACCTGTAAAAGGATGCTATAGCATCAATAATCCATTTGCTATACGCCTGCTTATGAGCAGAAAGGCCTCTCCTTGGAGGGCCATAGCAGATGTACAATTGTTCCGACTTCCTCCAGGGACTTGTCCAGAGGACATAGCGGTTTAGTGCTCAGAAAGGGCACAGCTGTTCCAATCTCTCCTGGTCTGGAGTCTGGAATGGAGGAGGATTGAATGCCTGGAGCCTGACAGGTCGTGCGACGACCGAGAGCAACTTTGGGGACATAACCGACTCTATAGTGCAAGATGGCACTGGACATGCCTGAAGTGAACTTCAGGAAAGAGGGGGCCACAGAATAGGCCTATAAATCACCTACTCTCCTCAGAGAGCAGATAGCCACCAAGAACGTGGTCTTAACGGACAAATGCCTCCATGAAATCTCGGCCAAAGGTTTAAAGGGGGGCTCAGACAGAGCCTCCAAAACTATGGCCAAGTTCCACCTAGGCACTCTTGGACGCACTAGAGGCCTCAGCCGGGTGCCGTGAAGAAAACGCATCAGGAGTGGGTCTCTGCCCAGTGAATGACCACACACAGAGATGGCAAACACTTAGACTTTTACGGTGGACAGAGCCAACCCTTTTGCAAACTGCTTCTGCAAAAACTCCAGCACTGAATCAACTGGGCAATGGACTGAACCTAATTGGTACAGAGAGCACCACACAGTGAACAGGTGCCATCTCACAGCATACAACCCCCTCAGGGAGGGAGCTCTAGATTGAAGAATGGACTCTAGAATCTCATCAACACACTTCGTGAAGGTGTTGGGTGACAAAGCAAAGCCAAGCAGAATGACCCGATATTGGTACGCTTTAACCCTAAAAACAAACCTCAGGAATTTCCTTGAGCATCCTTGAGATCTACCATGACAAACCAGTTCTCGGATCTAATCTGAGACACAACCTGCTTGAGGGTCATCATTTTGAACTGGAGCCTCATCAAAGAGCTGACATAGATCTAGGAAAGAATGCAACACACCATCCTTTTTGGGAAATATGAAGTACCGGCTGTAGAACCCGGACTCTCTGTCTGATGGAGGGACCACCTTGATGGCCTCCTTCCTCAGGAGAGTGTATACTATACTCATGTTCCAAGACCAGAGCCTGCTCCCTCACCAGAGTGGGAGAGAGCCCGTTAAACCAGGGCAGGCGAGACCCAAACTGAATGTCTGGGACATTTCTGGCCTAGCCATCTAGGTTGCTAGTTGCTTCCTTAAGGGTTTAAGTCTTTCAAGACTGACCTCCGGTGTGTTAAGAGCCGGGGCAGTGCCCTGACATGGCTCTAGGGACAAGACCAGCAACGATGCTGGGTGAAACTCAAGGAGGAAGGGAGCTGAAGCTGGCTGTGCCCTGAAACATTTCGTGGCAGGGTTAACTATCCAGGTCCCTGAAGGGGTCAGAGGGAAATGGGTACAAAGAGAAGCAGTGCTACACCCCCTCCAGTCATCCCCACCACAGGTCAAGTCAGGACCTTTCTGTCTTCAGACTTGTCACCTCACGGGGCTTTGAGTCAGGGTGCCTCACGGGATACCGCACAGGGGGAGAGCGCATCACTATAAAGTCCTGGGCTGGGGTTGGGGCTGCACCCGCCAAGCAGCCCCATGAGAGCGGTGTAGGAGATACCGCTGGAACTGATTGTCTCTTGGATGTTTGGAACCTGTTAACTACTGAATCAATGACTTCGCCAAACAGACCCAAAAAAAGAGAGTGGGGCTTTCAGCAGCACGACCTTGTCCCTGTAAGGTATTTCGGACAGGGTAAGCCACAGATGTCTCTCAGTAGCTATTAAGGTGGCCATAGACTAGCCAATGGCCTTACCGGTCTCTTTTGCTGCCCATAGGGCCAGATCCGCCGTATGTAGAGTATGGCCGCCCAAGGGGTCTCCCAGATCCAGCTCCCCCAGCAGGTCAGCTTGGTATGCCTTTTTTCGACTGATTAGACATATTATTTAGAGCCTGTCTAACGCAGCTCGAGTTCCTGAAAGGGAATGTTATTATATACACAAATACACACCTTAACACTAAAAGGTAGACGGTTCTCTTTGAAGGCATAGAAGGTAAAAACAAGCTGCTGGCTGGTCTTGCTGACAGGAGACAGATTGCCATAGCAATGCACATAGATGGGTTTTCCTTCTGAAACCTGAAGCCAGTGTAACAGAACCACTTTTGTAATCACAGTTTGGAATATTTTGTTACATTACATGCAATGTAATTTGCTAAATATGCTGTATCTGAAGTGTTGACAAATGTTTCTTGGTAAGCATGTATATATCTATATATAAAGAGACATGTTTAAATGTATAATTTTTTCCATAGGCTGTGTACAACTTGAGAGTATGCATTATGGTCCACACCTCAATATCTTTGCTTCTAGCCACTTCTTCAAAGTTTTCCTGCTGCTCGAGTGTTTTGTCCACCTTATCGTCAGTAATACAGAAGCAACGCAGTTGTGCCTCTGCTTTGTCAATGGGCTTCGCAAACACCACAAATTTGGCAAGGTATGGCACACAAATCAATTCTTTGTAAACCGGGGTTGCCAGTGCAACTGTCTCACTCACTTGCTGACAGGCTACAATCCAGAATCTGCAAAGAAAAATAGGAGGGAGGGGGAAATTGGTAAAAACAAAAAATATATATAAAGAAAAGAAAGAAAAGAAGAAAAAGTTAAAATTATAGGATGGTCAGAAAATTTCAAACCTGTAATTCTTAGTGAAAAGGATTAAGGACCAAGCCAGGTTAACTCATGAGCACCCCAATGCCCGATAAGGACAAAGAAACTGTGGAATGCATTTTTTTTCATAGAGAATTCAACATACTTTGATAAGTCAATCTAGATCAAATAGATAAAATAGAAAGAAAATCTGCTAAATCACATAAATGTTCATTTAAAATTGGTGCTGCAGTTGCAGATTTTGTTAAAATGCAAATAAGGATTTGGCACAAACTTTGACACAGAAAACATACTGTACTCACATCACCCACATTTGTGTGCAAATATTTATATGTTAAAAAATGTGCTCACTAATATAGGGAAAATGTAGAGGTTTTTTTTGGCACCACCACAAGTAAAGATCCATCAATAACAAAGTCTCTCTAGAGACAACCTTGCATTCCTTCTTCTGAGCAAAAAAAAAAAAAAAAAAAAAAAAAAAAAAGTGTTGATAATGCTATCAATGAATACCCCCTGGACCAATGTTCCCAAACATCAGTAATCAAGCATCTTTCTTTCAGCATCAGTAATCTCGACTTTTCTTTATATGGAGGCCCATTCTTTTTCAAACATTCTGACCTGCTCAATTTACAATTAATAAAGAAGTTTCAATAGCAGATGGCAAACTTTAGTAACACTTTATTTGAATGGTACCTACATTTGGCAGTATACATTCTTAAACAAAACATGAAATAATGTGGTCAGATTTTGCCAAAATTGTTTTTTTTATTATTAACTACACATCGACGTACAGCAGCTTTGACACATTCACTAAGTGTTACTTATTTAAGTAGGCCATGTATTTGTTTTTTCATCAAGTAGTAACCAGATTTGCATTTAGAAAACTGATATTAAGCACTGTATATACCTTTATAATTGTTCCTATTTAGGAGCCTCAAATCATATCAACTAAATAAAGTAGTTACTGAATGTGCTGTTAGTAAAAACAAACAAACAAAGGTTTAGAGGTGGATTGCAGAAGGTAAAAAAAAACCCAAAATATAGTTTACTTGTAAGGCATGGTGAGAAGCAGAACACATGTATGTAAACTCTGTGTGTTCTTTATTTGGGTAGTTCCAAAACAGGTATATTCCTAGACACAATCCATAGTGGGGCGCATAACAAAGTCAGGCAGAAACAAGCTGGAATAATCTACAAAAACTAGAAAATAAGGCTTAGAACTTAAGTAGTCTAAACATAAGATCAGCCAATGCACTGACACAATGAAACAACATGGCTAAGATGCACAAATTAATCAAGAGCTAAAATGAAAAGAAAAAAAAGAAAAAAACAGTGAAACCAAACATGACACAACGAGATGGTAAATCAGTGGATGAAAATAATGATTTAAAATAACCCACACATAATATAAACAAAATATTTGCTAATGCAATCACATAACAGAAACAAACATGAAACACAGAAGCAGGAACTGTTCACACTGCAAACCTCTTTGTAAATCTGGAAGAAGGGCACTGGACAGCCAGACAGAATAAGCCTCAGCGGAGAAGGGTGATGAACTGATCCCCTCTGCAATGCTCAGAGATGAAGCAACGCCTTCTGTGAAGCCTACTGAATGAGCAACACCTTCTCTTAAGCCTGGAGGCAGACACAAGACAGCCGGGCAGGGCGACGATCAGGTTGCTTGACAGCCCACCTTCCACAATCCCGAAAGGGACTGAGTACATTTGTTTTCAAGAGAACTGAAAACTCCAGTGTGTTCTCTAATCCTCGTGATATGACAGCTTTCAGACCATTCTCAAGCTCTGCTTATAAGGATAGCATAAAGCATGTGAGGTACTAAATTAATCTAGGTAATACAATTATAGGGTGTGTTGCATAAATAAACCTTTTGGCAGGGAATCCTCCCAACAAAAAAAACGATCAAGTATAAACAACATGAGAGACAGAAAAAAAAAAAATCAGCCAGCATTCTGCAGATATGTCTTGTACTTTATACACCAAGCCGCTGCATTGGAGGTGAAGTCTTCTATAACGCATGTTGAGAAGCAGGGCTTATAGGCATAAATGTATCATGTACTATATTGTGGTTAATTCAAAAATTATCATGGTCACCGTGAGAGTGGAAAAACAGGCCGGCAGAAACAAACTATGGTTATCAATATTTAAAAGCATGAAAATGAGTACTGGTTCTAAACCTGGAAATAATATAATAGAAAACACAGAAAGTGTAAAGTCGAATGAAACAAAATGAACCTTAAAACTTAACACCAGGACATAAATACACAAACAAATAAAGAACTTATAAATTGTAACACAATTAAATTATTTAAGACAAAATATAGACAATGTATTAAAATGAAGATGTGCAAAATGTTCCCAAACAATCACATGACAAAATCAATAAAGAAAAAATGATGATGCCCATGAATAATTTTTTATTATTACATTAAAAACTAAAATTACACATCAGAAATAAATCAACCACCAACAATAAGCAATGCAAAACAAAGAGAATGTATTTATTAAAGGCACAATGTAGTTACCCTCAAATAAAGTGTTAACTGTTTTTCCTTCTTTCTTTTTGTCTAATCAATGGCCAGTGTTGTGCTAGTTACTAAGAAATAGTAACTAGTTACAGTTACTAGTTACTTCATTTAAAAACTCAATTACTTTGTTGATTACTTACACCAAAAAGTAATGCGTTACTGTTAAAAGTAACCTTTTAGTTTTGTTCCCATGAATGCCCTTTTATGCGTTATGGTCTATACAAACACAAAACTGACTTAAACACAAAGTAATTTTAAACACTATTTTATTTAAGTCAGACCTGCACAAAATGAATATATCACAAGGATTTCTGAAATAAATAACAAAACAAGCTGAATAATATATTCAGAATAAAAAACTAAAGTGGCTTCTGCATCATAAAAGCTGTTGTGTTGTGCCCTTAGAAATGTTCCTTTCACAGCTTAAAACTATTAACAATGTACAACATAACAACGGGTTAGCTTTTAGCTTCGTCGAGGCATGGAGTTTCTGGAGGTGCTTCGACAGATTGGAGTTGCTGCTATCGCAGTAGATACGACCTTCGAACCAGAAAGACACAGCTTATATTTGACTAAAAAGTTTTTGTTTTTATGCTCAACTAAAGTGAAATAATGAGCATAGTTCCACTTTAAGAAACTCTTCTTGCTCTTGCCTTGACTCGCCGTTACTGCCGCACAGACTTGAATAAACGGAAATGCCCACAGTGCATCTTCTCCGTGTTTACAGTGGTAATCAGTCATCCACCAATCCTACAATACATCACTGCTGTAAACAGGTTAGGCTGTAGGCTACACTTACACTTACAATACAGTAACGTGTTATTGCCCAAAAAAAAAATGTTGCAGCACATTACTAAGGTTCACATTTACAGAGGTAATGAACTGTATTGGTCAGGATTTAGGCCTCATCATAGCATAAAGACAGTGCTGGTTAAGGTGGTAATTTATCTTCTACTGGCCTTTATATGGATTTGTGTCTATTTGCTTGTAATGTTTGATTTTAGGGCAGATTTTGATAACATATCTTGATCATGATCATACTATTCTCCCTGTGTCTTTTTTGCTATGTTTGTGTTTATCTAATAATGTATTAAAAATAAAAAAGCCAGGAAATAAAATGTTCAATGTTTTGTACCAAAGGTGTTATCCACTGTTCAGAAAAATGTTGCCAAAGAGGTGTTAATGTACAATTGGGGTGATGTCTTTACAAATGAAATGTACAAATTAAAGTGAAATAGAAAAAAGAATTCATGATTGACAATAATAAGCATTAATAAAAACTATAAAGACACAAATCTGAAAAAAAAAAATTCACAAACAAAATTTTGATTTCTCCAAATATTTTTGCAGTAGTTCTGTGCTTATGTTTAAAAATTTAGCAGTTAAAGTTATATGTAAATCAAGGGTCGGGCTTAAGCAAAATCATTGGTCCACAAGATCTAGAGGTGAGATACAAGATATATATTTATTCTAAGAGTACAATTTATTTTACTTAAAAATATGGCCATCTGCCAAATGCAGTTAAGGTAAATGTACAGTCAGAAGTTAAAGATAGCAAATGCTGCACAATAATAGTTCATGGAATGTAATAATATACAATAAACACAATAATATTGGACATAATATGTCTGTTTTGTAAATTAAGCCATTTTGGCTTAAGTGTATTTTTTTATTTTAATTTCATAACATGGTATATGTTTATTCACAGCATCTGCCAAACACTAACAATATATGTGCAACATTTACGAGCTGATGCTGGTTAGTCATCTTCATACCTGTACAAGTTAAAAAAGCAGCTGTTAATATAGAACTAGTGGACCAATGATGATGCTTATGACCACCCTCTGATTTACATAAAACTCTAACTACAACATTTGGAAATGTAGACACAGAACATTACTAGGTTACTTATGTCAAGTCAAGTCAAGTTTATTTTTATAGTGCTTTTCACAACGGACATTCTCTTAAAGCAGCTTTACAGAATTTAAGAGTTAAGTTATCCTGATTCTCTGAGGGAACGAGACGCTGCATGCAATGCTTTGGGAACACTTCTACATGTCCACACATGTGCTATTTGTCCAACGAAAAGTGTTTTTTCAGTGTTTCCAAAGTGTTCTAGTCGTTCTCCACAACCAGGAAGCCTAGAGACGTTCCTTTTCAGGAACTCGAGAATACAGTACCGCCAGACTGGCCAGCCTAGTGTGGATGGGCACAGCTAGGCCGAAGGACGGCAGAGCCAGGAGTGACCCTGCGGTCAAGGCTATAGAACCTGATGAAGGTCAGCAGGGTGCAAATGTCTTGGAGAAATGCTCCAGAGGACCAGGCTTTAGAGGTCACCTCTGACCCCTAAAGGTGCAGGGAGACCAGAGGACTCATAGCAAGAGGATGAGATAGCACTGGACATAGCCGGTAAAGGTTTTCCTGTTAAGGGGCCTGAAAGGGAGGAGAATAGAATGCATGCAGCATGATGGGTCAGGGGTCACCAATGGCACCTTACGGACACACCCCGGTGTGGGTTAGAGAAAGGCACTGGCTATGCCTGGGGTAAACTCTAGGTGAGATAGGGCCATGAAAAGGGTCTGATGGCCCCCGACTTTCTTTGGGGAGGAAATAGCCAGAAGAAATACAGTCTTGACTTGAAGGAACTTCAAGGGGACCTCGGGCATTGTCGATATAGTTCAGAATACGTATGCCCTGAAGTCTCAGCAGGGACAGAGACGCATTCATACAATTTGTGATGATTCTCTGAGGGAACGAGACGCTGCATGCAATGCTTTGGGAACACTTCTACATGTCCACACATGTGCTATCTGTCCAACGAAAAGTGTTTTTTCAGTGTTTCCAAAGTGTTCTAGTCGTTCTCCACAACCAGGAAGCCTAGAGACGTTCCTTTTTTAAGGAACTCGAGAATACAATACCGCCAGACTGGCCAGCCTAGTGTGGATGGGCACAGCTAGGCCGAAGGACGGCAGAGCCAGGAGTGACCCTGCGGTCAAGGCTATAGAACCTGATGAAGGTCAGCAGGGTGCAAATGTCTTGGAGAAATGCTCCAGAGGACCAGGCTTTAGAGGTCACCTCTGACCCCTAAAGGTGCAGGAAAACCAGAGGACTCATAGCAAGAGGATGAGATAGCACTGGACATAGCCGGTAAAGGTTTTCCTGTTAAGGGGCCTGAAAGGGAGGAGAATAGAATGCATGCAGTATGATGGGTCAGGGGTCACCAATGGCACCTTACGGACACACCCCGGTGTGGGTTAGAGAAAGGCACTGGCTATGCCTGGGGTAAACTCTAGGTGAGATAGGGCCATGAAAAGGGTCTGATGGCCCCTGACTTTCTTTGGGGAGGAAATAGCCAGAAAAAATACAGTCTTGACTTGAAGGAACTTCAAGGGGACCTCGGGCATTGCCGATATAGTTCAGAATGCGTATGCCCTGAAGTCTCAGCAGGGACAGAGACGCATTCATACAATTTGTGATGGTGAAAGGAAGAATGGAAGGACCCGATATTGGTAAGCTTTGGCCCCAAAAAGCAAACCTCAGGAACCTCCGTGAAGGAAGGATGCATATGTGGAAGTAAGTGTCCTTGAAATCTATCATGACAAACCAGTCCTCGGATCTGTTTTAAGACACGACCTGCTTGAGGGTGAGCATCTTAAACCAGCTGACGCAGGTCCAGAATGTGATGCAACCCCCATCCTTTTTGAGAACTATGAAGTACCGGCTGTAGAACCCGGACTCTCTTTCTCCTTCCTTAAGAGAGTGTGTACTTCTTGTTCCATGACTAGAGCCACAGGGACACATCTCATTGAACCGGTGTGAACAAAACTGAATCGAGTAGTCCCTCTCTATAGTGCGCAGGACCCACAGTAACACCTGGCGTTACCAGGTTTCCAGATAGTCTCTTAAGGGAACCAAGACTGACCTAGAGCACTCGGAGCGGTGCCCTTGTGTAAGCCTCTGACATGTCAGGTTCTCAAATACGTCAGCTCCTTGGACTTCAGCCTAGAGTGTTGACCAGGTTTTGGGGTTTAGAGCACCTGCTTGTGCTGGGCTGGGGCTGCACCCACTGTTCAGCCTCATGGGAACAGCGAGGGAGGTAACGTTTAAATGCAGCTGACTGCTTTTTTTGTCTTTTGAAACCTGTTGACGACCGTATTCACGTTCAGTTGGTATAACCGGGCATCCAAGAGGATAACTTTGTCCCTGTCAGGAATATCTGACAGGGTAAGCCACAGATACCTCTCTGTGGCCACAAGGGCTGACATGGACCAGCCAATGGCTCTAGCAGTCTCCTTAGTGGCCCTAAGACCCAGGTCCATAGCACAGCATAGCTCTTGGACATCGTCAGGCCCAGTAATAGCTCTATTATTCAGCTTTTGAAACAGGTCAACCTGCAGTATTGCCAAGGTGTGCAGGCAACCAGCAGCTTGGCCCACTGCCATGTAAGCTTTGCCCATCAAGGCCAAGAAAGTAAAAAGGGGCTTAGTGGGAAGTGCAGCGGCCTTCAAGAATAATGCAGAACCAGGGGAGAGCATAGCCAGCTAGCATCTGCCTAATGCGGGGCATCGCCCCATTAACCGCACTCTTTCAGCCCTACTACATTTGCATAGAGGGAGACATTGGAACTGAAGAGGCAGGCCAAGTATGGGATGCTCCAGGACATGGACACCTCAGAGGAAAAAGGCAAACCTCATGGTGGATGCAGTGATGTGGGTTACAGAAAGCAAAGTCCAGATTACTTGGTGGACGCTGCTTCTGCTTTTCATCTCTGCACAAGTCACCAACATTGAAAGTTTCATAAACAGGACTGGCTGGAAGGGAGTGTCAGCAGGTTCACTGGTTGTTCCCTCCACAGGGGGAATAAACTGCCAAATGGTATGCTTCTAAACCCTGGGAAAAGGCGCTGGATCTGGTTGGTGAAGCCAAAGAAAGAGACAAGCCTATCTCGAAGCCCTCTTCCAGATCCATCTGCAATCCCATGGCCAGAACTGTGAGGAGTGAGAGAGCCCATTTAGAAGAGCACTCTGCAGGAGCACAGGGCCCACATGGACATGCAGCCACAATGAGAGCAGTCAGGTCCCTTGAGAACTGACTGAGCATGCTCCGCTCCCAGGCTAGCTACACACAAGCTCTGTTTATTTACATTTACATTTACATTTGCGGCATTTAGCAGACGCCCTTATCCAGAGCGACGTACAAACGTGCATTAAATCTCTAGTAATTAATAAATCTACACTGGTACGCAAGAATACAAACTCAATATAAATATAACTCGAATTCTACAAACTTGGAAAGTGCTAATTTAGGTATTTCAGAAAGAGGTAGGTCTTCAGTCGTCACTTAAAGATCATCAGGGACTCTGCTGTACGGACATCTAGGGGAAGTTCATTCCACCACCTCGGTGCCAGAACAAAGAAGAGCCTTGAATTGTACTTACTTCTCATTTTGAGAGAAGGTGGTACCAATCGAGCAGTGCTGGAGGATCTCAGACAGCGTGGTGCAGTGCGAGATGTGATGAGTTCACTGAGGTAAGATGGTGCTGGTCCATTTTTGGCCTTGTAGGCAAGCATCAGTGTTTTGAATCTGATACATGCAGCTACTGGAAGCCAGTGAAGGGAGCGCAGCAGTGGGGTGGTGATTGAACACAAGGCGTGCCACTGCATTTTGGATCATTTGCAGTGGACGAATAGCGTTCAGGGGAAGACCTGCCAGCAGAGAGTTGCAGTAGTTATATATATATATATATTTCTTTTTTTTTATTTTATATATTTTTTTTTATTTTACCACTTTCTATTGACACAGACACAGACACACACACACACACACACACACAGCTTCCTGAACAAGCAGAAGCTAGTATAGTCTCCACTGCATGGGCTTTTTTATAGTTAACTGGTTATGACGTCACCCCACCAGTGACATCGCACCTTTCCGCTGGACAGATTACACATGTGATTCAAAGTGTGGAAGTAGAAGTGTTACCAAAGCATTGTTGATGCAGCTCGAGTTCCTAAAATAAACTTAGAGATAAGTGGTGAAAAAAGGGAAAAAATAGGCAACAAATCTTTAATATGCACAGAATGCATGATTTTGTGGGTGATTCTGGTCACATTGAATTCATCTTTCAGTTTTGTGCAATATAATTTAAAGATTTTTGGACACAGTTCAAGAAATTCTGACAAGAATTTTTTAATTATTTTTCGATTTGCAACCACCATGTGTTTGGCAAATAAATTCATCACATAGTAATACCCCAATGTACCTATATGAAGCCATATCTCATATTTTCATTCAAGCAGGTGCATATTTTAATGGGAAATTATTAGTGTTATTATTAGTGCATAATTTATAAATATTTACAAGCTGGTTGCTGGTAAGAACCAACATTAGCAATATCATTGGCGCATTCTCTTTTGGGTTAAGGCAAGCCTAATGCAAGGTTAATGCAAAACTGAACTTTACATGCTGATGGTTTGATTTGGAGTTTTTTTGGTCTCTGGACAAACACAGCTTACACTGCAAAATAATTCTACTGTAATTGGGGTTTCGCTTTTAGCTGGGTCTGCACCAATGCTATCTGACTTATCTCGATTTTTCTTGTAATTGTATCACAATAGTTTCTGAAGCAAGAATTTCTTCTTCTTTTTTTAAATTTTTTTTATTCAGTAAGAGATGTGATTTCAAATATAATAGATTACTATACTTTTAGGAAAATATTATAATAAAGTAAAGAAAAATTAATGTTACAGAATTGAAAAACTACTTTAAAAAGTACACCAAAAATTACTTAAATACAGTAACACATGTAAATGTAATTTGTTTATTTTCACCTCTGGTTAACATTAACTGTAAAAAAAAACTGTTAAAATGTTTACATTTGGGTTAATGCTAATAGCAGTGGCCAGAAGGATTGGCAGTTAGCAGCTAGCACTCGAAATAATCTCTCACTTACTTGTCAGCGAGTAAGTAACTTGTTGGAACATAAGCATTTAAAAAATTGTTTGGTTTGTTTGTTTGTTTGTTTTTGTGGCTCTCATTACTTTTACTTTTACTCATTACTTGTGAATAGTAATGGAATAGTTCCTGCCTTATTAAATGAAGCTCTACACAGGGTACCAGAAGCTGATCTTCAAACAGTCTACTGCAATTTAAATTAAAAGGTGCCTGGGTTCCAACTATCATGGGAAAACACACAGCTGTCCTCTTGAGGAGCAAAAACCAAAAACAAGATTAACAACAAACCAACCATGTAAACTAATCATATGTTGAACAGAATTGAGTATAATTTGTTTTTAAATCTGGGTTCTTTCTTTCTTCTGTCAGTACTTGCTGTCACTATTTTTGCTCTGTCACCTGCCTTTCTTTTCCACTTGTAGGTAAAACCTAGAACAATTGCAAACTTGGACACCCCTACAAAACAATTATTATTATTATTAATATTATTATTATTAATATTATTTTTACTAGACATCTTATGGATTGTTGCCTAAATTTTCTTGCGCTGATCAAAAGAGGGGATGTAGG
The DNA here is from genome assembly GCA_024362625.1 of Silurus asotus. Taxonomy (NCBI): domain Eukaryota; kingdom Metazoa; phylum Chordata; class Actinopteri; order Siluriformes; family Siluridae; genus Silurus; species Silurus asotus. The sequence goes on from MU570271.1 coordinate 1,040,315, forward strand.
ATTTAAAGGCAACAATTAGCAAGATGTCTAATAGTTTTATGGGTGGCCTTTCTGTTCAACCGAATGCTGCTATAACCGACCTTGGTGTTTTTATGGACCCCACTCTTTCATTTGAACCTCATGTAGATAAAATAACTAATATTGCATTTTTAGTGCAGAAATAATGCGAAAATATACAAATTAATTTCAATGCATGGTACAAACAGACTAGTTCATGTTTTTGTTAAATGTAGGTTGGATTGTTGTAATGCCTTTTGTCTGAATGTTCCAAAAGGATCATAATTGCTCCAGGTTAATGATTGTTCCAAAATGAAGCATGAGAGTCCTTACTGGAATCTTATTCATAATTCATTGGCTCCCAAGGTTTTTTACATTGCTTATGCAATCAAAGTATTGGCCTTTAACACACAGTCACAGTATCCACTACTCAGTCCACTGATAGCCTATTCAATCACAAAGTGCAAAAGGTTTGTACTTCAAAGTTTGTACCTCAAATAGTGAAGGCTACAGCAGAGGGTAGAACTACAAAAAACTGGCAGTCCCAAGGTTATGGAACATTCTCTAGTTAGTAGGAGACAGATACAGTCTCAGTCTAGGTTAAAAGTTTATTTCTTAACAGAAAGACTTTGGGGCTTCAAAGGCATGTAGTGTTTTGGTGTATTGATGCTGTTGCCATACCGACACCTACCACCCATGTGGCACCACAAAACCCAGAAAGCACGCATGTTTAGTCAGGTCAGGAGTAGCTTTAAAATGTTTTTACTTTTAGTCTTTAGTCTTTAAGTTTCTGATATCTTATATATGGTAAAATCCTTACCATTTGTAAATGTGTATTTGAAAAGGGACAATAAATTATTAAAAGACACAATGTCTTACATAGACATATTTTAGCGCATGGGCAAAATTCCTGCATAGTTGTCTGAATCTGGAATTATTCCAGATAAAAATTTTGTGTAAATATACACATTTATACAAAACTTTAGAGTCTCCAATAAAATTAGACAAAAAAATTGGAAAAAAATACTTTTTAATATTTCCTTTTTAAAGGAGCACCAATAATATTGTAAATTAAGTTTATCGGTGTATTACCTGGCTGAAACATTTGTGGTGAAAGAGACGCAGTCAGTGACAAAGGAGAGTGGAGTAGAGCCAGTGATATCCTCCCACTGAGCTGGAGAAGTGCCACCTACATGTGCACACAAATTATGTTTTAGAAATGCATGCATAAAAAATATATAAAGGACAAATTCTTACATAGAAAGCCTTGTTATTTTTTTTAACACAAATAAGCCAGAATATCCAAAACATATTTTAGAATTATTTGAAATTTGACAATTTGTCATGGTGGGGAACAATACAGTACTCAAGCATATAATAGATTGTGTCGATTTTGTCAGGTTCCCCTTCAGGAACTCGAGCTGCGTCAACAACACTTTGGAAAAGCTTCCGTGTTGTCCACACTCTGAATCACGTGTGCAATCAGTCCAATGGAAAGTGCGGCATCACCGGCAGGGTGATGTCATGACAAGGAAGCTAAAAAAGGCACATGGAGTAAAGCCAGCGATTGCTACTCTTTGTTTAGGAAGTCCTCTGTGTATTTTTTGTCCTTATGGTAAATACCCAAAAAAATAATGAATGAAGTGATTAAGAAACAAAGCATTCTTTTTGTTCATGCATTCCTCCCTGGTACGCACAATTCCGTGTCACTTGTCCCGGAGCAGAGCATGCTGGGTTGGTTCCCGAGAGAAGCAGCTGTACAGATTGCGCTCACATGTTGATGCACTGAGGCAAAGCTGCGTTCGAGGAACTGGAGTTTGCAACCTGGTCCAGCATTTTGTCGCAACACTTTCAGTGGTTTCTTTCATTGGCACTCAGCTACACCTCTCTCCTCTGAGGAGGGGGGAAAAGGAGCTCTGTGAGTCCACAGAGACAACCCGTCAGCCAGTCCTTTCGAGAAGCTATTAGAGGTAGTAACCCATGCCCATGCTTAATAAGAGAAAGATCTGCCCCCTACTGTGGTCTTCATTATTTGAGGGACCAACAAATAGCCTGCATCTTTTCATCTAAGTAGGCATGGAGGATCATATTGGTACAGGTGTTTGCTCAGATACTGTGGCGCTTTATACGGCAGAAGTAGTATTTTATAATCAATGTGAGATTTAATTGGCAGCCAGTGTAGGCTGATGTAGGCTGGTGAAAGAAGGCGATCCTGGTAATATTATTTATGTGGGCCTTAAAGAAAAGAAAGAGTCAATAATCACACCAAGGTTTTTGACTGCTGTACACAATGAGACAGAAACACCATCCAGAGATGCTACGTAATTGAAAAGTTTACTTCTAGCTGCATGTGGTCCTAGTGAAAGTATTTCCGTCTTATCCGAATTAAGCAGAAGAAAGCATCCTCTGCCTATCCACTGTCTAATGTCCTTTACACACTCATCAACATTTTTAAGCTGATCTCTGTCATCTGGCTTTGCTGAAATATACAGCTGTGTATCATCAGCATAGCAATAGAGGCAAATGCCTCAGCAGGTCAAGCCACAGGCTGTCTGCACACACCATCTGTGCTACAGGCCTATCAGGCTGAACTTATGGGAGATCAGACCTGAGGGCTCCACTGTGTGACAGACTTAGCTCTCAGGGCAACTAAAGAGACCGCTAGGGCCATTGGCCAGTCCATGGCCGCTCTTGTGTCTAGTTCTTGTGGGGCTGCTTAGTGGGCGTTGCATGCTATACTGATCCACATTAGCTGAACCACTCACCTTTTAGACTCAGGTTCAAGATGCTGAACCTGAATCAGGTTGTGTCCCAAATCAGGTCCGGGGACTGGTTTGTCATGATAGATATGAAGGATGCATACTTTCCTGCATCCATGCTTTTAGCAAGCTGGTCTGTTTACCCTGCCACACTCAGTGCTTTAGGGCACGGCCAGCTCCAGCGAATGCCCTTCCCGTTCTGCCCGGCACCGTAGAGGGCTTAAAGTGTTTGCCGCCTCTCAGGAGGCCCCTAGAGCTGCACCAGGGTTTAAGCTCCGGCTCCAGCACACCAGAGGTCAGTCTCGAGAGACTGATTCTCTTAGAGACTATATAGCAACCTGGCAGGGCATCCGCATTCTAATTTATATTGACTGATGTCGGCACCGTCCATTGCGCTTCCAATTGGCCTTCTGCACATGAGGCCCCTCCAGTGGTGGCTCAGGGCCCTAGGGTACTCTCAGAGAAGCAATCCACTCCATACGATCGAGGTCACGCAGCGAGCCCTGCTTGCCCTACATGTATAGAGAGATCCCGGTTTCCTGTTTCAGGGCCACATGCTGGGTTCCTGAGTTCCTGGTCAGTCTGGCAATGACTTAGCTCGAGTTCCTGAAGGGGAACGTCTCCAGGTTACGTATGTAACTATGGTTTTCAGAAGGAACAAGATGCTGCGTCTTCATGCGACACTGTCTGCATCCCTGAAGCGCTTTCTTTATTTTTCAGAAGCTAGCGACGGTTTCACTCCATGTGCTTTTTGTAGCTTCCTGGTGGTGGTGTCACCCCGCTGGTGATGCCGCGCTTTCTATTGGACTGCACATGTGATTCAGAACATTGACATGAAAGCCGTGAAAGGATTTCCCCACCAGATAATGCCTGTGTGTTATCTTGTCCCTCAATAATTACCATCATCTACACTAGTTTTCATTCACCCCAGTATATTTAAGGTACCCTCTGGCCTCAGTTCCTTGCTTGGAGTTGATAGCCAGTCACTGTATGCTCTTCTTTTTTCACTCTTGTCTCTTCAAACTGTTGGCCTTTTACCCATGCAAGTTTTTTTTTTTCTATTCTTTAGGACTTTTCTCTGCTCAAGAATTTTGACTTTTAGCTTGGGGTTTCTGCCAAAAAGACTTTTTGAACTTTTTTCCTTTTTTATTTCTTGTTTCTTGGTTAAATCTCCAGTCCTGACAGATTAAAGACATCAAAATTATGTCCATTTCAGTTCTTGACTATAACACTGCATAATGTAGGGGGAAAAATGTGCTTGTTTGAATGCTTTTAAAATGCAGTGGTATTTGTAATCTCAAACACTGTTAGTTAATAGTCAAGCCTATTTCTTTAATGCCACATTAAGAATAAATTCCAAATAATAAAAAAAGAGTAAAAGTATAAAATATATTGTTTATTTGGCACTCTATATCAACTGTGTCCTTCATCTAGGTACCTGTAATGCTGCAGAGCAGTCTCAAGCAGGGAACAGGATCTCCTTTGCGTCTTTTAGCTGTAACCTCCCTAGCTCTGGGTGGGACAGGAATTGTTATGGTAATAGGCTTATGAAACTTCCTCCTCCTGGGTTCTACGATTACAATGGGGCTGAATGAGGCTTGGTTATCTATCACACTATGCACAATTTCCTCTGCCACTGGCTGAGCCTGTAAAAAAAAAAAAAAAAGAAGAACGATTAATAATTGTTGACCATATCAAATTTAAATATCGATTTGTGTGTTTTATTCGGTGCAACAATGTTTACAGATATTATGACATGGTTTAACATTTCAATCTGTACGAAATAAAGATAAGATTTCCTTTAAACATTATGCTATGTTTAGTCAAATTAGATATTAATTCTATGTGAAAATTTGTCAACAAAATAAATATTTTAGAACAGTACAGTTAATTTTCTTGTCACAGTTTCTCTTTATGTCAGTACTGTCATAGTAGCACAGCTATCACAGTGATACCCACAAGCAATATCATGACACATGACCACACAAACCTGTATCATGTTTTTATGAGTATCTAAGTCACACATTCAAACACATTCTCTTTCTCTCTCAGCTTTCTTCTCTCTTCCTTTTAATCTTCTCCCTCACTCACTGCAGCAGAGAACATTTATTAGTTCAATCACGCAAGGTGTGTTATCCTTACTGCTTGCTTCCTCATGCTTTGCACTTAATTTGCAAACTGGCACTCTGTCATATGCACATGTTGTCAGATGCCCCCACTGCCTGACTCGTGGTGGGCAGTATTTCCACCCTCCCAATGTCACACTTTTTTGTATTTACTGTGAGTCTCACCCACCACATGGTTCTAAGGACCACCCTCTAGTGCTGTAAATGGCACTGCCAGTCAGTAGTATAAATTATGGTAATCTAAGTAGGCAGTGGTGCATTTATTGTGGTAGTGGACGATGTGGTTTGTCACGTTGAAACATCACTGGGGTGCCACATGACACAAATGGAAGAGTGACAAACTGGTTAAAACCAAAGATTTGTTTTTATAAAGTTGGACAGTTGGATAAAAGCCTGCTGTACCTAGCTAATTGAGCAGTTCTTCAATGACAGGCAATAGATATTAGTCATATTTAAACACTGCATTGACTTTTCAAAAGTCCACACAGAACTGGACCAACCCATTGATTCTAAGCAACAAGAATACTGGGCTTCTACAATGACTATGGGACCAGTGCTGGTTTTAGACAAAAAATAATAGTTAGTGTGTGTGTGTGTGTGTGTGTGTGTGTGTGTGTGTGTGTGTGTATTTGCTTGTTCTTTGGACTGTGTTGATTTGTACTGTACATTTTACTACCAATATTTATTATTTTGCAATTATTGTCTATTGATTCACACTTATACTGGGTAACCTTCAGCTTTATCCTTTACATTTTGCCCCTGTATAAAGCAATAATAATAGGAATAAAAGTAAACACATCAACTTAATACATGAATTTAAACTTTGTGCACATTTCTGTGACTTTTTTGAGTCCATGATTAAAAGAATTCATTAAAAATCTAAAAAAACTAAGTGTATGCATATGCACATTGTAGAATTTGTACCTGTAAGCCGACACGTATCTTCTTGGTGAGTGCCCCAGGAGGAAAGGCTGCCCTCACCATTGGAACAGATTCACTGATTAACACTCCACCTTCAGGACCAATGTATTCTCTCTCTTGTTTAATTCGAGACACAACTGCAAAGTATTGTGGGAAGTCCTTAGTAATAATGCGGCAAATATTCTTCTTTTCCAGCTCAGCAGGGCTATCCAGCTCTGGAAAATGACAAACATTAATAAAAATTAACAACAAATTTAAACCTTCTATATTCTTTTTTTGACTGCTCCTGATAGGGGTACCTACAGTGAACATCTGTCTCCATATTACTCTGTCTTCTGCATCTGCCTCTTTCAACTCATCCACCTGCATGTATTCCCTCACCACATCTATAAACCTCCTCCTTGGTCTTTCTCTTTTACTTCTGCCTTTCCCTTTAATTCCTGCATCATCAGCATTCTTCTACTGATATATTTTTACTCCTCCATCTTCGACACCTTCACTGCCTTACCTCTCATACATTCATTGTTTGTTTAGTTTTATTTCCCCTTCTCTCCAGCATTTAGCGCCATCTCAACAGGCTTGTCTCAACCTTCTCCCTACTTTCACCACTAATCACAATATCCTCCACGAACATCATAGTCCATGGAGACTTTTGTCTGATCTTGTCCGTCAACCTGTCCATCACCACTGCAAACAGGAAAGGGCTTAGATCTCCGATTCAATCCCACCTCCACCTTTAACCAGTCTCATTTCTACTGCACATCTCATTGCTGTTACACTGTCCTCATACATGTCCTGCACCACCTTTACATACTTCTGTCATACTTGACTTTCACTTACAATACCACATCTCCTTTCCCAGAACCCTGTCAAATGCTTTCTCTAGATCGACAAACACACAGTGCAACTCCTTCTAACATTCTCTATACTTTATCAGCATTCTCCAAGCAAATATTGCATCTGTAGTGCTCTTTCTTAGCGTGAAACAATACTGTTACTCACAAATGGTTACCTCTTCTCTTAGCATGTCTTCCACTACTCAATCCCATAACTTTATGGTGGGAATGATCTTCAAAAATTGGTACAGCACACTCCTCTATTCATCAAGCATCCTCTCACCTTCCAAAATTTTGGTAAAACAAAATCTGGACATTTCCATTATTCTTCCTCTTAATAGCTGCTCTCACTTTCCCCATACTAATCATGTGCACTTCCTGCTTAAGCATCTTCACATCATCCATTCTTCTCTTTCTCATTTTCCTCATTCATCAGCTTCTCAAAAAACTCCCTTTACCTTCTCAACACACTCTTCCCACTTGTCAACACATTTCCATCGTCATGCTTTATTGAACTTACTATCGGCACATCCTTCCCAGCTCGATTTCTCTGTCTGGCCAATCGGTACATATCTTTTACTCTTTCCTTAGTGTCCAACTTCTCATACAGCTCCTCGAATGCCTTTTTATTGGCTCTTGCTACATCCATCTTCACCTGCTGTGGCGTGTTCTTGAACTCCTGCCTACTTTTCTCATCTCTCTGCTGATACCAATCCTGTTTTGCCAACGTCTTTCTCTTTATGCTTTCCTGCACTTTCACCACCATGTCACTTTGGCTTCTTTTCTATTTCCAGAAGTCACACCAAGTACCTTTTTACCAGTCTCCCTTATCACTTCTGCAGTAATTTCCCAATTGCCCAGCACCTCTTCACCCCGTCTGAAATTTTCCCTCAACCTCACGCTATGGTCTTCCTCCTTTAGTTTCCAACATCTTATTCTTTTTTCAGTCCTTATTCACCGACTCTTGTTCTTCACCTGCAAAGCTATCCTACAGACCACCTTCCCCCACTCTTATATGTCACACTATGCTCCTCCATCTTCTTAAAATAAATATTTTCCCCTGCCATTATCATCCTCTAAGCAAAATCTACCACTATTTGCGCTTTCACGTTTCTCTCCCTAAAGCCATACCTACCCATCACCTCCTCATCACCTGTTTTCTTCATCAACATGCCTGTCTGCCCCTATCACCAATCTTTAATTCCTAGGTACACTCTCCACCACTTTATCTAACTCACTCCAGAATTTGTCATGATGTACCTATTTAATGTAAAGTTTGAGTGAACTAACCCGAACTAATCAAACTACTCAAAAATAAGCATTATGTTTTTCTATTATTTGTTGTACATATTAAAATAAGAGGTGTAGTCAGCTTTTTAATCCATCCCAAAGGAAGAGAGCAGAGCTCTATAGCAGGCTACTCAATATTTTTCTTTTTTCAAAGCACGTAAACCATATCTTCAAGGAGCCCAATCTGGCACAGGGGCATTGCCATACTGGAACAGGTTTGGTTTTCCAACTTCAAGTGAATGAAAAATTTAATTCTAGTGCATCTAAAGACCATCTAAAGGTCTCGGACATCGTGTGGAAAGGTCTGCCTACCCCAAATCTAGCTAGCTTGTCTCAGCCTGGACAAGGGATTGTTGGGGTTTGTTTACCACTTCCAGACTAGTGAATACGAGCGGTACCACTGGCTTACAGCCTCTTAGTAGCAGCAAAAATTATAAGTATGCATCTTTGTGAGCAGGTTGTATTTTATTTAAATTTTTGTCATGTTATTAGACAAATATTGGTTTTGAACAGCTCCAGATGATGTAGGTGCACAGTTGGGGTTTGGAGCTTGCTTTAGTAAAATGGTATTCACCCTGCATATACAAAATTGCTTTTTGTATAGTATAGATGGTTTCTATAATTGAGACATAATAGTGGTGGTATTAAGAGGTGGATAAAGTCAGGTAAGTCCCCACTGAAGGCCCAGGTAACAAATGCATGACATGCCACTGATATTACCATGTGTTTAACCTCTCCTTGCACCGATTACCCGTTGGTTTTAAAATAGCAGAAGACTCATGTAACTCCGACAATCTTAAGTACACCACACTAATTTATAACATTTCAGGTTCGGGTTCAATTCCGATATGGTCAGGGGAAAGAAATGCAAGACATATAATTGTTTGTCATTTTTTATTAATGCAGTTTATTATTATTATTCATATTTTTGATCAACATTTGAAAAGTTTACATTTATAAAACAATTTTTAAAAAAATGCCGGCTTGGTTAAATGAATATATTTTATAACATTTTACAAAAATACAAATTAATTAAATAATTTATTTATTTATTAACTTTCTACTATATTGATTAGATGCAAAAACAATTAGCATAAGTTAACAAATGTCCTCATTCCCCTGAGATTATTTTGTATGTCTTCAAATTAATAATAATAATAATAAAAGTACACAAAGTGCGAGGCAGAAACTAAACAAACTTGCAGTCCACCATTTAATATGTTCCTGAAGGATCTCGGATTTTAACTGTGTTCCGTAAAAAGGATTGCATAATTATCGCACCGAAAGCCCTGTACTGTAAAATTTTGGTACGAGTACATGTACCATTAATAAATAAATAAATAAATAAATATATATATATATATTAGCATGACTGTAGCACTGGAGGCTGCTACTGTCACACACTTTGTACAAAACACATAGCAAGGTCAAGCTTTATGTAATATAAATTTTAACAATTCTTCTTAATTTAATTTACCTTCATCCATGCCATTCAGCAGAGCAAAGATATCTTCTGGACGGCAGTCATAGTGATGCTCTTTCCATGTTTCACCATTATCACTGCGTAGTACAATCAACTCACGTTCTTTTTCACGCATTGAGCCAAAATGTGGGATCTCCACAATGACTGACCTGAAAACCATTACAAATATATATATTTATAAACATAATTGTTAGTTTTGTACCGCAATATAATACTTATTTTGTTTAAACAATGTCAATCATTTTTGTATCAGTTTTGTCATCTGTACTGTAGGCTAAAATTAAGCTTTCCTTTTATCAATAAAAAGCCTAGAAAAGAATGTTTCAAACAGGTACAGTATGCTCACCTATACAGAAATAACATTTAACAAATTTCTCATTTTGGCTTTGAACCCCATCGTATAACAGAAGCAGCATTGAATAAAAAGTAAAAAATGACCTGCTATTAGCCTCTGTTCATGGATGTAGCTCCTTGCATTTCTGGAACTGTTCCACAAGGCTATGTTAAACTGTTCTGTTATAAATGCTCTAGGTAAAATGGTTCATAAATGTAGTAACTTTCACTAATATGCTGATGACACAGTTCTCTGTTTCAGCAAATCTTTATGCTGGAAACCATGGAACCATGGAAAGTTGAGAAGGCTATTAACAAGTTGATAAACTTCAACCAACATGTTGTGTTCTGTTTTAGAAATAATTATAAATTTGGAGTGTTAATGAAAATGACTAGGAAAGCATTATTTTAGAGATTTGATTTTATAATATAGCTAAACAAGACCATTGGCCTTTATAATACCTTATTTGAATCAAGATTTTTAGGGTTAGTCTTACCCCAAAAAATGGGCTCCAACTGGTCCCACTTCCACTAGCCTGCTAACAAGCCCCTCACCCTCCAACATGGGGGATGGATATGGCAGGCATTGGCGCTTTGACAAACGGCATGTGACTCGTGTTGGTGCTGGACACCTCCTGGGTGGGATGATAATGCGCATGCCATTATGACGACTTCCTCTCATAGATCCACCTCTGGCATCCACCATGAAGCTCACCAGGAACCTGTCAAGCAAGGTAAGTAAGGAGAGAGAGAGAGAGAGAGAGAGAGAGAGAGAGAGAGAGAGAGAGAGAGAGAGAGAGTATAACACTGCTGTGTGTGTTAACTAATAATAAAAATAAGAAAGAATAAAGTAAGTAAAAAGCAAGCAAGCAAGAAAAAAAAAGAAAGAAACAAATAAATAAATTAAGGATAATTTTTACATAAGAAACTAAAAAAAACAAACAAAAAAAAACAAATATGGCTGGGAAAAAAAGGTACAAATGCAAACAAAGAATGTTTGGTGATATCAGGTCAACACTTGCAGAACGCATTATGGTCTCAAATATGACCCCCACGGGCACTTCACTTTCAACTAATTTCTGATTACACGCTTGTGCACAATCAACTGAAACAACACAATCAACAGTTTTTAGTTTCAACAGTTTCTTCAGTTTTGTTATGCATCTGATTTGTAATTTGTTATTTTACCAAAGTATTGATGTAAGCCATTGGATGTGACAAATCGTTTGCTGCAAGCTTCTTTTTTTTGTCAGCATTTTAGCATTACACTTTTGGAAGACCACTTTTTTTTCCTGTTTAAAAACAGAAAGTGAAGACCATTCCTGGTGGAACTGTGAACAAACAAGCTAAACAAAGCTAATATCTATATTACAAACATCCAGCTTTTTCAGTGTGTGAAGTATGGAATGTTTAGGCTATCTTTCTTTGTTGCTAGTAATAGTTCTGTTAGTGAGAAAGAAAAGGTAGTTTGCTCTCTGACAGAGAAGATCCTAGTATTAGAAGAGCATGTCCAGATTCTAAAGAGGGTTAGTGAGAGCGGTAAAGATTTATTAGGCAGAGTTAGGAATCCCACCATTCAGAGTGGGTAATGAATCATGGCATAGTCGCCAGAGGTGGGAAGTAACGGAGTACAAATACTTCGTTACTGTACTTAAATAGATTTTTTTGGTATTAGTACTTTACTCCACTGTTTATTTTTCAGACAAATTTTTACTTTTACTCATTACATTTTTACACAAATATCTGTATTTTTTACGTCTTACATTTTCAAAACCGGCTCGTTACTTTGGTTTTAATACATTGATTTGGTAAAATATAATTTTTATTTTCACTGTGCGCCGATTTCAGCCGAACAACCGATTTCCTGTTACTGCGCGTCTTTTTCAATCCACTGGTATATAAAGTCCTGACTTTCACTCACCACAGATGTAGACTAGTTTACGGAGCTAAGAATAAGCAGGCAGAAGGCAGTAAGAAGTTTAGGGTTAATGTGGATAAGACAGAGGGAGTCAGTGACGTAAACATAAGTGAGAACAGACACATTCCTGATCATCATCATCTTTTCTCTGCTTGTGTTCTATATGTGGATCTTCAGCCTGGATACATTCCTTAGGTAATTTGTTTTGTATTAATTATATATATATATATATATATTTTAGAGTTTCTCTGTTAAGGATACAGATAATGTAAATACATAAATAAATAACTAAATAAAAAAGAGGCACAATTAAAACCTTCTGCAAAAAATACGTTTATCCAGGCTGTCCTTTCTTAGATATAAAATAAATAAACTCCAGATAAAAATATTTTTAATCAGTAAACTTTTGTTTTAATTCTGCGCCAAGTCTCAAAACAAACACCAAATCCGTCTCTGCACTGTTATAGCCTTTATACATATGTACATATTCTTACATACATATCACATGCTGTAAATATGATACATGTTCAACACCTCCAAGCTGCCAGTTTTGGGCACCTGAGCAAGCACTTAACTCACTACTGCTCATTTAGAAAATGAGATCATTGAGTCGCGAAGTGGCTATATCTCGCTATCTTTGTCTCTCTATTTTCTCTATCTAATTGTCTCTGTGTCTCTTCTAGTAAATGTCTGTCTCACTGTATATGTCTCTCTCTTGCTGTCTCTCTATTTGTTTCTCACTCTTTCTAAAGCTGTGTCTGTGTCTCTTTGTCTACATGTCTAACAAAGTTTTGAGTTTTGAAAGTAATGCCATTAGCGATCTATGATGAAAGACTTTCTGGTTCGATTATTACCTCTAGTTTCATATTGAACATTATAAGAAGTTTTTAAAAACAGAACAAAAAAAGGTCATTAAAATTGGTTGCTGGTAAATCATGGTATATCAGTGGTGCAGGTGTTGGAGATGTGGTTCTTATACCTGAGTCACCTCTCATAGACTTTGAGTAACTGAGAGAATGAACTGGAAGCAGAGGTTTTGACCCTCTACCATCATGATCTAAGAGAAAACAGTGGTCTCTTAACTATTGAAAAACCAAGAGTCCAATAAGCAAAACCTTGTTTGCCACCCCTCTGTTAGTGTAGTGGTTAGTAATGCAGCCTCTGCTATCTGACTCACCTGGTTCAATTCCTACCCCTTAGCTATCCTTTAAATTGTTTAAAAAGTTTTATAAAAGAAGCAAAAAAGGTCCTTAAAATCAGGTTCTTGCAGGAGATCCTGTGGCTCAATTGGAAGAGCTTTGCCTCTGGGTTGAGAGGTTGCTGGTTCAAACCCCAGCCAGGACTCAAAGTTAAGAGTGTGGAAGGTTCCGTTGACCATAGTGATGAAGGTGTCAGAAATGGCTGCGTGAAAGGTTGGATGTGGACAGTCTCAGAGGGCGTATCCTGAACCAGGGGGGCAATAATCAGGCGTCTGCCCCCCTGGCATCTGAGAAGCTGAAAACAGGGGGTTATGAAGCAAAAACATCGAAAAAAGTTTCAACATAGGCTCCGGAGAAAATTTTGTATTTAATAACCTTTCCCTCCCTGCCCAAAATGCAAAACTACCACCCTTACTTCATTTTCTGTGGCTATAACCCAGCAGCTCTGCATAGCCACCCACTCCATTGCTCACCACACACTAATTTCAACACAACTTACCCAGTGTGGGGACAAGCCAGATTTGAACCAGCAACCTCTGAGCTCAGAGGCAAGGCTTTTACCACAAAGCCATCAAGTCCCACAACTCACCTTCTTTTTTTGGGGGGGTTTATCCTTCGTTTCATGCGTCAAAGCAAGAAATTCAGTCCAGAAAGAAACACAGAAAGCAGGATTCGAACCCTGAACCCCACCAACAGCAAAATACCTGTCTTAACCCACTGAACCATCAGGAAAGACAGGCTATGGCAATTGTTAGAGCAGGTCTATCTATTCTTTCAAACCATCAACACAAAAATATAATGCTAAAGACAGACTTAAGAAGCAAGCCCAAATCATGACTAGCAGGAACAATGCAGGATTTGAACCCTGATTCACACCATTAGCGAGGCACCAGTATTAACCCACTGAACCATCAGGAAGGACAAGCTGGGAAGCTTGTTTAGAGCAGGTCTAGCTTTCTTTTTAACCCATCAAAACAAGAATATGAAGCTGTAGGAATCAGGAATTTAACCTACCTCATGACTAGCAGACAGAAAGCCAGGATTGAACCCTGACCATCAACATTAGCAAAGTACCAGCCTTAACCCACTAAGCCATCAGGAACAAACAGGATGGGAAGCTCGATTAGAGCAGGTCTATCTTTCTTTTTATACCATTAACACAAGAATTTAATGCTAAAGAAAGATGTAGGAATCAAATACCAATGTAAGAAGCACAAGTTGAACCCACATTGTAAATAGCAGGATTCGAACTAAAGATCCCTACCACCAGCGAGACACTGACATTAACCCATTGAACCATCGGTGAGGACAGGCTAGGAAGCTTGTTTAGAGCAGGTCTATCTTCCTTTTCAACCCATCAAAAACAAAAATATATCGCTAAAGAAAAACGTGGGAAGTGAATTCTGACTGGCAGGCAGAGAGCAGGATTCGAACTCTAAACCTCACCAAAAGCACAAACACCTGACTTAAGCCACTGGACCATCAGAGAAGACAGGCCAGGAAGTTTGTTTAGAGCAGGTCTATCTATATTTAAACCATCAACACGAGAATATAAAGCTAAAGAAAGATTTAGGAAGCAGGAACATAACCAACATCGCAACTAGCAGGATTCAAACCCTGATCCTTACCATCAGCGAGACACCAGCCTTAATCCGATGAACCATGGAAGAGATCAGACTGGGATGCATGTTTAGATGAGGTACAAGATTTAAACCACTGAGCAACCACTGCTGAAAAGCATGTGTGCTTTTTAGAGGGTTCAGACTTCATGCCAGCGCAGTAAGAAAGAAGGCATGTAGGACTGGCTTTGAAACCTTATCACCAGCGTGGACTATATTAAGGACCATGTTCAGGCACAAGCCTTAACCCACTGAGCTACCACAGAAGTGTGTTTTTTTGGGGGGTTTTTTGGTGGGGTTATCTTTCATTAAAGACCAAGAAATTAATCAAACACAGAAAGGACAGAATTGAAATGTTTTCAGAGTGGACAATGTCCAGAAGTTTTATTTACCAACACCAGGACCAGGAATCAAACTCTCAAACTCATCCACGTAGGGACCCTGACATTAACCCACTAGGCTATCACATCCATCTATCTATCTATCTATCTATCTATCTATCTATCTATCTATCTATCTATCTATCTATCTATCTATCTATCTATCTATGATGTGAGGTCCAGTTAACAGCTAAAACAGGTGGAAGTAATAACTACTTTTTACTTAAGTACCTGTCTGAGCCAAAACTTCTTTACTTTCACTCGAGTAAAAAAGTATAATCAGTACTTTAACTTTTACCCGAGTCTTTTAAAACATGAGGATCTGTACTTTTACTTAAGTAAAGGATGTGTGTACTTTTGCCACCTCTAATACTCACATCACCAAAGCTAACACTTAGGCTCTCCCATGGGAGCACTATCTGCTTAGCATGTCTAACAGGTTTGCTCTCTCCAGGGAAACATGGACTGAGAAACCTGAAAGAGCTCTGGTTATAGAACTCTATTCTAAGGCACATGAAATTAGCTAGGCCCTTCGAGGCACCAGCAGCACAGGTTAGATGTATACTGGGAGCCAGAGCACCAGATGTAACAGATCATCTTAGGTTTCCAGCCAAGCATAAGTTCTCCAAGATTTTAGGTTTTTATATAGGTTCTACTTATATTTATGGTCTGATGAGTCCAAATTAAAACATTTTGGTTCTGACTCTCATGCCTTTGTTAAAAGGTGAATGGATGATTTCTGAATGTGTGGTTGCCACTGTGAAGCATGGAGGAGGAAATGTTGTTAAGGTGCTTTGCTGGTGGCACTGTTGGTGACTTAAAAATTAGGGCACACTTAACCAGCATGACTACCAAAGCATTTTGCAGTGACATGTCATCCCATCTGGTTTGCAATGAAAGGGCCATCACTTGTTTTCCAACAGGACAATGACCCCAAACACATCTTTGGGTTATGTAAGAGCTTTTTTTCCAAGAAGGAGAGTGATAGAGTGCTGCCATCAGATGACCTGGCCTCTACAATCACCCGATCTAAATCTAGTTGAGATGGTTTGGGATTGTTTTTAAACCAATTTAGGTGACAACCTTACAAGGATGACTGAGACAATGCAAAGAGTGTGCAAATCTGCACAAGTATTCACTTATGTTTGTTGATGATAGTGTGGTGGGCCGTCTTAAACGCCAAACATCCGTTATGCCTGTCTCACTGGCCCTCCTCTTTCATATCTTATTTTCACACTAATCGTAATACACAGTGTTTAACCACCAGGACACCAAATAATGTTTCCCTCTCCCTGTCGCTTCTCTCTCTCGCTCTTTGTCTCTCTCTCTTTATTTTTTTTCTTTTTCTGTCCAGTGGAAAAACAGTTCAACAGTTGGTGTCACCGAGATGAGGCTGGGTTACCTTGTGAGTCTGGTTCCTCTATGCATATATATGTAATAATAATCTTTAATAATTTAACAATGAAAAATATATATATAATTAAAATATATATATATATATATATACACTGACCCACACACACATATATTTATAATTTTTTATTTTATTTTAATTTATTCATTGCCAATAGTTTATTCTCTTAATTTCATGCAATTTTTACTAGTGTGCTCAAGGAGCAGTCCCAAGTATAATTTTATATTGGAGTTTCTATCAGATTTTTTTTTTCATTTATTTTGCTAGAACAAGCTTTGCACACCCGCATTGGGAGATTTTCTGCCATTCTTCATTGCAAATCTCAAGATTGATCGGGTTGAATGGGGATTGTTGGGGAACAGCTTCTTGCAGCTCTTTCCAGAAATGTTTACAAGGGTTCAAGTCAGGGCTCTGACTAGGCTACTCTATAACAGTCACAGAATTGTCCTGCAGGAAAGTGAACTTTTGGACCAGTCTGAGGTTGTGGGCACTGTGAAACAGGTTTTTATTGAGGATATTTCTGAACCCTGACCAGTTGCTCAGTCTATGCTGCCGAAAAAACACCCTCACAGCATGATGTGGCCACCATCATGCTCCACTGTTGGGAAAGTATTGTACAGGTGATGAGCAGTAAATGATTTCCTCCATACATATCATTTAGATATAACTGAGTTTTCATCAGACCAGAGTTTCTCGTTTCTTACTGTCTAAGTGTGCTTCAGGTGGTTGTTGGCAAACTCCAAGCAGGCTTCCATTCACGGTAGTTACCTTGCCATAAAGCCCAGATCAGTGGAAGGCTGCAGTGATGATTGTCCTTTTGGTACTTTGTCCGATCTCCAAACAGGATCTCCAGATTTCAGATAAGGTGACATTCAGGTTCTCTTACTAAGGCCTTCTCCCCTGATTGCTCAGTTTGGCCAGGTGACCAGATCTTGGAATAGTACTGGTTGTGGCAAACGATTTGAGAATTATGTAGGCCATTGTGCTCTTGGGAATCTCCAGAGCAGCAGCAATTTTTTTATAGTCTGCTCCAGATTTGTGCCTTATGACAATCCTGCCTCTGAGCTGTGCATGCAGTTCCTTTGACCTCTTGGCTTGGTTTTTGCTCTGATGCATTGTCAGCATTGAGAGGTGTGTGTCAGCAATAAGCAAAAGAATTGGGAGGCACCTTAAGGCAACTTAATTATTATTATATATTTTATTATATATATTTTTCATAATAAACTAAATCCTTTAGACTTTTACAATCACAATGAGAATTCTTTATAATGATACTGTTTCACTTACCCTGAGTGGATGGGACTGGACAGGGTGTTCTGTGCATGGTTTACTGTGTCTGGAGTCCAGCTATAATGCCTGATATGTTCGTTCTGTTCCCGAGTGACTGAGAGGTGCTGGAAATATGTCACACACACACACACACACACACACACACACACACACACACACACACACACGAAGATATGTACAGTGAGAGATCTTGTAAAAAGCACCGACTTACACACTGGGCAGTAAAATGATGGTAATGTGTTTCAGCTATGACCATAAAAAGTTGTATAAAAAGTTGGATTTTTTAATTTTTATAAAGAAACCTAAAATTACCTTTGGTGGCTCATCGCTGAAGTTGTGTTGTACTGTGGCCCCCATCAGAGTTTTGGTTTAATGGTATTTTTTAATCCCTGA
Source organism: Silurus asotus (assembly GCA_024362625.1). Taxonomy (NCBI): domain Eukaryota; kingdom Metazoa; phylum Chordata; class Actinopteri; order Siluriformes; family Siluridae; genus Silurus; species Silurus asotus. The sequence continues at coordinate 1,058,273 of MU570271.1, forward strand.
CCCACTGAACTACAGTATAAGGAGGTTATAGTGATTATAAAGTAATTATAGGGTCTACAAATCTAAGGCTAAGTCCTACAAATGCATTTAATGGGAAGCATTTCATTCTTTTAGGATACTAAACACCTCAGTTTACATTTAGCAGGCTCATTATTTGCCATTATTTTTGCTTCATTTCCACCTCAGAACCAAATTTGCACAACTGCTACATCATACATTTCTGTGCTGTTATTAAACAGTTCTATTGCATTATTTATATGTTTTAAGATTTAAATGTAATTTATACTAAATGTGTAAGTGTGTAAAGGCTTAAACACTTAAAAATTTTAAATGATTCATACAAGCATGATTCTGTCTGAATAAAGCCAGTTTGTTTTTGGAGAATTCATAACCTCTTCCCTCCACCCAAGCTGGGGAGCTTTCCAAACTGGTGCAAAAACTGAGAAATTAGGAAGAGTTGTTCATTTATGCCACCATGACCAGCTCACCACTAAGTGAGCTGGTCAAAGCCCTTGCAGAGCTCCAGCAGACAACACCAAGCCCTTCTCCAAGTGCACACAGAGCAGTATCAACACCTTCAGGCAATGCTTCAAAGGGGAGTGCTCCAACTGCAGCCACAACAGCTGCCACCTACATCCTGCTCAACAAAATGGGGCTCTAAGATGATGCCTGGGCTTTCCTTGAGTTGTATGAGCATGTGGCCACCATGTGCTCACCAACCAGCATCAGAACAGGAACTCCACTTGCTGCCACTTCTCCCCGGTAAAGCCCAGCAGCTCCTGGGGCACCTGCCTACAGTATTTCCCCTGAAATGGTAAATTTCAGGGGTCAGCAGTACCCCTGAGCAGCACAGACAGCGCTTCCACTTCCTAACACTCCATGAGGTTAGCTGATCATTTGCGTTCATGCAGCTGCTTTGCAGCACTGGATGGTAGTGGCTGCTGGAGAAGGAGCGTGACACCAAAAAAAAAAAAAATTAAATCAACCTGTTGACTCTGGAGCAGTATTTCACCTGACTCCTAATAAGCATGGTAAAGTAGGTCCAGTGCCAGCATCTTTCATTGTTGGATTAGGCAGTCCAGCTGTCTGAAGACCATTTGGCGGTGTACCCAGGGACAGGCAACTTTTCTCATGTTCTCTCTCTCCCTCTCATTCTGCCTCTTCCTTACCCTGCTCTCCCACATACCCATTCCTCAGAAATGAGGATCCCCCAAAGCCGGTGCCTCACACTTAAACATCTTTCCCTCTACCTCCTTATGGACACATTTGTCTGTTTTTGTCCCCACAGGTAGGTAATTCTAATATCATAATGTGTTGGAGAGAAGCATGGGTTGGCCTGCTGGCACTCCGGGATTCCCAGCCATTTCAAGGACCAATGCACCGTGAGAAATGTATAGGTGGTGGTTCAAATCCTCAATGCAGTAGAAACGTAGTGGTGTAAAGCTGCATATAAAAGCTGCACTCTGTGGAGAACCATTTACCTGCCTTCTATCTCCTTTTTGTTTTACAGATTAATGCCTCTAACTGGGAGCTGGGGGATGTGTTGTCCCTGGTTGGTGAAGGGGGAGGAGTGCCCTGTGCGTACATCAGCTATAAGCTCCCACTGCAATCCAGACTGTACAACACTATAAAAAGGAGTGCCTGGAAATCGAATTATGGGTCCTCACCCTCCAAACTAACAGCTGGGACAGCCCTTTACTCTCTATTTAGACTACTTCCTGCGCCAATAGCTCTATTGCATGAGAAATACTAACTCGCAGATTACTCTGTTATATCTGGTACATCAGATTTTTAACTTTGAGGTGGTCACAAAACAGGGGGCAAAGTTGACTCTGGCCAATTTTTTCTTTCAGTTGGCAGGGGGGTATGTTTTAGTGGGCTTTTGGCCAGGCGTTTGTGTATAGGCTTAAACATTGAAACGTAATAATGTCTTCCAATGGTAGAACTTCATTAAAGTAGAACTTCATTAAGCAGTTCTACAGTTCTACTATTATTTATTATATAGTAGAACTGTATTATTTAATACAGTTCTACTATATATTATAGCCATATAAAGCCAGTATATTTTTGGGTCAGTTGTCTCCTCTTTCTTCCACCCTTCCACACCACCATTTACAGGAATAACAGGCAAGCAAAATCCTCTTTACAGCAGAAATCATATATTGTTCAGAAAGTTCTTCCCAAAACCGTTGCTAAAATTCTCACAAATGTGTTGCACTTGAAAGTTACTTTGCTTTCATTCTTCTGTCTACTTTATCCCAAACCAGCTTCGTAGAGTTTAAGTTTTAAGTGCTGGTAATTCCATTAAGTGTTTTGATCAATTCTTCTAAAGTGGTTCTGACCCAGCCTGTAGGTATGTTTTGGGTCGTTACATTGCTGTTTACCAGAGGGTATTGCATGAAGCACTACTCACTCATTTGCAATCCAGCAAATGAGGCCCAGACCATCACGCTTTCTCCTCCATGTTGATGTCATACAACAATAGTGTTTGGGCTGGGTTAAAAACACATTTATGTAGTCAAGTCTTTTGTCAGTAGTTTAAACAACTTTATAAACTCTTTATCTCTGTAAAGCTGCCTTGAGACTAAATCAATTGTGAAAAGTGCAATACAAATTAAGTGAATAAACTTGCTTAAATGTAAATCATGACAAAAAGCGTACAAAATGAACATTTTATAGTCAAGATGCACACATTATATTTTATCAATGTGGACTCTCAGGGTTGGGCAACAAACTAAAGAGAATAAAAGTAGCAGGAAATGTTTTCATAGGTCTCACCGTGCTTTTGGTTGGAACAAGGATGTCCTCAATTATGCTGTCTCTTGCAACTGATGCACGCTTCACAGTGTTGGATCTGTCCGAGCTACGGGAACGCATTCTGTGTTGTCTAATTGAATTATATACAAACACACACACACACACACACACACACACACACACACACACACACACACACACACACACACAAACACACACAGAATTGGAGGGTGAGAAAAACAGAGAGAGAGAGTGAGAGAGAGAGATGAGATATACATAGAGGGACAAACAAAACACAAATATTACTGCGTGTAAGAAACAGTCCTTCATGTCCAGAAAATGGCAGAGGGACTGTCTTTCTGAGCTTTCAGAGGGCAGAAAGAACAGCAGATGCTCAAGGAGGTGGATGGCAATACAATAAATGCGCATGCGCATTACCCTATGTGCTTATGCTGCAGTTCTGTTAAGACTGCAAGCCTGCACTGTACTACATGTGTGAGTTCTGAACTAGTAAGCAAAACTGCATCTGAAATGCTGCATTGTTCAGCACAGGAGCTATAATAAAGTAGAACTTCATTAAGCACCTCACAAATGGATGAACAATATGCTTAAATCTGTATTCCCAATTTGCATAGGTCAGTATTTTCAATCAATCTGTTTGTGTGATATTTTAAATTAAAGCAATTTTTAGGGTTTCTTTTGTACACGTAAAGAAAGTTTCAGGAGTTTTGCCTTATATTATGTATAATCTGTCATAGTACAACTTTGCATCCAGTATTCCCTTTCCTATCTCGGCACTGATCATAAGAATATATATTTTGAGAAAAAGAAGGAGTAGGAGTATGTTAAAGTTGAGTTCATCAGACAAACCTTGAACATTTAAGAGATTTTTAACTAAAGATATTGCTACAACAAAAAATATGCAGATGTTGCTTATATGAGGTTATAAGACTAGCTCTGTTTACAAGAAAGAAATGTTCCCAGCATTACTCCCACTTTTGAAGTTTTTTGCTCTTTCTTCTAACCTACGGTCCATGATGAATTTGCAGACGTGGTAAAGCACGTGGTCAGAATAGCACCAGTTAGCACCATTAGTCTCAAAACTTTTTGGTACCGGTTCGTAGTAACTAGCTTATAGTTTGCTGGGGGGTTTGCCCATAGTGTCAAAAACACTTAAATCTTTTCCAAAAATTACACCATAGGAAGGTATTTTGGTCACCAAAAAGAATGCAAAATGTCTGTTTTTACTAGTAAGGTGGCCTTGAAGAATTGCAGAAAAAAAATAAAGCAGACTAGCATACTAAATCCTATGGATACCATTGTGTTGTGCTAAGAAAGCATATTGGCAGAGGTATAAATTGGTAGGCATAAATCCTGTTTACCATGTCAAAGAAGTAAATTGGGAAAAGGGCTAAATTTGGCAGGTCACTTCATGATAGTGTAGAGAGGAAAACAGATGTGAAACTGAGAGCATCTGTAATGAGTATGCGAAATAAAAACTGATTCAGATTTTAAATCAAAATAGTTGATCCATTGTTGTTGCAAAGTGCATGTAATACATTACAAAATGGTAATGGTTGTAGGTTGTAGTGCAAACACACATTTTATAAACAATTTATTAACAAATAGAATGCCAAAAATAACCATGGTAACCTCACAGTAGAAATTGATTTCTAGGCATACTTTTAGCAAACTCACAAAGAAATGGGGATAAAAGACATGAGCACACAATGTCAAGAAGAAGGAAGATTTGATGTGGTGTTGTGAGGGAAAATGGACACATGAAAAGTAAAAAAAAAAGCAATTAAAACGAGAAAGAAAATAGCATTCGGTACATTCAATGTTCAAATGCCTAAGAAAGAAGACCCTTTTCCATATGTTTTACCAAAGGTTCAGTAGTAAACATTAGGAACAGGGAGAGTGGAAGAACAAAAGGAAAGAACAAAAGCATGCAAGGCACAGAAGTAAAGTGAAAAGGGCACATAATAAAGGAAAAAGAGCAACATTATCTGATTTAATATCAAGAGCAAACCCATATGAACTTATTTAAAAGAGATGTGTGATGTGAAAGGAAAACCTTCGTTGGTGCCGTCATGATTGATTTAATAAAAGCGTCAAGGGAATCAAAAGGAAAATAGTAGAAACAGAATCAAATGCTAACATGTACTGGCTAGAGGCAATAAAAGGGGATGTGTGTAGAAGTTTTGCTAAGTGGGTAAAAATTATTGAGGCTCTGATCCCTGGGGTGAAACCATTTACATCTGAATTTAATTGTACAATAATATATGACCCAAAGCAAGATTTAGTAATTGATAATAAAATAAACTGGCAGAAAAGTATTTAAAATACTCCTGTTATCTAAACTCCTGGTGATAAGCCATGGAGTGAATTTGTTACAAGTTTGTTCCAGATCCTAATACCAACTATCGAACACAGTGTTTGAGGGGAAGTGGTAATAATTTGGACTTGCAGTCAGAGAACCTGGGCAACTTGCAGTCATTGATTTGGCTATGAGCTTCTCTGTTTATCAAAGTATGAGGCCAGCTGTCCAACAGCTGAAACTTTGCCAAAACTGAGTAATGCAAAAGGACAATTCTACAACAGAACGCAGAAAAAGAACATAATTAAGGTGTTGCAATGGCCCACTTCAAAGTCCAGACCTTAACCCAAACTTAACCTTACTGAAAGAGTGTGGCGGGACTTTAGGAAATCTGTACATAAACAAATTCCTGCAAACCTCAATGAACTCAATGAACTTCACTATAAGAGTAATAAAGTCATACAGAATACGATTACTCTAACACCTGCTAAAGGTGGTTCTCCAAGCTATTGCATCACAAGCTGTAGTTCACACATGGTTTCTGCATTTTGACTTATTTTTTAAAAATAAATAATATGGTGTAAAATGTCGTGTTGCTAATTTGAAGTTGTATTTTCCTAAATCTGATCCGATGTGGACCAGATGATTTTTATTATCTCTCATCTTTAAAGTAGAGGTCAACTGATCATGGATTTAAATATTAAAAACTAAAAAGAAACATTACTGAATCATGAAAATGTGCAAAAAGCAATAAATATGAATATCTTAATTAAAAAACAAACAGCACGTGGCATCAGTGATTCACCTCTAGAGGCCGGTCTCCCAATGATAGCAGATTGTAAGCCGTCAAAACTATTGGTATGGACTTTTCTGATAGCTGACAGTTCCAACTATCAGTGCCAATTAATCAGCAAAAACAATTAACTGGTCGACCTCCGAATAAAACCAAGGAATTCAAAGAGGGTGTACTTTCATTTTCACAACTGTATGTGGCTATAGGGCGGTCTAATGATTGCACTGCCCTATGCATATGTGGAAGCATTTACAGTATATATATATAGTTAAATTAGGCAGGTCATTTATTTTATTTAAAAACCGAGAGAATAGGCAGGACCAATCCTTAAAGGGCTCTATGACTTATCATTACGGCATCTTGGAAAGCAAATTGTGTTCTTTCAAACAGATTATATCCAACAATGACCAAATTGCAATTTGAGCTTGTCTTGCAGCCACACGACCTGAGAAAGTCCAGAACATAAGCCCACTGAGATTTGGTGGTAAGATCTTAGGAGAGTTGTGTCTCACTGTTTGGATTTAAATAAGTATATATCTATGATTGGATGTAATTATGCATTGATTAATATTTTAGATGTCAACAATCCAGTGAACTCTTAACTAATGCAGCTTCCATTTCATAAACATCTTTTTTTCAGTGCTTGTGAAAGCGATGCTGTTGTGTTTCATAAGGGGCAAATGACTGGCCTTTAAAAAGCAAAGAAAAAATTATCCAAGGAAACTGTTAAAAAATGAAAATGCGATTACACAAATCTGGCAGCTATGCCATATGCTATATAATGTCTGCTGAGCCGAGACCTGACCGAGTGAAGCATCGCCTCATGTGCTTCCCTCTTTGATTAAATTATCATTGCTCAGCAGATAATATCAGTCCTTTTGAGTCATGAGAAATACCTTAGGTTTAAATAATAGAAAAAAACAAAAAAAGAGGCAGATTTAGAGGACAAGGGGGATTAGAAACAGATGATCGGCTATGGCAACCCCTAATAGGAGAAGCAGAAAGAAGAAGAAGACACATCTAGTACTGAACACAGAATTTTCAGTAATGCCAGTCAGAGTTGGCAATTAATTCTATCATTAATCATTAGAGTGATCGGTTTTGCCTGTACCCTTCTTTGAGGTATGAATTAAAGACGCTACTTTGTTTTGTTGTTGTTGCTGTTTCACTTGCTTTCCTTTTAAATATGAATGAAAAAGAAACGTAAAATTAACAAACGTTCCTTTTTTTTTTTTTAGTTCGACTTTGTCAAGTCAAGTCAAATCAAGTCAAGTCAAGAAGCTTTTATTGTCATTTCAACCATATATAGCTGACGCAGTACACAGAGAAATGAAACAACGTTCCTCCGGAACCCTGATTCTACATACAACAACAATCAGAGAAACAGAAAACACATGGCTGAGGACTAGTAAGTGTCCTCACCACATAAAAATGCATCGTGTGCAACCTGGTGCAAAAAGTGCAAAGACAACACAAGATAGTGTAAGAGAAATACACAAAACACAAAATAGCTCCACCTTTAAACCTGTTGTATATTACACACTGTAGTGTGTAAGAGACATGAAGTGAACAGTAACAAAAATGTAAACAAAATGTTGAGAGCAATAGCAGAAAAGATGTCCAAAAACAGCATGTAAACATTTTATGGTAATGAAGTGATGTAATGTGAGTGGTACTAAAGATCACTCACGTGAGTAAATGATGAACATGGACATGAACAAGGAACTTAAAACATCAACTAAAACGATATCTTGTAAGAAAGTGTTCCTTTCTTTAATAAAGAAGGTCATTTCTGTAGCAGTCAGTGTTTCTCCTCTGTCTTGTGCTTCATTATGCCTACATTGTGCCTCTGCACGCTCGAATAGTCTACCGCACATGAACCACGCGCGAGATCACTTACGACCTTGTGCCTGCAAATCGTTTTCTTTTATTTAAGTTGCCATTGTTGCTTTTGTGGAGTAGATACCTAACAGTTTATTTGTTTTTAGCAATCTATTCTTTTTGTAATATTTTAAGACTATTTTGCGGGAGACACACGAATGATTGTATTCACCTGCAACCCACACACACGAGTATTTTACCCGCATTCACCCATCAAATCTCGTCCCGCGCCGCAATCATTTGCGTTGTGACCCACGGGTGTGCAGGCTCTAGTGTGAAGCCTATTTTAGTGTGGGTCTTATGACAGCGCCTCCTACAGGACGCAACATCCTGATGCAGAGATGCGCACACAGCCATACCTGAACTCTGGTCCATGGTGCATCATTTGATATAATTACTACACACTAATAAACACAGTGCAAGCAGGAGAAGTTGATACCTGGCAGACCTGGCTCCAGCGTTGAATTCCATGTCCTGCGACAACAGTGAAGCGCCAACCCTTTTCGTTCAGGTCGTGTAGCCACAGATATATCTCCGTCTCATCTTTACCTGAGGGACCAGCACGAGTTACCGTATGCACACAGCAGCAGCGGCTCACACGCAAACGGATTTCCCACTGTTTCAGAAAAACTGCTAATAGTTTGGGTTCCTGAAGAAAACGTTGCTCCAAGATCAGCGTAATTACAATGTAACAACATAGGAATGCATCCTGTCAGGGGATGCGCATCATCCCCAACATCCGGCTGGACCACTTCCCATTACCTTCCTATTCCCATTCGTCTGTGAGTTATAAAGGTCTATAAACCATCAATCTATTCTGAGCTATATGCAGTTTAAAATGGAAAAGAAAGCATTATAGAAAAATTCTCCCGCATCACCAATGCCAGAAGCTAGAAGCCCACCCCGTCTCTCTCTCTCTCTCTCTCTCTCTCTCTCTCTCTCTATCTCTCTCTCCCTCTTTCTCTCTCTGCGGCATTCCCCCCTCCTTTCTTCGCTCACTGACTAATTGCTTCTCCGCAAGGTTCAGGCTTGACTATTATAATACCTCCATCATGTACTAATTACGACACACACACACACACACACACATCTCTGTAGAATTTGAGGGCACACTGCGGATTTTCTTTTCCAGCACTCGCATGACAGATCAACATTTACTGCTACTTTCTACTCCTGTACAGGCGCTTTTTCCAACACCGCAGTACAGCATTATGGCCAAATCTCTGACCAACAAGCGCAGAAAACTCACATGATGCTGCAGCCGCATCCACGCTTTAAATCCCCGCAGTGAAATGATCTCCCATGTGTACAGAGTAGAGGGAATGGGATTAGGACTAGGTACAGTACGTGTACACTTTTGATTCACATTGAGATCTGGGCTACAGCACACACACACACACACACACACACACACACACACCGAAACGCTTGAACGTGTGAACGATCGCGTGCCTGCGTGTGTGTGTGTGAGCGCGTGCGTGTGTTTACGTGTTTTTATTATTATTTTTTTTTTATATATAATTAATTCCAATCAATCCAGTTTTATTTCTATAGCTCTCTTAACAATTGTCCCAAAGCAGCTTTACAACGATAAATATGTAATGCAAGTTAAATGTATACTTTTAGTAAGTATAATTTTAGTGCCTATAAGTTTATCCCTAATAAGCAAACCAGTGGCAACAGTGGGAAATGAAAAATTTATCGAAAAGATTTTTTGAAAAGATATCATGAGGAAGAAACCACGAGAGAATCACAACCTCATTCTTAACATTGGGTGGCGCCAAATGTCACCTTTGAGACTTGAGAACTTTGAGGTGCAAGAAATGGCATTCGGTTTGGAGGTGTTCAAAGGGATATAAATACTTTTGCTTCTTTTTTTAATGGATTGTTTTTTATTTGTATGGAAGTGAGTGCAGTGTAATGCTTAAATAGTTTTTTCTGTTTTTGATTTAAATAGTTGTATTAACATTTTTTCCTGTCATTGTGTGTCTTTTTTAATCCACTGGTGTATAAAGTCCTGACCCACACTCACCACAGATGTAGACTAGTTTACGGAGGTAAGAATCAGCAGGCAGAAGGCAGTAAGAAGTTTGGGGTTAATGTGGATGAGACAGAGACAGATAAGTTTGTGTGTGTGTGTGTGTGTGTGTGTGTGTGTGTATATGTATGAATGTATGTATATATATATAT
>MU570271.1:1078718-1101445 GCA_024362625.1 Silurus asotus
CACACACACACACACACACAGTTAATGCAGTATTTTGAAATTTAAATGCAAAGCAGCAGCAGTGCAGACACGTATTTCTAGGAAACGGGGAAGTTTTGCAATGCAAAAATGTAATAATTCAGTGTTTAGTTCAGGAAATGATTTCCTTCTTTGTTTTCTCTAGTTATGTTTCTCGGTATTTCAGTGAGTCGCATACAGTATCTGAGTTGTTTCACAGATGCAAACAAAACTTCACATTGCGACCTTTCATCGATGCCAACAAATCGCCGAAGTGGCTCATGTGTCTGCCAGACATTGTCTGAAACTAAATAATTGAGGGATTGGACCGAGGAGAAAAGATGATGGACGTCGCTCGGTCTTATAACATTCAACCATCTATATTATATAGAACAAGGGTAAGGAACATGTGAAGTCTTCTGTGCCGATGAGAGCAACAATTATATAGATTTAAATTGTACAAATATTTAAATTTTAGTTTTTTTGTGTGTTTGCTATTTCCTATAACTTAATGCATTACATTTGTATATTCATGTATTAATCTCAGGCCTGTTCCGTGAGCACGTTCGTCAGCCTGTTTTATTCGGGGACTGTATATTATACATCCATTATACATCCATGTGCCTGCTGATCAGGTTCGTCAAAAAGCTGAATCATTGTTATAAATACCCGTGTAGTCACATCCCTGCTACACACTTCACAATTTACATTACATTTCACTCATTATTTCTTTCAGTGTTTTATATATATATATATATATGTATATATATATATATATACACACATACACATACATATATATACAAAATGATGATGATTATTATTATTATTATTATTATTATCTTTTATTATGTGGCTGTGCTTGTTTTTTACCACCAGGTGTGTGTGTGTGTGTGTGTGTGTGTGTGAGTGAGAGAGAGCCTGCGTGCGTGCTTGCGTGCGTGGGATTTACCTGTAGGTATGTTATCCTGTTTTGGACCAGGTCTGAGAGATCTTTGGCCTCCTTCTCTCTCCAGTCTCCAGCTCCATCAGCCTGGCTCAGGTGGTACAAGTCTGTCATGACGGCCCTGAATGTTAAACCAGTACAGATGGGTGACTGGTGTGAAGGACCTTGCTGGTGCTCTTTTGCTTTTGGTTGTTCCCACAAAACAATAGAAAGATCTAAATCTGGGCTAAATGCCTCAATAAGACACAGAGACTAGGCATGAGTATCATTTACATACCAGTACCTATTGATACCGGTATTAATACTATTCTCTATAATTTGGTGCATAATCTGAAAAGATGTTGATATTTTCAAATAATTTTATCAACGCTGAACTTTAGTACAGCAGTTTACAAAGGCCTCTAAGCAAACAGGAAAAGGCACATAAAGCACTTTTTTTTTTAAATAAACCCTTTCTAGCCTAGCGTTTCCTGTGGGGTTATTCATATTAAGATTTACATTTTATAATGAATGTTACGTTCCCTTGAAGCAAAAGTGTTGCAGCCGGGAGACAACAGAGACTTGTGTATTGTATGCATGTATTCTGAGTGTGGGTTCAATAAACACCTCTGATGGTGGCCTAGGTCTTGCAGCAGCATGGTAATGCGTTTCTGCAGGTCTCCGTTCTCCACGTGGCCTAGTTTCTTCACCTCACTACGCACAAAGTACCACAATTCCCGTACCCCATTCTCAATCATTCTTCGTAACTCCTCTTGCTTTCTCCCGGGGCCTAAACACACAAACACAATTGTGGAATTTTAGAGAGCATGATTTTCGGAGTAAAATGTTTCTGTGTTGTGACAGTTCCGGTTTTTACCAAACTTTGAATCCATCTATTGGCTTTGATCACCGAAAAAACACGGCCGAAACAGTTTGTTGTGATGATGCAAACAGAAACCGCGGCCTGCACGTGCATGTCTAAAACAACATGTCTGCGGTGCGGACGTGTTTTAGTATATCTGAGAAAGACCCACGGATAGCGATGTGCAAAACATGTAATGTCGAAATTTCGTCTGTAAAACCTTTCTCCACGTCGGGTTTAATTTATCACCTGAAATCCAAACATCCCGATGGCTATGTTGAATATAAGAGAATCACGGCACAGAAAAGCAAAACCCCTCCGAGCATGTGCACTCCGACTGTGGCGGACGTTTTTGAAAAGGCAGGAAGTTTCCCAGTGATCGTGTTGTATTGTTGTATCTTTAAGCAGTTGCACTTGTTCTGAATGCACTTTGTTTTTATAAAAGAACATATTTGATTTTACAACCTTTCAGCAGGCCAGAGGGCCTGTATATTATTATTTAATGTACACATGAGTGCATTCAAATTTGAATTTGAATTTATTTTATCCTGTGAATTGTTGCAATGTGCTATAAATAAATATTTTAGTAATTTGTAATTGATTTATTCTTTGAAACTTTAATATTTAAGTTATGCAATTGAAATGCCTTGATTTTAGTAAGTTTAGTACACAGTCATAGCCATAAATGCAATGGTAATAATAATTTGCATAATTTTTTTCAGTGTTTCGGTTTCCGGCCTTAGTTTCCTCTTTTTCGGTTTTCGGTTTCAGCCAATAATTTTCATTTCGGTGCATCCCTATTATATGATGTTTTACACCAATTGTATAACCAGAACCTGCACCTACTATATATTTTACATTCTGTATAATCACTAGAGGTCGACCGATCCACTGGCACAAATAATTGATTGCTGAAACTATTGGCTATTGGCAAAAATTCATAGCGATAGTTTTTTCAGGTTGCATTATACAGTACTAGAGAGGCCTCTAGAGACTGACACATGGCACATGCTGTTTATTTGGAGTCTTATTTTCCTCAATGTTTGTTAAAATATTTACCGCATGACATCGGGAGAAAAGCTTCCACCGATGGTGATTTTTAAACGGATGACGATGCCAAAAGATAAACTTTTTTTTTTATCAAAGAGAAATAGTTGTGAAAGGAAGGAGGAAGACAGTGAACAATGACTTTCTTGGTAGGCTACTGTTTAGATACAAGCAGTGTTATAGTCACTGTCTTTCGTTAAAGCCTGTGTAAAGTTCATTAATTTCAATGTAGGCAGGTACGTCTTATTTATATGTAAAATAAAAATCTTTGTCAAATTCAGTGGGTGTGGCTTATATCTGCGCTTAATAGTTAAAATTACGGTAATATATTCATATTTGTTTAATTTAGCAGATAACAGATAATGTGGTGATTAAAAGTGAATATGTTCTTTATAAGTAAGTTGGTCCCTGATGAGCAAGCTGGTGGTGACTGTGGCAAGGAAAAACTCCCCAAGATGGCATAAGGAAGAAACCTTGAGAGGAACCAGACTCAAGAGGGAACCCATCCTCACCTGGGTTGCACCGAATGTCCATTTGTAATGAATGAACCAAATTAATGATTTATGCATGAACTTTCTCATATTAAAATTCACTTCATGTAAGCCAGAACTGGGCAAACTACGGGCCGCAGGCCACATCCGGCCCATTGTACATCCCTGTCCGGCCCACATGAGGCCAATCATAAATTATAGGGCTGCACCGAAAATTTGGCCACCGAAAATTTTCGGCCGAAATACCTACATCACCGAAACAACCGAAACACAATTGTAATGACGCAATTAAAAAACGCAGCCAGCAGACGGTTATCTGAATAAGAGCCAACATGTCTGCGGTGTGGTCTTATTTCAATATCTCGGAGAGAGACCCACGGATATCAATTTGCAAAACATGCATTGGTGAAATTTCAAGAGGGGGTGTATCTGCAAAGAGTTTCTCCACGTCAGGTTTAATTTATCACCCGAAATCCAAACATCGAGGTTGCCATTCTAAATATGAGAAGAATGCAGAGCAGAAAAGTAAAGTCAATCCGAGCACGCCCACTCCGTCTGTAGGGGATTTTCGTGAGGTTAGTACACAGTCATATCCATAAATGCAATGGTTCTAATAAATGACAATCTTTTCTTTCAGTGTTTCGGTTTCCGGCCTTGGTTTCCTCATTTTTGGTTTTCGGTTTCGGCCAAGAATTTTCATTTTGGTGCATCCCTAAAATATTATCGTTGGTGTGTCCCTCTGACACAATTCAGATTTCTCATGTGGCCCCTTGTAAAAAATTAATTGCCCACCCCTGCTGTGAGCTATATCCCATCCCACTAAAATAATGACCATTTTTTCCCCAGTTTTTCATTATAAGATAAAAGAAAAATAAGTATAAATATTAAAATTTATATTATATAACATACACAGATAAATAGACCTTGACCAGTCACATTTTTGTAATATACAGTGCATTCAGTGTATATACAGTGCATTCAGTACACTGAAAGTATTCAAATACCCTTTACTTCTTTTTTTGTTTGTTGTAGGCCGATTCTACACTTATTCAAATTCTTTTTTTCCCCTCAATAATATACACTCAGGACCCCTGAATGACAAGGAAAACAAATAAAAAAAGAAAAAATGAAATGTCAAATGTACATTAAGTATTCAGACCCTTTACTCAGTTAGTTGAAGCACCTTTAGCAGCGATTATAGCCTTGAGTCTTTTTGGGTATGACGCAACAAGCTTTGCACACCTGGATAGTGGAGTTTTCTGCCATTTTTCATTGTAAGGCCTCTCAAGCTCAATCAGGGGGTCGCAATACTTTCTGACTGATGCACTTCTTAGATTTATGGTTTCTGAATGTCAAATTCAAACTGTAAAGCTGATTTGGACTGAAACAAATAGGAACAGTTTTCTTGAGTATCTGTAGTAAGTGGTTTAATAAAACAGACCTCATGTTAAAACTATAATGAATTATCTGTTTACACTTTCAGTACACAGGTACAGCAAGGAATGGTTTATAAGGTGACTATACGGTGTAGATAAAATGTTCCCCTTGGAGTTTCACGCCTCTGAGGGTTTCTTCCTCTTATTGTTTTAAAGCTCTTCCCTCACCGTTATCATATCCGAATGGCTCATAAGGGAAAAACTTATAGCGATAACTTTTTTTCGATTTAACCCTGTAAAGCCTGACATATTTCTTCTCTGAATTGGTAAATATAGCATAGATTATATTAATTATTTATTTGTTTTACTGAACAGAAAATATTAGACAAATATTACAAAATGTCAAGTGTGTTTCATCTCACCATCAACAGGTAGACTGCGGTATGAGTTGATCTGCTCTTTGGCTCTGAGTAACTGCTCCTCCAGGTTACGAAGCTTTCCTGCAGCTCCAGTGTCCCCATCAATTTGACCTTCTGGTAACCTGAGAGAGAAAAGCGAGATATATATATATATATATATATTATATATGTAAATATATACGAATAAAATGCTTTATAATGCTTTAAATTATATAAAATACAATGCGTTATAATGCTCACCAAAATCCCTATTGTATTAATCAAACTTCTGCGAATACAAAAACGGATTATGACATATGTGCACATTTGTATATGCTATATATGGGCAAAGGTATACACACAGCTGACCATCGCATCCATTTGTGGACCTGCTCCACATTTTACACCCAACAGTCTGTACATCTGTAGCATTGTGATTTCCCTAAGCGGTCTTAACTTACTGAACACTTAATAGACTATTGAGCAAATGGAAATACAACCTATATGCTTAAGGACTGTAGATACAATCAAGCAATTGTGGTGTGCTGTTGGCTGTAATAGTCACATCATCACTCCGGTCAGTCTGCAGGCTTGCTGTCTATTTGGTCACTAGCAACGACTACTCACAGATGTAATAAAAAAAGCAGCATTTTGAGCAGAGTATTATGCCACATCCGTACTCTTTGCTCTTAAGTTCACTTTCCCAACGCATTACTGTACATAGAGTTATATTTTCCCATCTTGGACTTAAGTGATGTAAATGCGATGGAAGTCACGGCGGTCTGCAACCTTAAGGCCCTCCTTTCAAATAAAACGTGCATGGAGCCACAAAACCTTTAAATAAAGCTGTATTTGACATTAGGATTGAATATAACAATTTGGTGTTTTATGTGGAAGTACGGTAGTTGCCTACTTGCAACACTAAGTGGCACTAGTGTAACTTCCACTGTAATTGGATGGTAGCAATTTATCCATTTTAGCCTCTGGACAGAATAGACGCTCTGATATAATCATTTAAATATGTATGTTATTTTATTGTTATTTATAACAATAAAATAATACACACACACACACACACACACACACACACACACACACTAAAATATATATATGTACACAAGTACAATCAAAATAGCAACAGAAATCACACTTCCTCTTCCTCCTGCTTTTTGACATGAGCTTTAACTGAAGCTGTGTCTGTATGATTGTTTTATACTGTGCTGCTGCTATGTGTTTAAAAGTCTGCAGGAAAGTACAGTATTGTCCAAAATCGTATTCTACTTATGTCCCATTAAAACAACAAATACACAACCGGATAACAGAGCAGTACTCACTACCCTGTGTTTATTAACTACACTTGTGTAATGCAGAATTTTTTATTTACTTACAGCATTGATGAAAATATCATTTTGGTCTTTCTGTACTAGTGTTCATGTTTTCTGCAATTACTTCATTAAACTTCTGCGTACCTCCATTATAACATGGACTTTCTTCAGCATTTAATATTTCTTCATTCTGGCCCAAATTCCAAATTTGGTGTTAAAACTACAAACTGGATTAATGGTACAAAGATATGAAACATTAGTAACCTGCTTTTTTTTTTTGCACTTTAATGTTTCTGTGATCACACTGTGTCTGTAACTTTTATGTGACAATAAAAAGACTAAATGATCCTTATCCCTCTCTCCTTCTCTCTCTTTCTCTCTCTCTCTCTCTCTCTCTCAACCACCCCTCTACTTTCCTTTCTTTCTATCTCTGAAGCTCTTCAGGTACCAGTGACCATTGCTTCTTTCTTGTTCTTCACTTCAGGTCCACCTGATCCATCTCAGCACCCTACCTCTGGATAGATTTCGCTTTGATTGGAGACCACTCTGTGCAGCTGTGGATGGTTCCACATGAAAAGCCTAAAGAGCCATCAAATTACTGAGCCACTCAAAATATTTGAGGATGGATTTGAAATGCAATTAATATATAGTCTGATACAATGGCTCAATGGGCTCCCTTTTGTGTCTGGTTTCTGAAAAGGTTTGTGAAGAAACACAGCACAATCTGAAATGTAACTCAGATTGACAACTGGAGGACGCTATTAGTGTCCCAGTACTAAAGCAAACAGCTTAGTTACCATGAGAGCGATTTATATTTAACATCTAATATATTGTATTCGAGACAGAAGTAAAACTATTTGTCTGAAAAGTTATTTCAGTTTTCCATTGAAAAATAAAACAAAGGACTATGATGATCTAAGAATTGACAAATAATGTTAATAGTAAAAATTCTATATATGAAAACACAAAGCATTACAATATATATATATATATACACTGTGTAGATATTATGTGTGTATATATTAGGGCTGTCAATCGATTAAAATATTTAATCTACTATAATCTTTGCCAGCCCTAGTGTGTGTGTGTGTGTGTGTGTGTGTGTGTGTGTGTGTGTGTGTGTGTGTGTAAGGATCTGCGGGATTCCAATTAGGTTTTAGTTTTGTCCTTTTTTGTGGTTCCTGTTTTTCCCCACCAGATGTCGCCAAAGTGTTCCAGAGTCCCTCATTAGCGCCTATTATTTCCACCTGAGCCTTGTTACCCTCTTGTGTGTTTAAATTCCCCTTTCTTGCTTGCTTGTTATGTTGTATGGTCTGTTTCTTGGATTTGTTTTCTTCTAGAGTCCTCTGCCTTTTCCCGAGTTCCCTATTGTAAGTCCCTTATGTCTGAGTTTGTTGTTTGCCTTGTTTTTCTTTTCAAAGAAAGACTGTGTTTAATAATTTTTAAGTTCCTGAGGTGTTTTTAAATATTTCCTTTAGTTTTTTGTGGACTTTGTTGCTCTGCTTTTTGTTGCTTGACCCCTAATTCGAGCCCCGACCTAGATATCGCGAGCGGATTTTACTGATCCTGATTGCTAGGTTAGATTATAATAGCCAATGACCAATTAATCAATTGATAGTTTTTAAAATGTATACTGGGGGAAAAAAAGGTTAGATTATAATAGCCAATGACCAATTAATCAATTGATAGTTTTTAAAATGTATACTGAAAAAAAAAAAAAACACTACACGTAAAATAGTACTGAACTTTATTTAGAAAAATCAAAGCACTGACTCATCAAAATGTGCTAAGGGAAATAAATATTAATACATTAAATTATATAATAAATTCTAAATAATATAAATATAACGCGGCGCTCTCTGTGCAGCACGCTGTCTCGCGTGTAACGACAAAGTGACTCGTCTCTGGATGGATTTTTGCACATAGCCGATAGTTCCAGCATTCGCAAAAGTGCCGATTATTCTCTAAAACCGATGAATGATCGATCGACCTCTAATATTCAATTCTAATAAATAAATAAATATATATATAATATATGCTTCACTTTTGTTTACTGTGCAAAATTTTTTGCATAGTCTAGGTGTTGGCATCGTCAAATTCAAATGACTATTTAATCAATCAAGTAGTGTAATGAAGTAACTTGTAGCCGTTATTACACTGACTTGACATTTCCTCACTGAAGTTAAAGCAATGACTATCATTGGCTCGTGCCTATTTTCTCCCTCTACTCAAAGCCAATCATTAAATGCAGGTGGAGCAACATTGCTCTTCTATGTTGTTAAAGAAGTGGGGTGCCTAAAAAGTGTAGAAGAAGCGCAGACCGACCTGAGCGTTTCCGCCATGCGGCGCAGCTCCTCGTTCTGGTGCTTAAGTCGTTCAAGCTTAGTTAGGATTTTGGAGAGCTCGCGGCTGGGATGCTCAGGCTGTTCACTGTCACGCACCAGATGCCCTCCGATGTAAAACAGCAAGGTGCCCCATGCTAACAGCACTAGCATGATCCAGCGCCATGAGCCTGTCCACGTCCGCATGTCTCTCTCTCGCTCTCCTCACAGCGCAGCGATCAAATGCATTCTTTTGGCCCACTGCTACTCCTCCAACGGAAAAGAAGGTCGACAGTAGCGAAGAAGGGCAGCAATCGCTGCGATCCAAAAGGCCCCAAGGTCAAACTTGTGAACTTTCCCAATTTAGAGAGAAGACCGTCAGCTTCGGGATTTCGTTGGCTCTTAACGTTTCCTCACGTTTAGCATTGTGTAGATGCTGTAGACATCCAGTCCTGGTAAAGCAAAACAGTGTGTTAGAGAGATGATTGCAATATCCATGTAAACGTTCCCAGAGAGAAATTATCATTTATTTATAATCTCACACACACACACACACACACACACTATCTTCTCTAGATCTTCTCAATGTAGTAGAGTAGTCATTGTGCAGCGTGTATACAGTACAGACGTACTGTCTTCTAAAAATGACTTAACTTTGGAATAGAGTGAATAAATGAAGGATGGGAGAAAGACATTTGTTAATATGCTGAAATATGTAAAATAGCTAAGTAGATCATATTGTTAGAAAATGTAATATTAACTGAAACACACGCACACACGTCTGTATTACCCAAATAATGTCTAACAAATGTAAACTCTTAAATTAAATCTTTTCAATTATCAATAAAATTTGTGCCAGTTTTATTAATTACTCAACTTATTCAATATAATTGCATTAATTTGATATTCTATTTAATTTGTATAAAATAGCCTATATTATTTACCCAAGCAGGTATCTTATTTATGTAAAATGTAAACTGTCGACAATCTCAAATAATAACAAACTGCATTAAAAAACACTCGGATATAAAAAAAAAAACTCCAACGGAAAAAATGAAGTGCTAAAACGTATATATTTTACTGCTACACAGAGTCTCAAATCGAGCACCAAAATCCACCATGATGCGCACATCCGGCAATTAAAACCGTCCGTGTGGAAACATAGCATGAATTCCGTTTGGAGTGTTTTTCACGAGCTGCCCAGCCATGTGAAAATGTAAACGCTTGTGTAGGTAAACTGCTCAGTGCGAAAGCAAGAGAAGTAATTTTTTTTCTCAATGAGTCTAATAGACATGACCGATTTCTTTGAAAAACGTATGACCTTTGATACATGTCTAGTTTTCATGCTCGTTGTTGAGTTAGGTTTCACTAATAATAAACATACATTTGCATAAAGCATTCATATTTATCCATGCCCATGTTGATTAGAGTATAAAAATGGGATTAAGTTGTGATTATTTATGAGAACTCCTCACAAATCATGCAATTAATTGCGATTAAATATTTTAAACGAGTGACTAATTTATTTATATATATATATTTATATATATATATTTATATATATATATTTTCAATACAAAAAGTGAAACTCTTTATGCAGTTTCATCACACACAGACTGATCTATTTCAAGTGTTTATTTCTATTAATTTTGATGATTATTGCTTACAGCTAATGAAAACCCAAAACTCGGTATCTCCAAAAATTGGAAATTTTGTGAAAAACGTCAATATTGGAGGTCGTGGTGTCACACCCTAATCAGCTCATTAAAGTCAAACCTGCAAAAGTTTCTTGAGCCTTTAAATGGTGTCTCAGTCTGGTTCACGCTACGCATTCATGGGGGAAGACTGCTGACTTGACACTTGTACAAAAGACGATCGTTGACACCCTGTACATGGAGGGTAAGAGAACAAAAGTTCATCGCTAAAGAAGCTGCTGTTCACAGACTGCTGTATCCAAGCACATTCATGGAAAGTTGAATGGAAGGAGAAATTGTGGCAGAAAAAGGTGAAACACAGCCCATTCAAGAATTTGGGGAGATTCACAAAAAGTGGGCCTGCAGTTGTAGTCAGTGCTTCAAGAGCCTCCACACAGACGCATACATGGGCTACAACTGACGCATTGAGTCAAGCCACTCCTGAAACAGAGACAAATGTCAGGTGTCTCACCTGGGTAAAGGACAAAAAGGACTTGACTGTTGCTCAGTTGCTCATTTTATTTGGAAATCAAGGTCCCAGAGTCTGGAAGAAGAAAGGAAAGGCACAGAATCCAAGTTGCTTGAGGTCCAGTGTAAAGTTTGCACAGTCAGTGGTGGTTTTGGGAGTCATGTAATCTGCTGGTGTTGGTCCACTGTCTTTTATCAAGTCCAAGATCAGCACAGTCTTCTACCAGAAAGTTTTAGAGCACTTCATGCTTCCCTCTGCTGACCAGCTTTATGGAGATGCTAATTTCATTTTCCAGCAGAATTTGGCACCTGCCCATACTGCCAAAAGCAGCAAAAGTTGGTTAAATGTCCATGGTGTTGGTGTATTTGACTGGCCAGCAAACTCACCAGACCTGAACCCCATAGAGAATCTATGGAGTATTGTCAAGAGGAAAATGAGAAACAAAAGACCATAAAATGCAAATTAGCTGAAGGCCACTGTCAAAGAAACTTAAGCTTCCATATCACCTCAGCAGTGCCACAGACTGATCACCTCCATGCCACGCCGAATTGAGGCAGTAATTCAAGTAAAAGGAGCCCCTACCAAGTATTGAGTACATATACAGTAAATGAACATACTTTCCAAAAGGCCAACAATTCACAAAAAAATTTTTTAGATTGGTCTTATGAAGTATTCAAATTGTTTGAGAGTGAATTGGTGGGTTTTTGTTAAATGTTAGGCAAAATCATCAAAATTAAAATAAACACTTGAAATATCAGTCTTTGTGTGATGAAACTATTATACGAGTTTCACTTTTTGTATCGAATTACTAAAATATAAACTTTTTAATGATATTCTAATTATGGAGATGCACCTGTACGTGTATGTGTGTATATAAAAAATATATAATATATACTGAATAAAATTATAAATGCAATACTTGTTTTTGCCCCATTTTTAATGAGTTGAAGTTTTTGGACCCCCGATACAGTAAAACTGTATATTTTAAAGTGGCCTTTTTATTGTGGCCAGCCTAAAGCATACCTGTGCAATAATCATGCTGTCTAATCACCATCTTGATATGCCACATGTGTGAGGTGGATGGATTATCACCTTAACACAGATTTACACAGATTTGTAAACAATATTTTAGAAAAAATGGTCCTTTTGTGTGCATAGAAAAAGTCTTGGCTCTTTGAGTCTTTGAGTCAAAAACAGTTGTGTTTATAATTTTATTCAGTGTGTGTGTATATATAAAAAATAAATGAGAGAGAGAGAGAAACAAGAGAGAGAAACTTACAAATATTGATATCTAGGGTTAGGGTTAGTAAACCCAAGTAAAGCTGAAGTCACTAGAATTCAAAAATTTTTGAGGACTTCCCATCACTTAATCGTAACTTTTCTGACTAATGAGTCCCTGGAAGAAGCAGAATTTTTTTTTTTTCTCACTAAAAAAATAAAAATAAAAATCTAGATCACAGAATCATGAGATCAATAAAAACTATTTCCTCAGACATTTGATCTATAACCTCCAAACACATTCTGAAGACTAGGTCACCAAAAAGGAAGTGAAATCTGGGCGCACTCTACATACTGACATCAACCATTTCACATAAATTAAGCAAAGTCATCACTAAATTTGACTTTATTTTTACTCCCTTGAAATTTGCAAATGGTCCAGGAAAATATCTCGGCAAAAGTTAACGTCCACTGGTTTTCCAGTCTTACGCTGTCACTAAGGGGTCACGTGTTTAAACAGTTTTATTTTTATTTACATGAACATTAAACTCCATCTTAGGGCTGAATGCCCACTCCTGAAAAGACTGGCAACTCTTCATTTATGAACAATCCTTCTCGCTGAAATGTTTAATTGTTTGGAGATGGCCTTATAACCCCTCTTAGACTAATGAGCAGCAACAATTCATTTTGACACCAAAACTGATGTTTTTTCTTCTTGGACTGATGTAGATACACGATGTAGCTTATTGGAAAGGATGTTGGACTTCTGATCACAAGGTCATTCTTTCGAATCCCAGCACCACCAAAACCAGTAATGCTGGGTACTTGAGTAAGGCCCTTAACCCTTATTTCTCTCTGGATAAATGTAAGTTCTGCTTTTATGTTTGATCACACGTATTTATTTAAACACTGCTAGGAAGGATGTACTTATTTGGCAGTGCCTGCACCCAAATACACACATTTTACACTAATATATATAATCCTTTCAGATTTATATATACACCATTCTTTAAGACTCCTGGGTAGGCTACAGTAGGTCTATGTATGTAATGTATTTCTTGATATGCGGTCATCGAAATGCATCTCCATTGTAAAAATATGTAATACAAATATACAAAATACAACAGTGTTCAGTATATCTTTACCCAGAAAGTAAACCAATACTTCAAAGGTGTATTTTTACACACGACCCTATTCAGCACTCGGTGGCCCCGCTTTTGTGATTTGGGATCATCTATCGCTTCCTGCATGGGCTTTTGTTGCTCCTGGACGCTTCCAGTAATATCACTTACAGTTGCGGGGCAAATCTATCAGGCCAGACATTTGATGAGCTGACTTGGAGCAAACGTGGCATCCTCTGGAATCCTCTGTTTTATTGCCACTGTTGGTTTACGGAGTTTGAGTAGCCATGAGCTCGATTATAGAAATACGTAATAAACTGAACTTTATCATTGAGTAGTTCAGACAAACGCTTGCACCGTTTGCACAACCCAAGCCCTGTGAAAATATCGGCGACATTCTTTTGCTTTTACTATCCTCTCAACAGATGCTAAACAACCTGCCACTGTTTGTTTGAACCCACTGCTAAAACTGAAGTGTTTGTTGATGCTGAGGCGTGCCCTGTTTAAACAATGTATAATAATTGTTTGAACAATGTATAAAGTTTAAATTAATTGAGCCTTGGGTTTGACCTGTGGAGACCGGTCTAGAGTTATATCTAGAGTTAAGGTTAGTCATTGCACAAATATTATGTATAATTGGGTTGAAGCAGGGTTCCGATTCAACAATTTGGAAAGTCCTGAGGGGGAAAAAAGAAACCACTGGTGAACTAACAATAAAATGTGGTTTCAAACAGGGTGTCCTAGTAAAAAAAAAAAAAAAAAAAAAGGTTGAGCAGTTGAGAGATTTGAATAAAATGCCCAACAATATCAGGAGTAGGATCTGGGGACAATCCACTATTCAAATAAGACCACAAGATGCAAACCTCTCATCAGAAGTAAATAATTCAATGTGCTAAAAAACAACAGACATGAACACCAAAGTCCCTTAATTAAAAATAAATTATGGAGTCCAAACTGTGGAGAAAGACAGGATCCAAAATCTACGAGCTCACAGGTCAAGCACAGTAGAGAGACAGACCGTCACGACTTGGGCTTGCATTATACATGGTAATGGAACCTGTAACGCCAGTATACAAAAAAAAAAGTGCCATCTGAAGGGAGGAACTGTACTATACAGCAAAACCACAAAACACACTGCAAAAGCTGAGAAGCTGAGAAACATTTTAGCTCCATCTCCTGAAGAATAGACTATAGAGAGATCCCAGTTATAAAATGTTAGCCGAAAAAAAAAACATGAAAACGCATTAGAAAATTAAATGCAGAGGTTGGATGTTAGTGGTTTAAGTGTGGGCGTTCGAGTTAAACCAGGGCTTTTCATTTTACAGGTATAGAAATAGATGCTATCGTGGTGGTGCTACGCTCGGTAGTAAGTTTCTAGCGTATCCTGTTACTGGCGCACATGTCGCAGGCCAGTCCAGAGACCGTTAATCAACACAGCAGTGTTGGAGCATGAATGGCGTGTGGTAATGAATTTTCTTGTGAACAAATGCATAAAACGTGTGGAAGACTTCGAACACAGTACGGTGATAAGAAGCTCATCCGAGGGTGGGACATTTGATTCGTGTAAACGTTTCAAAGATGGCCGTCATGGCGGTTCCCTGATGACGAAGTAAAGCAGGGTGTCCAAAGATGGTTTAGATGTACAGACAAACCTTTGCATGCTGAATCTTTTTAGGCATTTCCACTCCTTAAAAATGTTTCTTTTCTTTTATAAACTATAAAAAGTGTTCCTGTTGAAGTGGCCAGAAAGTGGATTATAAAAGAAGTGAGAAACTGATGGCCTCGTCACTCTGAAACTTTCTTTTTGTCTGGAAACTTGCATTAAAATGTTAATATATTCTCTTAATGCATTCCACATTCCTGAATAATAGTTTGGATTTAGATTTTCCAACTTTACGACTTCAATAAACCTGATAACATCTCGGTGCATGAAAGGGCTGTTCCACAAGTTGAGCGTACAAGTTGGTTTCAAAAAGTTCCCAACCAGGTGCTTTACGAAGTCTACGATTTCATCATGGACAGCATGGTGGAACTCACCTGAGCAAATCCGCCACAGAGATGTTTGACGTGTCATATTTTTGACGTGCGGCCTAACCCTAACCCTGGAATCGAGAGATTGGGAAGACCTTCAACGAGCTCAAACCCCAAAAAATGCAACATGTGCATAATGATTGGCGGAGAACAATCCACAGGATCTCACTTCCCACCCGACTCGCCAGATTTATCTACTGTGTTTTGACACCGTTGTAAAGATCTGGCGCAAACTGCCGAAAAGACTTCTAGGACAACTAATTTGAAGGTAAATGTAGACAAATAAAGTACTTTCTTGTTAACAGAGCTGGTCCCAAAACTATTTGACACTGCGTCATATAAAAATGCAGGTCTTCCTGTAAAACATGAGAGAACCATGCATTAGTCTGAGACACACTATTCCTCTAATTGCATTACACACTTCTAAATACTATTTCGGATTTCCATTTTCCATCTTTCCTTTTATGACTACAATAAACCTGATAAGGATATATCCCGGTGCACGGGCAGGACTGTTCCGGCAAGTCAAATGAGAGCGTTCTTCTTTTCATTCGATTCAAATTCCCATTTCTTTCCTGCCGATCAGCACGGTCATTTCCAAAGAAGATGCAAAACACACCAACTTCAGAAACCTGTGCTGAATATGTCCACTTGATCTTATCATGACAGCAAGAAATGCAAGATATGCTTTAGGCATGTGAAGAGAGAAAATAAGAGCTTTTATGGTTCAGGTTTATGGCCCTAATTTCAGGAGGATATTATTTACATGAATGCATAGGCAATGTTTATTGATTGT
Organism: Silurus asotus; assembly: GCA_024362625.1. NCBI lineage: Eukaryota > Metazoa > Chordata > Actinopteri > Siluriformes > Siluridae > Silurus > Silurus asotus. Next base: position 1,094,790 of record MU570271.1, read on the forward strand.
AATCAAGATCATGGCTATGGGATGTGGGAATGGTACTGTATAGAAACACCTGCTTGTTGGAGCGTCTCCAGATTTCCTGATCGTATATATTTGACGTTTTGTTTACAAAAAAAGAATATTTAATGCTTGATTTGAAAAGCAGGAGACAGAATATGCAGAGGAGCTGCAGGGTATCCGTTAGTTTTATCTGAATAGAGGATGGAAGACTAGCAACAGGCCGGACGTCCAGTCTGACACAAAGAGCATCCCATTCCTACGTGAATTCATTCTTATAACGTGCTTTAATTTTCTTATATTAAACAAAAAATAAGTCAGCGCTTACCTTCGAGGCGATGTGTACAGCAGTGATGTGCTCTGTGATTTGGGCGGAAACAGGAACTGGGGCACTGAACACACGGAGACAGGAAGAACGCGCCGCTACGTGATGAGCGGACGCCGCTGCGCTCGCCGTCAACGACACACCGGCCGCCACGCTCAACACTGCGCATGCGCGGGACCCAATCGACAATCATTTATATTCTCTTCATTGAATAGATCGCGGTCGTCGCCTGCACACCCCCCCCGTTCCCGCTGGCTTTACCCGATACGCGCCCACTGCTACATTCAATGGTGCGCATGCGCACACACTTGCTTACGCGTGACCCATGACGCTTACACGAGGCACTGCGCATGCGTGGGATTATTATTGATTTTTTTTTTTTTTTTATTGATTTTTTTTACGACGCTTGAGGACGTTGGTGGTATTTTTAGGTAGATTGCAGTACAGGTGTGTTCGCGTGATGAGAGATGATCAAAAGATTATAATTAATTGTTTTACAAATATGCTGTGTGCACGCGCAGGTGAAGGAGGATGGATGGATATAGATGGACACAATTTGACAGATAAATAAATAGACAGATTGGCATAGATAGCTAGCGTGAAAGACAGACACAGACAGATTCATAATTTAGCAGATGAATAGACAAATTGACACGGATAGATAGCATGATAGATAAATAAATAGATTGACAGAAAGAAAGAAATAACTTACATAGCATAGTACAAGTACAAAGCATCTACCAGAAGTGCAAATAGCAGCATTGTGCAAACTGAAAAGTACAGATAAATATGTAAATATATTTAAAACAATTAAATAAATTTTTGTGATTTATGGTTGAGTAGGGAGCAGGTGAAGAAGAGCCTGGAGAGCTGGAGGTACATGCTGGAGGGAAGGGGAATGAAATTCAGTAGGAGTAAGACAGAGTACATGTGTGTGAATGAGAGGGAGGGCAGTGGAGTGATGTGGTTGCAGGGAGAAGAGGTGGAGAAGGTGGTGGAGTTCAGGTACCTGGGGTCAACAGTGCAAAGTAATGGAGAGTGTGTTAGAGAAGTGCAGAAAGGAGTGCAGGCAGGGTGGAGTGGGTGGAGAAGAGTGATAGCAGGAGTGATTTGTGATAAGAGTGTCTGCGAGAGTGAAAGGTAGAGTTTATAGGACTTTGGTGAGACCTGAGATGTTGTATGGATTAGAGACAGTGGCATTGAGTAAAAGACATGAGGTGGAGCTGGGGGTAGCAGAGCTGAAGATGTTGAGGTTTTCGTTGGGAGTGACGACGATGGACAGGATTAGAAATTAGTTTATTAGAAGGACAGCGCATGTAGGACGTTTTGGAGACATGGTGAGGGAGGTGTGATTGAGTTGGTTTGGACATGTTCAGAGGAGGGACATGGGGTATATCAATAGGAGAATTCTGAGGATGGAGCCACCCGGAAGGAGGAAAAGAGGAAGACCAAGGAGGAGGTTTATGGATGTGGTGAGAGAAGACATGCAGGTAGTTGGGTTGAAAGAGGCAGATGTAGAGGACAGGGGGGGTATGGAGACGGATGATCCGCAGTGGCGACCCCTAATAGGAGCATATAATCCATAATTAAATGTTTGCCCTAATTTATTTTTACATTTCATTTATTTTGGCTATTTCTACAGTATATTTCTGCACTTGATTATTTCTGTCTATATGGTAATTAGGTGGGTGGTCCCAACCCCACCCTAAAGCAGCATTGGTCAGACTAACGATTTTGCCAGAAGCAACTGCCTTCTATTATAATGTGGATGTGGAATTAAGTGCAAATGCATTGTCTATATAAAAATAAATATTGAATGTTTTTAATTGTTAAAACATTTATAACATTTTTGTGCACATTTGCAGGTGTTTTATTGTTATTTAAATTTAGAAATGACTTTATTTCTGATTTAATTATGCCCTTTAATTGGCCGAAACATGTGTATGTATGTACTTTTATTTGTCATTTTTCATCCTTCACAATTCACATGTATGATTCAAATATGAGTGTTAGTTTCACCAGAAAATGACCGAACACATTTATTTACATGTACACAATGCTTTAACAAACGAAAAATAAATAGAGTATTATAATTAGGGTTGACTAATTATAGACTGGAAAGACTGGAAACTTTCCATGGGAATTAATGGGAATAAACCGGGAATCTACAGAACTGCAGGTTTGCCGATCACAGGGAATTTAAACGTAGGAGAAAAGAAAATCTTGCAGGACCATCCTGGTTAAAACAACCTTAATAAATTTTAGTTAAATTTCTACCTTGCACATTCAACATCACATGCACACACCACACACTTACTGCAGGGCTACTGAGGCCACGCCCCCTACATGCACTGCGCATTACCCCATTACATAACGCACGTAATTTCTTCAATCATGAACACAAAATAATATCAGAAAATGTCCATCTTGGCGAGTATTTAAATACATTACATAAATATTACATACATTTATGTTTAAAACTTCCTTGTGCTGTGTGTAAGCCGTTGTTCAACAAAATTATACTAACAATTTTACCGAACTCAAAAATTTAGTTTTTAAAAAATCTGTATTAGTTCGCATGCATGTCCGCTTATAAAGAAACAAAATGTTTATATTTGTATATGATACAGTTTATACAGTCCCATACATTCCCAGTAAGTTTCAACTTGGAATATTTCCCAAAATTCGACAGATGAAGTTCCCACGGAAATTTACCGGATATTTTCCGCCCCTTTGCAGCCCTAATTATAATTATATTAAACTTCAGTAGAGGTAGTCGCTGCACGTCAATTCGATGAAAATTAATACCAAAAATACATTTAACTCTCAGTCAAGATTGATTTGCCCCGACCTCACTCACACACCTTCATGGAGTGTATTTCTGTTTATAAGCAATAAATATAAGCAAGTGGAATGACCTACGAGTTTGTTCGTAAAAGGCGAATGACCAGCTCATACATGGCAAAGACGGCCATGTTGACCGGAAAGGCGCGTACGCAATTCAGCGTGAGGCCTTTAAAAAGAACGCCGGGTCCTTCGGTTCGGATGCTCTTCGTTATGCAGTGGAGAAATCCTCGGTAGTGCTTCTTGCCCATGCCATCGGTCTGTAAGCGAGCCTTTATCACGTCCATGGGGGTCCCGACACTCCAGGCACACATTCCTGCGATTCCTCCAGCAAGCATCACCACTTTCCACTCTGGTAAAATGCATATAGGGCTTAATGAAATTATAGTAGAAAGTAAATACGGTACGACAATTGTACTTCTTCACATACAATCATGTGGAAAATGAAATTAGACACTCTTTGTACTCTGGGGGAATATGAGCTCAATGGTTAAGGCTGTGGGTTACTGATCAGATGGTCTTTAGATGTGTTTTTTTTTTTTTTATGAAGATTGCATGGTCTGACTGTAAAGTGAATTTGATGGCAACTGGGCAGAATTAATTTTTTTTCTCTGGTTCTTTCTGCCTTGCTTTCGTATAAACACATGGGTGAATACTCCAGGCCATGTAAAAAAAAATAAGTGTAATATACACTATATTGCAAAAAGTATTGGGTCACCTGGTCATAAGTATGTGATTTTTAAAGCATTGCATTCCACATTTAGTCCCAATTTGATCTTATAATTCCCCTCCACGCTACTGGGAGGTTGTTCCACTATATTTTGGAGTGTGCCTATGGATATTTGTGTTCATCAGCCACAAGGGTATTATGAAAGGTAGGTACTGATGGAGGTAAGGAGACCTGGGGTGAGCCGTTCCAATTCATCCCAATGGTGTTCAGTAAAGATGAGATCAGAGCTCTACAGCAGGCCACTCAAGATCTTCCTCTCCAAAGCATGTAAACCATATCTTCAAGAAGCTCACTTTGTGCACAGGGGCATTGCCATGCTGGAACAGGTTTTGGGTTTCCAAGTTCAAGTAAATGCAAAATCTTATGCAGCTCACATAAAAAGATGTTCTGGTCTGTGGTAATAGTTTGGAAAAGAACCACATATAGCAGGAAAGGTCAGTGTCCCATGTATTTTTTCATGACTGTATGTGAGCCCTTTCCAGACAACTTTCCATTGCTGGAACTCAAGGTATGATGATACGCCTGTGCACAAAGTGAGATCTATTAAGACATGGTGTGGAAAGGTTGACGTGGATGAGCTTGAATGTCCTGCACAGAGGTCTGCCTTCCCCAAACTCAGTGAACACTATTAAGATAAGTTGGAACACTGACTGAACCGAGGACCAGTTTACCAACACCAAAGTCTTATCTCACTTTGTAGCTGAATGATCACTAAATGGAGTTTAAAGTCATCCCAAAACATGAAACGGGACTAAATCCACAAACTTTAGCCTTATTAATAATACTTTAGCAAACCTCTTGTTATATAGCCATGCTTTCCTGAGGGAAAACTCTATGCATTGGTGTAGCAAAACATTTGGTTTTGATTCATTTCAAGTTGGTGAATTTCTTTTACCTGGCTGAGCGTTCTTTTCAAGAGACAGCCAATCACAGACAGTGTTATAGACCAGGAAGTAGGTGGCGAAAGACGGACCATCTCTTAGCGCTAAGGCTCCTGCTCCCTTGTAAAGGCCCAGCATTCCTTCCTCACGTGCAATAGTAAAAAGACAGTGTACAGGCCCATGATATTTAGGCCTGGATTTGAGATCAGATCCTTGATAAAGTTGGGTCTGACACTGAAGTCGCACTTTCACAATGTCTGCTGGAGACATTACGGAAACCTGAAATCATATGTAAAAAAAAAAAAAGAAGATAAAACTATAAATTAATACTTATAACCAGTAATATGATTCTCTTGTAAAAACAATAATTCCTGGAAGGTTTCCAAACTTTTTGCTATAATTTTAAAAGAACTTACGTTAAATACTTTTGAATACGTGTGAAACAAGTATGTTTTATGTCGTTAACAATAATTGTAAAGATCTATTCATATATTTCTATTAAATTCGATTTATATATCTATTTTTGGCATGCATGATTTACCATAGATAAAACTAAAATATAATTATATACATGTTTACTTCAAAACAAAAAGCTTTTATTTTTTTATATTCAATAAGAGCAAAATTCATGGAAACAGACTTCCAAATGTCCCTCCATTGGATGGTGATGGATGTGTACACACAGATGGAAGTGTAAATATGGGCTGGAGATCATGTGACAGGTGCTAAAAAAGGTAAAAAAAAATAAAATAATAATAATAATAATAATAATTCACTTTGAAAATTAAAGACGTTATGTCATGCATATATGAAAAAAAGAATAGACTTAGAAAAATTTGTGAGAGACACAATTCTTATATAAACAATTCTTATATATTGTGGAAAATCAATTCTTGTGGCCACTTACATCATTACATCTATAAAGCATAATTAAAATGACCTTATTCTCACTCAGCTTTTTTTCCACTTTCTTAAAGACAATATCACAATAAAAAGCAGCTTTTCCTCTCATGACGTATTAACCGTTAAAACGCACTGACACTGGAGACTTCATCCATCTAATTACACTAAATATCTCATTACAGAAAGCATATCAACCATTTTATGTATTACTCCCCCATGAGTGAGCTGTTACTATAGAATTGATGTTGTACCTGAAAGAGCACACAAATGTAAAAACCTGGAGAAAACCAAAAATTCATTCAAAACCTTCAGACCAATCAGATATATATAAAATCTTTCATATCTACCATATTTGGGTACCTGAGCAACCCCCCCAGCAAAGCCTGCTAGAAAGATGTCCTGTTTGGCACGTGGGGCATCTTCAGATTTGCCCTGCAATTGGTGCAAGACCTGAAGCACATTCCTGTATGTGCCAAACACCACAGAAGAGCTGATCGAGACTGTAGTGATGGGCATCGACATGCCTTTATAGAAGCCATAAACCTGTGAATAAACAGTAGCATATAAATTGATTGACATCAAAACAAAAATAAATAATACACCTCATACTTACTCCTTCGTTCCTGCAGGTGGTGTGGATGCACTGCCAAATCCCAACCAACTTCCTCTGTGTCTGTATCCTCACCTGAACACAATACAGTCTAATACAATACAGTACAATACCAAGTACGATACAATACAGTTTCGGTTACAGTTTCTATCTAATCAAATTTCAGCCTTTCACAGTGAAAACTGCAGGTGTCCTATAGCCTACAATCCATTTTGCTCAAACCAGATTTTGACTTGCTGAATCCGAGGCTGAATTTCTGACCATTTTTATTCAAAATAGAAATAAATAAATATAAAACAGGGGAAATTAAAACGCAACACACATTTATTCACGCTTTCCTATCTTTACTTATATATATATATATATATA
>MU570271.1:1102368-1133480 GCA_024362625.1 Silurus asotus
TAATAATACATTTTTATACTTTTTTATTGATTAGATTTTTATATTCTATTTTAATTTGCATGCATTTACATGCTGGTACAAGTTGTAAAAAAATAGCAAAAAAAGAATTTGATATATAATAAATATAATATAATATGATATGATATAATATAGCATAGCCTGTTGATCTATTGGCTGGTCAGGTTGAAGCGCGTGGGCAGGTGCCAAACAAACACGCATTTCGTCTTTGCACGCACGCACGCACGCACGCGCACAAACACACACACACACACACACACACACACACACACTCACTCTGGGGCGCGTCTCAAATCGACTACTTGGCTTGCATGCAGTGCAATTGGGATTTAGTCATTTTGTAGGATATTAAAATAAATCATAGCAGCCCTCGAGGAAGATGCCACCACCACCATGTTTCACCATCACTATGAGGGTTTTTGCAGTCTGTTTTGGAACCTGCTACCAGACGATACACGGCAGATGTGAAGATCATAGAAAAGCAGCAGATCTTTAATTTGGGGTTGATCAAAAAGCGATTTAAAACACAGCCCCCCAGGAGTGGAAATTACACGCGTCACGACACGCTCCATTTTTTGCCCCTACCGGTTTGAGACACGCTCTCGGGAGCGCGCACCAGTGGGCAGCAGGGGTGTTGTCCGCGTACGCGCGCCTCTATTGGACCAGGCGCTTCCTTAAATATGGACTCTGAGTCTGTCTCTGAGCTCCATTCAGAAAGTACTGGAATAGACTCTTCTGCTACTTGAGCCAGGCATGAAACGCAAATTGGAGCTGATTGTGCATTTAAACACCGTAAACAGACTCAACACACACACACATACACACGTTTCAACTGAAAGTTTCCGTAAGCTGGCTAAATAGCTAGCCAAGCCATCACACGCACACACACACACACACAAACACGCACACACACACGTTTTATTTGCGTCATAATCATTTTCTTGCGTGAAAATAAGGAATGGCATTGGACTTTGCAGCAGGATGTATTGGAGGTAAGTGTGAACAGTGTGCACACGAGGGGAATCTCAAACTCTCCAACCAGGTGTTCAGCATCTGGTGCGAGAGATCTGGCCTTCTATAAACTGTAATAATATGCATATACACACTGTTACTGTTTCAATAATGCTGTTTTAGTTATGTGTACATTTTTACTGATGAAAGTGCTGAAATTGGGGGATTGTTTAGCTAAAAATAAATAAATAAATAAATAAAAATAAAAGGGACTCATAGAGACTTAATACAGCTTGGTTTTTTTTATTTCTTGCTCCCTTTTTTCAGGGCTGGCATGCAAACCATGTAAAACCTCCAAGCTTGTGACAAAATAATAAATCACTTCTTTTTTTTCTCTCTGAACAAACTATTTTTACAAGTATGACTGCACTTGAGGAGAATGTTCACTAGTTGAATTGCATGACTAGCAGATTTTCTACACAAGTACACTTCAGGCTTATTGTAGGTCACTGATACAAAAGGAAAGGAATGACTAGGGTCAAATATTTTTCACAAAATGAACCAGAATAGCTATTTACACATCTAGGTTTTCTCTCTCTCTCTCTCTCTCTCTCTCTCTCTCTCTCTCTTTCTCTCTCTTTCTCTCTCTCTCTGCTGATGTGTAACCAGCCAATCAAAATGGCTTGGCTTTTATCTGCCTACTCCACAGATCATACCATACTCTATGTACTACACACTCTACGTCTCTCTACCACCCAAGGACACCAAAGTCCTGATGAGCACACACTTCAGCATTTTGGATTTTCCAGTCAAGCATAGTGCTTTTTTTTGGTTTTTTTGTTTACTGACTTTGATACACTAAAGAAGAGCGTGGCTCGTCGTACATGGATATCGTAAAGATTACACTTATTAAACAAATATTGTACAATAGCGGTGTAACGGTACACAAAATACATGGTACGGTATGTACCTTGGTTTTTAAGTCACATTAAGTTACGGGAAAATTTAGAGAGAGATGAAGTGCAAAACAGAAAATTGCATGTCTTTTTTTTAGTTTCTTATTTTTTAATTATGAACATTTGTGAGCATTAACAGGTGACATTACTTAAAATCAATTGAAAAAACTAAATGCCTGCTTGGTTGAAATAAAAAATATTTTAAAAAATGTAATTAGGTCAAAGAAATGAATGCCTAACACCTTTTTATTATATTGATTTAACTATCAAGTAGAGTAATCGATTAAATTAGCACAAATTAAATACAAAAACAACTAAAGGAAATACATGAAAAAATTCATTGAAATTGTTTACATTTTTTAGACCACATTTAATTTGCCATGTGTGTGTTTGTTCCTTTTCTTTTACCTTTAATATTTATTTTTGTTCATAAATGAATTCCATTCTTTATTCATTAATTTATTCATTCATTCACTCCCTCGATATACGGAATTTTCGGGAAATTTCTCCTTTTAGGTTTTCGATACGAATCAGTTCGCCTCTACTGCACATGCATAGTGTAGACTTCAGAACGGATGTATATACCGAAATAGTTTTAACACACGTTCACATATTACGTTGCCTATCAGGCGTCACCCTAAGGAACAGTTCGATTTTCAATGTTGTTCCGCTGCTGTTCCTGCTGTTCGCTCGGGAAGATCAGTGTTTGTCCATCATAGTTGTATATCAAGAAAGAAAAAAGAAACAACCAATATCAGGTTCTGGAGTGGTAGAGCGAGATCACGGGTTTAAATCCCAAAAATAAAACAACCACATGTGTCTAGTAGCAGAGGGAATGTAAAACTGGTGCCAGGCTTGAGGGATAGAAGTTGAGTATCTCTCAACTTCGGAATGTGGACGAGGGCAAAAATGTTGTTCCTTGGTAGGTGCATGAGCATCAAATTCATAAAATGCATATACATGGCTTAATGTGTGGCTATAGATGGCATGGAGAATGTTTATCAGACCTCCCTGGCTGGTATGTGCTGTATGATAGAGAGTTGGTTTGGGTGGGAATTATCAGGTGACAAGTGGGAAGAAAGGATAGAAGTATAATGGAAAGCATCATCAAATGGAACAGGATAAAATATAAAACGAAAACACACACAATGTGTCTGTTTGCTCACTGTAGAAGTCTTTGTTTGTTCTAGGTGCTGCTGGTGTGTTGGTCGGACATCCGTTTGATACCGTTAAGGTGGGTATAACTTTCTTTTTTTTCCAGTTTGCACACTTTATATTGTTAATATAACAATATTGATATTATTGATCACAGCGAAGTGAACAACTGTATTATTTGAAAACAGGATATGTTCGGGACTGTGTATTGAATCTAGGACAACATTTTTCCTTAGGGAGTTCTTTAAAATAAAAAATAAAAAAGGTTTCGATTTGTGGGTTAGCATGTCCCATGCAAGCATGCACTTGTGAAATGCACCCGTGAAGCTGAGCTCTTTTCGTGTTACTGTTCCAGCCACAGAGTAGATTTCATGTTCCAAATGCTCTCGAAGCACAACCTTTTTTTTACACAAAGAAATGGACATTTTGCAGGGACCATGTCAATCGAACGATACATTTTTTACACATCTGTTCCAGATAGCAGACGTGGTAACGCACGTGGTCAGAATAGTTGCACAGCTTCCGATGAACACAGGACATTGTCTTTTGGCACACTGACTAACGAAGGTCGGTGCTTCCTGTGACTGTGCACGCAGACTTGTGCTGACATCTGTTGGTGTGTTACAATACTAGTTTCGAAACTTTTTGGTACCACCTTGTGTATATATGTATGTATGTATATAATTAATACAATAAATTTCACATTTAGTGCATTTCTGTATGAAAAAGGGCAGGATATTAAGAACTTATTCTTCTTATAGATATTCTTCTATCCTCTTATCTGTTTTGTGATCCAGTCCTGTATGCTGGGAAGATTATTTTATAATAATATAACAAATATTGAAAGATAAAGGTATTAAGTCAGGATATTTTATAGATAAATCTATTGACATTCATTTGTTGTAGATTTAAAACCACCGCCACAAAGAGTGGGTTCAGAGGTTTGAGATACGATGTGTTTCATAGCCGCTGTCCTGCCTTTTTTTTTTTTTTTTTTTGTTCTCCTGTGTTCATTGTGAACCCTGCTACAGGGGCTGTCTTTCATGCCATAAGTGTCACTTTGTTGTAGATGAGGGTGAGGGATTTACAACCCCTGCACGGATGGGTAACCTAGTAAGTACAGTCAAGGTGAATTTCTTCCTTTCCATTCGAACATGGCGCGCTCTTTCGGTTTTCCCATTGATTTTATTCTTATTTACAGCATCCCTCAGCTACGCCATAGCACCCCAATCCTTATTTCTTTAAGTTGTAGCCTTTACAGTTCAGACTGTTAAAATTTCATGCTGTGTTTAATTGTTGCGTTTGTCTTTGAGTCAAAGATTCAGTTAAATGTCGCGCATTCGCCGCACGCTTTTGTACACTTCAGCAGTGTGTTGTGCATATGTGCGTGTGTGTGTGTGTGTGTGTGTGTGTGTGTGTTACGAACCTGACATTTGCTGGTTATAACTGTGCAAATCTGACTTTCAGGTGAGACTTCAGGTTCAAAGTGTGGACAAGCCCCTTTATCGTGGAACATACCACTGCTTTCAGTCTATAATTCATCAAGAATCTGTGAGTATGACTCTTAATTATTGCTCATAAAGAATTTCCTAATGTAAACCTGCTGGAAACAAAAAATCCAAATTCAGCATTCGTTCTGCTTTCTTTAATGGCTCTAATCATTAGCGCCATGAATGCGAGAAAAATCTCATATTTGCTCTAGCAGTGAGGTTGTCACGGATAGACCAGGATTTAGGAACCGGGAGTAAAACAAGGTTGTCGTTTATTGCTCTTGAATAAACAAACACAAAATAGTCAGACACGAAACTGCAGGAAATGACAAACTTAACTGAATCAAGCTTCACCTGAAGTGTAGCGTGGAGCATGGGAAACACAGGCGGTAGTCCGGATGATCTATAGCCGTACACGGTCAATCGGACTGTGAGTGAAGGGGAAGAGGGGCCTTATAAAGGGGACGGGTGTGTGGAGGACAGGTGTACGTTATTAGTCGGAGGGAGAGGCTGAGCGAGAGTGTGAGCGTTGGAGGAAGGCGTGACTAGCGGCTCTCTGACAGAGGTAAAGATTGGGCACTGGATATTTGCACAGGGTTGATATTTTAGTACCCAGGGTAAGCAAGGGCAACATGTACAGGGAGCTAAATTAAGCTCCAATGTCATTCTATCTTGTTCACTCTCGAGGATAAACACGCTCAGCTGATCCTGAAGGGTTTCCAGAGGAATGCATTGATGAAGGAATCAAATGCAGATAATGAAGCCTGCTGATTTGGATTTTCGTAGTGTCTTAGTGGTTGTCAGATTGGCATTAGTTGAAAAATGAGAAAGAGCCAAGTGGGGAACAGGGGTTGACTAGTGGCCATTAGGGGTATGACGGTACAATTATTCGCACCAAACCATTACGGTACAGGACTTTCGGTTCTTGTTTAACATCCGGGAACATAGTAAAAATCCGAATTCCTTCACAAACGTATTGAGTGGTGGCCCGCAAGTTCGTTTAGTTTCTGCCTCACACTTTGAGTGCAGTCTCACTGTAGCTACTGGATTCGTACCGGAAAAACTATTTGTACTGCGAATCTCAAGTTTTGTTTTGTGCATGTGCGAAAACGCTGGCACTTTCTGTCATTTTAACCATCTTTACAAGCAGTCTAGCATTGTGTATTCGTTTGTGTTTTATGTACAACTTCAAGAATTTCTCCTAATCTCTCCTTACAATTCCGCATAATAAAGAGAGTGAATGAATAAATGAATGATGGAAGGAATGAATTCATTAATGAATAAATAAATTGAATGTGTGATTCCTAAATGCAGACATTTGTTATAGTATGCTGAATTCATTAATTACCTTACACTTAAGTTGAGCATATCTTTAGAAAATTAAATATTGAAGGTAAAAACCACACATGTATACACATTCTACATATATACACGTTCTAACAAATGTAAACAATTTAATAAAATGTTTCCATTTATTAAATTCGATCAAAATAATAAAAAAGTGTATTTATTTGATCTACTCTATTTTATTTTGATATATTGTATTTTTTACTTAAACCAAGCAGCCATTTTTATTTCAAATTGTTTAAAAAAAATGTCAACTGTTGATGTTCACGAATGTTAATATTAATAAACCACATTAATAAAAAATGCCCTCTAACTGTACCGTAATTTAACCGACCCGTGAATTTTGTGTGCCATGTTGGATTTTTTCACTAGGGTTTAAGTACAGTACGTGTTATCAGTTTGTGGATGCCCTTATCTCACAACGAATCTCTCTTATTACAGTTATTTGGGCTCTACAAAGGCATTGGCTCCCCAATGATGGGCCTGACGTTCATCAACGCCATCGTGTTTGGCGTGCAGGGCAACGCGATGCGCATGCTGGGCAAAGACACCCCTCTGAACCAGTTTCTGGCTGGCGCTGCAGCCGGGGCCATCCAGTGCGTCATATGTTGTCCCATGGAGCTCGCCAAGACTCGCATGCAGATGCAGGGCACCGGAGAGAAGAAGTCTTTAAGGAAGGTATACAAGAACTCCTTGGACTGCTTAGTTCGCATTTACAAAAAAGAGGGCATCAGGGGCATCAACCGTGGCATGCTGACCACCGTTATCCGCGAGACTCCAGGATTCGGCGTGTATTTCCTGTCCTACGACGTCCTGACACGTTCCTTGGGGTGTGAAGCCGACGACCTTTACATCATTCCGAAGTTGCTCTTCGCAGGCGGCATGTCGGGGATCGCGTCCTGGCTATCGACGTATCCGGTGGACGTCATCAAGTCCCGCCTCCAGGCAGACGGCTGGGGCGGAGTTTACAAATACAACGGGATCATGGACTGTGTCCATCAGAGCTGGCAGAGGGAGGGCTGGAGGGTTTTTACTCGTGGTCTCACCTCTACTCTTCTCAGGGCTTTCCCTGTCAACGCCACTACGTTCGCCACGGTGACTCTGTTCCTCATGTACATGCGAAACGACGGCGGTGTCAAAGACTGCGAGCCTGAGCCTGTACAGCAAACGCAGCTCCAAACCACAAGCCTCTGAACTTATACTTCACTCAGAAGATTAATAAAACAGGTTCTATGGGCCGGTATAGTAAGTATCCGCTGTTTGTGGGAATTCTAGTTCCCTTATTACCAATTCTACTAGAAACAGCATCAGCAAAAATTGTCCCAGCATTAAAGTTTCATGTATTGTGGGGGGAGGGATTTGAGTGGGAATTTTCCGAAAACAATCCAAAACATGTTTTCACTGCGTTTTTCTCTACAGTGAGGCAGGGTTAATGCTGCTACGATCCATTTCTTATTTTTGTACTGAATGTTCTCAGGATGAATGTTAGAGTCCAGGAATTTGGACTGAATCATGCTGGTAAGAGGGAAATGTTTTGTGAACAAGCTAAATCATTAATGCTAAGCAGTATTAACTGACTGAAGGTCAATGGGAGGGAAGTCCAGTTTAAAGAAAGACGGGTCCAAAACTAAGATTACTCAGTCTTTCAGCACAATTGACAAACAAAAAAGATCTCGCAAGCGTTTGCTGAAGTGGTTATTCATATACTACATGGCCAATAGCATGTGAACACTGGATACCTACAGTACATGTCCTTATTGAACATCTCATTCTAATATGGTCTTCTCTATAGCATCTATAACTGACTCTTCTGCAAAGGCTTTCTAGTAGATCTAGGGTTGTGGATTTGGAGTTGAATGATCCTTCAGCCAAAAAAGCATTAGTGAGACTCGTGAGAGACGGATGGTGTGGAGGTTTAAGTGCACTCAGTGTTCCGGTTCATCATAATCAGCGTGTCTCAAGTTCTTTCTCACGAATGTTGGCAAACGTTCATCCTGCAGTTTTTTTCATGCCCCCAAAATGAGATTTAATGTAACTGTGTGGTTTTCAAACTAAGCTTACAAATGAATGAGAGACGAGACAAGGATTGGAATTATGAAAAACGTTAGCCTGGAGGTGGAGAGCACGATCATATTCTGGACCATTTCCAAACAGCAGATTACAGCAATGGCATTTTTTCTATCTGCGGTCAATGACACTGCTCTCCAGGACACATGGAGATGGTGGCCACATGCAATTGGATTAGGACTTGTTACTGCCAGGGGTTTATCTCGCTTTGTGCACTAGAGCAGGGGTCCTCAAACACCAGGAAGGTAGTAGCTCCGTGTTAAAGGCACCAGATGGTCATGAGTTCAAATGCCAGCACCACTTAGCTGCCACTGCCTTGAGCAAGGTCTTTAACTCTCACCTTCTCACTTGCACGTTACTCTGGATAAGCACCTATGTCAAATGCCATGAATGTAAACCACCAGGCCATGGAATCATTCAGTTACCGAGCCGCACAAAAAAAGATAAAAACATTAAATGTGTTTTTAATGCATTGATAAATTATGCCGCCATTGATTCTGTATTCTGTATGGTGCGTTCAATTACATTTACACCTATAAAGATACATGTAATAATTAAATCATATGTATCGTAGTAATATGACATGCACGTTATTATTTGTAGTTTTGTGCGTGAGCTCCCCACCCACCTGAGTCCATGGAAAAAAATCTTCCGTTAAACTGGTCTGTGATTTAACAATAGGTAGGAGACTGAGCACTAGAGTACTGACCACATACCCAGGTGTTCACATGCTTTTGCCCATGTAGTGCATCTCGACTGGAGTAAAATTGTCTCTGTAGAAAACGGTGCTGCTGAGCTTCTAAACAAATATATATTTTTTGTACTTTTGTTTTAAACATTGCTTTCTACTATTTCTGCTTTCTACTACTATTGCTTTCATTGGCTAAAAATGCCACGTTAAAAAAAAAACTTAAAAAATCAAAAATTACGAAATCAAAGTCATAGCATTACGAGAACAAAGTCGAATCCGGTTGAAGTCCCGGTAAACAGGGTCGATTTCTTCGATCATCATTCTAATACTCTCTTCAGAAACAGCATCTCCTTTTCGATATAAACATCGATATCCTTCAGACTGCAGAAATGAGCCAATTTTCCCAACGTCTGTCTGATTTTTCAGACAGACGAGTGAACTTCTGAGTGAACCAAGTTTCCAACATAATCGCTGCAGTGTCCGTTTACTAATTATAATTTCATGCTGATGCGCCAAAATAATTTCCTTACTGCTAAATCACAAGTGGGATGTAACCAAACGAGTGAAATGATTCTTTGTTATTTTTCTCAAAACATTACCACTTTACTCTCATAATGCTGTGACTTTTCTTTCGAAATCAACATTTTTTTTTTTTAACAAGGCACTTAAACACGGTCGTAGTTTTCAGAAATGCATAGCTCTGTTTTTTTCTCCTCTCCACTGCAACCAGCATTCCACAGAAAGAACGGATTCTGATCTGACCGTAAGTCTCGATGTCTTTAACCTCTCCACCTTCAGCTTACACCTTAAACTGGTTCACATCTGGTTGGCTGAAACGTCTAAATCAAAACATTTAAATTCAGAGCAATGCAAACGTCATATGGTATAAATAATCATACGGTGATTCTCGACTTTTTGTGTTCAAGTTGTATAATAACGATGTACATCTGTAGAACAAACCACATCAGCTGGAAAAAAAAACGTCCTAGCTTTCCATAGCCTTCAGTGTTACAGATCCGGTTATGGGTAACATGCCTACAAAATCAGTACACTGTATATAACACGTGTGTCCTTTACCACATTATTTCAAAAGTTCAAAGACGACGTCTAAACCGCACCTTAATTTTATCAATTATACTTTTACAGTACCTGTTGTTTCTCTGTTACTTACCTACGACACTGTTTACCTCCTGCAGGTTATTTAGACACTGTAGTTGTCGTTATTATAAATATCTGCAATCTTCTGTAATCTTTCTGCAGTGATTTATCGACAGTAATGTGTGTTTGGTGAGATAGTAATTTTTTTTGTTGCTCTTGTTTAACACTTAGTATCTGAAAGGCAAATGTAAACTTTTTCTAAAGATCTCAATCATGTGTATAATTCATCCCACTTTTTTTTTGATTATACAGTTGTTTTTTTCTCATATGGAAAAATAAAACGGTGAAATGCGTTTCAACTTTCATGGCTGTAAAAATATTTATTGATGAATTAAAGGGTAATGGAATTACTGTTGCACTCGTCCTTTTACTTTTCTACTTTATTTCTACTCAAGTAACAAATATGTTTAATTATGAACAGTAAAAGACGTATGAAAAACCAGTAGGAATGATGGATGCGGTTTATTGTTTTATTCTCCTGCACATAACTACATTTATAAGAAGAGTTACACACACACAAAATGAGAAAACCCTTATTACGCACAAAATTAAAGAACCATTTCTCGACACACACACACACAGCTAAAGAACCCTTTCTCCACACACACACTAAATGAAAGAACCCCTTCTCCACACACACACTGTGAGAGAACCCCTCACTCCACGCACACAATGAAAAAACCCTTACTCCACACACACACACACACACACACACAATAATAGAACCACTACTACACACACACTGAGTGAGCGAATCTTTATTAAACACACACACAGTAAAAGAACCCATACTCCACACACAAAATGAAAGAACCCTTAATCCTCACACACACACACAATGAGAGAACCCTTACTCCACAAACACACAGTGAGAGAATCTTTACTCCACACACACACACACACACACACAGACACACACAATGAGAGAACCATTACAACACACAAATACACACACACACAGTAAGATAACCCTTACTCCACACAAACACACGTGTGTGTGTGTGTGTGTGTGTGTGTGTGTGTGTGTGTGTGTGTGTGTGTGTGTGTGTGAAGTAAGGGCTCTCATTGTGCGTGTGAGTGTTTGTATATATACACACACACACACACACACACACACACACACACATACACATACACACACACACACACACAAAATGAG
Organism: Silurus asotus; assembly: GCA_024362625.1. Lineage (NCBI taxonomy): Eukaryota > Metazoa > Chordata > Actinopteri > Siluriformes > Siluridae > Silurus > Silurus asotus. The sequence continues at coordinate 1,113,361 of MU570271.1, forward strand.
AACCCTTACTCCACATACACATATACACACACGCACACACAGGCAGTTAATTAATGCCAAGAATTGCAACAATTTCTGACAGTCAGAACAAGTCTGAACAGCATGATGTGGTGCCTGAAGTTATATTACCCAATACATTTTAACAACAAATCATCCCTCTGAGAAAACAGTGTTACTGGATACACCTGAACCTGAACAAAAAAAAAAAAAAAGAAAAAAGAAACAATTACAAAATTAATTAGGAGTACAATCCATAAGTTTTACAATATAATATTAAAGATATGCAAGATATATAGGTAATGAAATATTTCATCACCAGGGCAGTTATTAATCTTTCAAATTCTCACCTGACCATTGCAGCAAAAATGATATCTTCACCTGACTGGTGAAGAGAGAAACATGACAGTCCAGATGAATCTTCCTATCCAGGACTTCCTGTGTAATATGGCATCATCCATCAGAGATGGGAAGTAACGGAGTACAAATACTTCGTTACTGTACTTAAGTAGATTTTTTTTTGGTATTAGTACTTTACTCCACTATTTATTTTTCAGACAACTTTTTACTTTTACTCATTACATTTTTACACAAATATCTGTATTTTTACTTTTTACATTTTCAAAACCGGCTCGTTACTGTAGTTTTAATCCACTGATTTGGTGAATTTTTTTTTTATTTTCACTGTGCGCCGATTTCAGCCGAACAACAGATTTCCTGTCATTGTGTGTCTTTTTCAATCCAATGGTGTATAAAGTCCTGACTCTCACTCACCACAGATGTAGACTAGTTTACGAAGCTAAGAATCAGCAGGCAGAAGGCAGTAAGAAGTTTGGGGTTAATGTGGATGAGACAGAGGGAGTCAGTGATGAGAACATGAGTGAGAACAGACACATTCCTGATCATCATCATCTTTTCTTTGCTTGTGTTTCATTGAAAATGTAAATACATAAATAAATAACTAAATAAAAAAGAGGCGCAATTATAACCTTCGGCAAAAAATACGTTTATCCACGACGTCCTTTCTTAGATATAAAATAAATAAATAAACTCCAGATAAAACTATTTTTAATCAGTAAACTTTTGTTTTATTTCTGCGCCAGGTCTCAAATCAAACACCAAATCCACTATGTTTTACACAATTCACCCTCTGGGTGGCGTTTTGTGGGTTTTTCCCTCATAATGGCGACACAAACTTAAATGACTGTCTTTATTGATCATACAGATAAAAACAATACATCATTCAAATCTGTAAAATGTCTATAATTTTCTATATATAAGCTTCCTGACTTCACTTGAAGAGGTGCAGTTTCTCCGGTATCACCTCATTAACTGTCCGTGTGGAAACATAGCAAAGGCTCTTAATGATGTCCACACGTCTCTGCACTGATATAGCCTTTATATTTAATCACTGTACATATGCTTACATACATATAACATGCTGTAAATATGATACATGTTTAACACCTCTAAGCTGCCAGTTTTGGGCACCTGAACAAGCACTTAACTCACTACTGCTCATTTAGTAAATGAGATCATTAAGAGTAGCTCGGGATAAACACTTCCAACAGGAAGTGGCTATATCTCGCTATCTTTGTCTCTCTATTTTCTCTATCTAATCGTCTCTGTGTCTCTTTTAGTAAATGTCTCTGTCTCACTGTATTTGTATCTCTCTTGCTGTCTCTGTATTTGTTTCTCACTCTTTCTAAAGCTGTGTCTGTGTCTCTTTGTCTCTGTCTTTCCTGCTAATTTACATGTCTAACAAAGTTTTGAGTTTTGAAAGTAATGCCATTAGCGATCTATGATGAAAGACTTTCCTGGTTCGATTCTCACCTTTAGTTTCATATTGAACATTATAAGAAGTTTTTAAAAACAGAACAAAAAAAAGGTCATTAAAATTGGTTGCTGGTAAATCATGGTATATCAGTGGTGCAGGTGTTGGAGATGTGGTTCTTGTACCTGAGTCACTTCTCATAGACTTCGAGTAACTGAGAGAATGAACAGGAATGAGAGATTTTTACCCTCTACCATCATGATCTAAGAGAAAACAGTTATCTCCCAACTCTGGAAAAAACAAGAGTCCAATAAGCAAAGCCTTGTTTGCCACCCCTCTGGTAGTGTAGTGGTTAGTAATGCAGCCTCCGCTATCTGACTCACCCGGTTCAATTCCTACCCCTTAGCTATCCTTTAAATTGTTTAAGAAGTTTTATAAATGAACCAAAAAAGGTCCTAAATATCAGATATATGCAAGAGATCCTGTGGCTCAATTGGAAGAGCTTTACCTCTGGGTTGAGAGGTTGCCGGTTCAAACCCCGGCCAGGGTTTAAGGTTAAGAGTGCAGAAGGTTCCAGTGACCATAGTGATGAAGGTGTCAGAAATGGCTGCGTGGAAGATCAGATGTGGACGGTTGCAGAGGGCGTATCCTGAACCAGGGGGGCAATATACAGGCTTCTCTGCCCCCCTGGCCTCTGAGAAGGTAAAAACAGGGGGTTATGAAGCAAAAACATGCAAAAATGTTTCGACATAGGCTCCGGAAAAATTATTTTATCTCACCTTCCCTCCTCCACCCAAAAAATATAATACCTTTAATTCTTTGTGTCTATAACCCAGCAGGTCATCACAGTCACCCACTCCATTGCTCACCAATTTCCACACAACTTACCCAATGTGGGGACAAGCCGGATTTGAACCAGCAACCTCTGAGCTCAGAGGCAAGGCTTTTACCACAAAGCCATGAAGTCCCACAACTCACCTCCTTTTTTTGGGGGGGTTTATCCTTCATTTCATGCTTCAAAGCAAGAAATTCAGACCAGAAAGAAACACAGAAAGCAGGATTCAAACCCTGAACCCCACCAACAGCAAAATAGCTGTCTTAACCCACTGAACCATCCAGAAGGACAGGCTGCAAAGATTTTTTATAGCAGGTCTATCTTTTTTTTTTTTCAAACCATCAACACAAGAATATAATGCTAAAGACAGACTTAGGAAGCAAACCCATATCGTGACAAGCAGGGACAATGCAGGACTTGAACCCTGATTCATGCCATTAGCGAGGCACCAGCATTAAGCCGCTGAACCATCAGGAAGGACAAGCTGGTAAGTTTGATTAGAGCAGGTCTATCTTTCTTTTTAACCCATCAAAACAAGAATATGAAGATGTAGGAATCAGGAATTTAACCTACCTCATGACTAACAGACAGAAAGCCAGGATTGAAGCCTGGCCAACAACATTAGCAAAGCACCAGCCTTAACCCACTAAGCCATCAGGAACAAACAGGATGGGAAGCTTGATTAGAGCAGGTCTATCTTTCTTTTCAAACAATCAACACAAGAATTTAACGCTAAAGAAAGATGTAGGAAGCGAATACAGATGTAAGTAGCACAAGTTGAACCCACATTGTAAATAGCAGGATTCGAACCAAGATCCCCACCACCAGCAAGACACCAACATTAACTCAATGAACCATCGGTGAGGACAGGCTAGAGAGCTTGTTTAGAGCAGGTATATCTTTCATTTCAACCCATTAAAAACAGAAATATATCGCTAAAGAAAAATGTAGGAAGTGAATCCTGATCGTGACTGGCAGGCAGAAAGCGGGATTCGAACCCTGAACCCCACCAAAAGCACAACACCTGATTTAACCCACTGAACCATCAAGGAAGACAGGCCCAAAAGGATGTTTAGAGCAGGTCTATCTTTTTTTTTTCAAACCATCAACACAAGAATATAATGCTAAAGACAGACTTAGGAAGCAAACCCATATCGTGCCTAGCAGGGACAATGCAGGACTTGAACCCTGATTCATGCCATTAGGGAGGCACCAGCATTAACCCACTGAACCATCAGTAAGGACAAGCAGAGAAGCTTGTTTAGAGCAGGTCTATGTTTCTTTTTAACCCATCAAAACAAAAATATGAAAATGTAGGAATCAGGGATTTTTAACCTACCTCATGAGTAGCAGAGAGAAAGCCAGGTTTGAACCCTGACCGTCAACATTAGCAAAGTACCAGCCTTAACCCACTAAGCCATCAGGAAAAAACAGGATGGGAAGCTTGATTAGAGCAGGTCTATCTTTCTTTTCAAACCATCATAGGAAGCAAATACAGATGTAAGTAGCACAAGTTGAACCCACATTGTAAACAGCAGGATTTGAACCAAGATCCCCACCACCAGCAAGATAGCAACATTAACTCAACGAACCATCAGTGAGGACAGGCTAGGAAGCTTGTTTAGAGCAGGTCTATCTTTCTTTTCAACACATTAAAAACAAAAATATATCGCTAAAGAAAAATGTAGGAAGTGAATCCTAATCGTGAATGGCAGGCAGAAAGCAGGATTCGAACCCTGAACCCCACCAAAAGCACGACGCCTGATTTAACCCACTGAACCATCAGGGGAGAGAGACCGGGAAGTTTGTTTAGAGCAGGTCTATCTACCTTTAAACCATCACACATGACTATAAAGCTAAAGAAAGCAGGAACATAACCAACATCACAACTAAGCAGGATTCAAATCCTGATCCTCACCATCAGCGAGTCACCAGACTTAATCCAATGAACCATGGAAGAGATCAGCCTGGGATGCATGTTTAGATGAGGCACAAGCCTTAAACCACTGAGCGACCACTGTGGGGTTATCTTTCATTAAAAACCAGGAAATCAAGAAATTAATCAAACACAGAATTGCAAGGTTTTCAGAGTGGACACGGTCCAGAAGTTTTATTTACCAACACAGCAACCAGCTCGACCAGGAATCAAACTCTCAAACTCATCCTTATGGGGACCCTGACATTAACCCACTAGGCTATCACATCTATCTTTCTATCTATCTATCTATCTATCTAATATGATGTGAGGTCCAGTTAACAGCTAAAACAGGTAGCAGTAATAACTACTTTTTACTTAAGTAAATGTCAGAGCCAAGACTTCTTTACTTTCACTTGAGTAAAAAAAAAAGTTTTGGATCAGACATGTACTTAAGTAAAAGTAGTTGTTACTAAAGTTTTTCTCTGGAACCCATGTCAAAACTTTTTTGGATGTTTTTGCTTCATAACCCCCTGTTTTCACCTTCTCAGATGCCAGGGGGGCAAAGAAGCCTGTATATTGCCCCCTGGTTCAAGATATGCCCTCTGAAACCGTCTGCATCTGACCTTTCATGCAGCCATTTCTGACACCTTCCTCAATGTGGTCACTGGAACCTTCTGCACTCTTAACTTTGAGCCCTGGCTGGGGTTTGAACCAGCAACCTCTCAACCCAGAGGTAAAGCTCTTCCATTAGAGCCACAGGATCTCCTGCAGGAACCTGATTTTTGGGGCCTTTTTTGCTTCTTTTATAAAACTTTTAAAACAATTTAAAGGATAGCTAAGGGGTAGGAATCGAACCGGGTGAGTCAGATAGCAGAGGCCACATTACTAACCACTACACTACCACAGGGGTGGCAAACAAGGCTTTGCTTATTGGACTCTTGGTTTTTCCAGAGTTAAGAGACCACTGTTTTCTCTTAGATCATGATGGTAGAGGGTCAAAACTTCTCCTTCCTGTTAATTATCTTAGTTACTCGAAGTCTATGAGAAGTGACTCAGGTACAAGAACCACATCTCCAACACCTGCACCACTGATATACCATGATTTACCAGCAACCAATTTTAATGACCTTTTATTGTTCTGTTTTTAAAAACGTCTTATAATGTTCAATATGAAACTAGAGGTGAGAATCGAACCAGGAAAGTCTTTCATCATAGATCGCTAATGGCATTACTTTCAAAACTCAAAACTTTGTTAGACATGTAGACAAAGAGACACAGACACAGCTTTAGAAAGAGTGAGAAACAAATAGAGAGACAGCAAGAGAGAGACATATACAGTGAGACAGACATTTACTAGAAGAGACACAGAGACAATTAGATAGAGAAAATAGAGAGACAAAGATAGCGAGATATAGCCACTTCGCGACTCAATGATCTCATTTACTAAATGAGCAGTAGTGAGTTAAGTGCTTGCTCAGGTGCCCAAAACTGGCAGCTTGGAGGTGTTAAACATGTATTATATTTACAGCATGTGATATGTATGTAAGCATATGTACAGTGATTAAATATAAAGGCTATATCAGTGCAGAGACGTGTGAACATCATTAAGAGCCTTTGCTGTTTCCACACGGACAGTTAATGAGGTGATACCGGAGAAACTGCACCTCTTCTAGTCAAGTCAGGAAGCTTATATATAGAAAATTATAGACATTTTACAGATTTGAATGATGTATTGTTTTTATCTGTATGATCAATAAAGACAGTAATTTAAATTTGTGTCGCCATTATGAGGGAAAAACCCACAAAACGCCACCCAGAGGGTGAATTGTGTAAAACATGGCGGATTTGGTGTTTGATTTGAGACCTGGCACAGAAATAAACCAAAAGTATACATGCATACATATATATATATATATATATATATATTAATACAAAACGAATTAAAAATGTTGTTACTAAATGAATGTATCCAGGCTGAAGATCCACTTATAGAACACAAGCAGAGAAAAGATGATGATGATCAGGAATGTGTCTGTTTTCAGTCATGTTCTCACCACTGACTCCCTCTGTCTCATCCACATTAACCCCAAACTTCTTACTGCCTTCTGCCTGCTGATTCTTAGCTACGTAAACTAGTCTACATCTGTGGTGAGTGCGAGTCAGGACTTTATACACCAGTGGATTGAAAAAGAAATGCAATGACAGGAAATCTACTTAAGTGCAGTAACAAAGTATTTGTAATCCGTTACTTCCCACCTCTGCAATCTGCATATATAATATTAGTCACAAATTATTGATCACGTTCTAAATTATTATATATAAATGCTAACTTATATCTGATGCACATATTTTTCAATGAATGCATACCAATGTAAACCAGTGAATCTTAACATCCCTGTGGTTTATTAGTTACATTTTCTCTAACCATTTTGATTCATCATACAGACAAGCCTTAGAAAAGGGTTAGGAAATATTATTTTATTACTTGACTCATGTACAGTTTTTATATACAGCAGCATTCACAGAAATGTTCTTTATTTGGTGTGTGTGTGTGTGTAATATATATATATAGAAAACAATAGTGAAAATCTAAATAATGTTAACATATAAAAAAAAAAAATGAGGTAAATGAGTTGATTATGAAAACACTATAGTTCAGAATGTCTAAAGTGCATTGAATAAGTGTGCATGACGTGCAATTCTTTTGCATTTCTAGTGCATGGACAAACGTCTTTTAAGTGTTGCCTTTCATCAGTGTGGTGTCACATGAGTAGCGCAGACAGCGGTGAATCTCCTCGGCTTTGGAGCGGCTCACTTGTAGACCTGACTGCAGTGTGTCCACAGAACTGAAAAACACAACAAAGAATATGCGAGAATTTATAAGAAAATTATCCAAAATGTATTCCTAAATAGAGTGGGATTCACGTGTGGAGAGAGCTAGGTGACAGGGTGCGAATAGCAGACGTGGTCAGAATAGAACCAGTTGCTCAGCTCCAGATGTATAGATGCTTCTTCGACACACTGACTTATAAATGTTGGTGCTCCTTGTGACTGTGTGTGCAGCCTTGTGCTGCCATCTAGTGGCATGTTACAAAACTAGACTCAAAACTTTTTGATACCACCTCGCATATCTAAAATGTACAAATGAATGAATGTCGCCTCTTTGATGACTAACGTGTAATAGTTAGCGTTGCTGGCTCCGTTACCTGTTAATGAGATGCGCCACAGAGTAGAATCTGTAACACATGTACAGGGCGTTGACGTAGTTTACACACGGCAGCGTGAGGTAAAACTGCAGCGCCTGCTGGCGACGACCCTTCACCTCCACCGGGACGTCGATGGCTTTGCCTTTCCTCTGCTCTACTTGTGCTAGTTGGGCCAACAGGGCGGCGGTGTCATCCGGACCCGAACTGAACAGCAGACGGACGCCTGCTCTGACCAGTGCAGCCACGGTACTATCGTAATAACGGCTGCGCTGGAACTGGCGCAGCGTCTCTCCTAAGAGAGAGCATTAAATAAAAAAAAACATTAAAAGGAATGAGCCATTAAGGTAAATGTTAATAAAAACGTTAATAAAAGAAATAAGAGTACTTATGGAATATGGAATCTTATCTAGTCCAACAGTCGTGCATATCTTGTGAAAATCACAAATATGTTCAATTATGTCTACTGTACACAGTATTCTCATCTATACACTCTTACTGTGTGCGTACCCGGTTTAGTGCGGTCTTTCTCCACCAGGAGGCACACTCGCTCAAACAAGCCCTGCAGGTTCTGCATCCTCTCCCGCAGCCGCTTACGATTCTGGGCACTGCCCAACTCTGACTCGCTCTGCCACTCCACAGCCATGCGGTTACTTACGATAAAATCGCAGCTGCCCAGAGAGCAGATGTGCACGGCTGCGCCATGTTTCAGTCGAAGAGCAGACACGACATTTGCACCGGCGCTGATGCAACGACTGTCCACTAACACACACACACCAGCCGGAGTCAAAGAAGTGGTACTAGGCTCCAGGAAATGCAGCTTTTCAGAAACCCGGACCTGGTTACTCAACTTTGGTCTGTCCGTCTCCTGTTTCTTCAGCGCAGCATCCTTTGGGCTTTTTTCTTCTCCTGCTTGTTCGGGGTCACATTCATGCAAGCGGGGCCGAGGTGGGGTGTTTAAAACCCTCCCGGGTGCGCTTTCTGAAAAGGGCAGCTTCTTAGCAGAGATCGTCTTTTTCTTCTTTTCGTCCTTCTCCTGTTCCCCTTCACTCGAATCGTCGACTCGGAGGATTCTCGAGCGCTTGGTGGCCTTTCGGGTTAGGCCCATTCTCTCCGCTCCGGCATTTTGTTTTTGATGAACTCTCCGGCGCGTAGCGTACTGTCGCCTCCCGTCTACGTAAGAGTCTTCAGGAACAATCTCTTCCTCGTCAGAAGCACTACTGGCGTCTTCCTCGACTTCACTGCCGTTGACAACAAAACTGTCCTCTTCGTACGTCTCGTCCTGCTCGGGGACCTGCGTGCAGCGTTTGCAGATTTTTGGAAAAACATACTTTACATCGTAGGTGAAATCTACAGTACAAACTAACACTCCACACCATGCCTACTCAAGATCTATAAGTATCCATGTTAAGCCTTCATGTAATATTTGTCCATTTTCACTGACGCACTGCACTGTTGCTTCACTTACTTCCGTGCGATATGATTGGCCCCTATTACGATGTAGCGAGATCCAATTTTGATTTGATTCAACACAATACGATGCAATGGAAAAAAATATGATATACGATTAAATATGATTAAGATTGTGTAATTTCATTTCTTGTATTTAAAACTATACATTTACTGCCTCCTGAATTTCAACACATGGCCCTTTCACAAACAAACCTTTCGAAAAAAGAAAAAGAGTAAATCAAACTTTTCCCTGTTCTGTCTGCAGGAAGATGCAGCTCTGCCTCTGCATTGTAAATCTATATCCTACGTGACTCTCAGGACACGCTTGTTCTCCGTAGTGTTGTGATACGTCATATCCACTGTTTAGCGACAAGAAATCAATCTACATACCAAACATTGGTCACAAATTATTGGTCACTTTCTAAACAAAAGTACAGCGCAGCCACTACTAATTATATATAAATAAAATTTTTTAAACCATTTCAAATCTGTTCAAAACGATGCATTGCGATATAAATGACAAAAACTTGCATCGCCTTGTTAACCTTTATGCCTATGCAGGGCTGCGAATCAGTGAATCTTACCATTCCTAATACAATACTGATCACCTGTTTCTCAATGGATTCGATCTACTCACCTGGGAGAAGATGTTTAGATTATGCCTGGGCCTGTGCACCATTTGAAATTTGCTGGAAATAGCAGGACTCTTTACAGATTTTAGATAAACTCCATGCATCTCAGAATCTGAAAAACAGAAAGCCGAACAGAATTTCTAAATCGCACACCCTTATTTATACGGCCCAGCGGTGGCAGGCCGTGCGTCTCACCCCTAGGACTTTATCGGTGTCCTACATGAATCAGTTCACCTCTAACTATCATTATTATGATGCCCGGCTATAGAAAGCATCGATATTATACAGAAATGCATTATAACAGAGCGCTGCATCACATAGAAATCTCATACAGCGAGAATGTCAATACTAAAGCAAGAAACCCAATGCACAAAATTCAGTCTCCTTTCACTGCAGCCACAACCGCACCACCTGCATACATCATCTCTAGCAGAAGCATTGATTAATAACCTCTTCAAATGACCCCGGGGTTTCAGTGCAGTTTTTCTTTGCATTAGGCTTTTTGTTGGGGATTTGAAATAAGGGCAAATTATAATAACGCATACTGAACGTGACGCTTAAAGACTTAGTGTTAAGGGTTTTTCTCCCATAGAAAACTGTTAAAAGCGTAATGTGGTTTATTGTGATAAGACAGCATTTTTTGAAGACCAAATTCAACCAAACTGCTTGTTTATTTTTAACCTTTGGTCTTTTAAAAACACTGTCTTGTCATTTTAAGTTACTTCGAGCGTGTTAAAATGTCAGTCGTTCACAACCGGTTATAACGTTTTAGGCCCAGTTACATTTTTACATAGGTGAAGGTTTGGACAGCTTTATTTCACTTAATAAATGAAATCATTATTTAAAAAAACGCATATTTATATACGCATTATATACTCTGATTATCTTGATGAACTGAATTATTTAAGTGTGACAAATAAGTCAAAAATTTTAAATAAATAAAAACATGGAAAAATCTGGAAAATACCACATTCATCACTTACATCCCAGATGGAAAGTCACATGTTCAAAGCAAAACATAAATTAACCAAATAAAATATACCGTATTTTCCGGACTTTAAGCCGCTACTTTTTCCCCACGCTTTGAACCCTGCGGCTTAAACAACGAAGCGGCTAATTAATGGATTTTTCCTGGGTTTTTCCCATTTTCACAAACATTAAGCCAAAAAACTGAGACCTATAACATTAGACCAATGAAATTCAGGTGAAAAAATTTAACTCTTTATATTAAATCAGATGCGCTCCCACTGATTCGGGCCGCCCACATCATAAATATGGATGAGGTTCCTCTGATGTTTGACACCTGAGGCTTATAGACAGGTGCGGCTTATTTATGTTCAAAATAAAAATCTTTGTAAAATTCAGTGGGTACGGCTTATATTTGAGTGCACTTAATAGTCCGGAATTTACAGTGGTAATATTTTATATTAAATCCAATTTAACCACAAATCCAGTTCCAGAATGTCTATTAATCCATACTATGAAACCTTTTTCCTTACCATTAAGGCCCTGGGAGAACTGAGTGTTGTCCACTACAAAACCTTCCAAAGACTTTTCCAGTTCTTCTCCATCACATTCATCAGAAGAGACAGAGCCTCCTTCTTCACTCAGCTCGGCCTCTTCATCCAGAAACTGCCTCCCGCTCCTGTGCACTGCCTTCTTGGAAATGATCAAATCGACCAAAGGTAAAAACGATAAATGTAAGACTTTTTTTTTTCCCCCTGCACAATTTATTAATAACCTTCTCCCCAGCATGTTGTGGATAAAAGCTGCTTTTACCTTCGCTTTCGCCTGAAGTGGACGCGAGTGTTTATGTGGCTGCTGCACTTTGGGCCGACTGAACGATTGGTGTTGAAAGTCATCGTCTGACGCAGCTTCCGCGTCGCTCTCCTCCGACTAGGAAATAAAGCCAAGATTTTTCAGGCATGATGTAAACACAAGCACATACTTTTCTGGTCGAAAAGGTTTGCGAAACACAAAAATCATCAAGATTACCATGTTTAATCGAGGTACACGCTTTTTGGGAGCTTGGATAGGAGACTCCACCTCACTGGTTTTGGATTGCTAAAAAAAACCAAAAAGACATTTATATATACAGACACTGAACTAATTGCACATATATTATTTATTGTACAATGGCTGGGGTCTGTGGACGTTTTGCAATTATCCTTACTTCTGGAGATGCCAGAGGATTGGCTCTTCCTTGCCTCCCTGGTTTTCTAATAACCGATTCCTCTTCACTGTCACTGTTGATAATTTCTGGAGAATTGTAAAAAAAATAAATAAAAAAACATAAATATACATCAAATGACCGGATATTAAGCAATCAGCCAGATCATTCATTTCACATGTCATGGGAAATGACTCTCTTATCCTCCCCATTTTCTTCTTAATTTAGTTTTGGCCAATCGGCAGCCAGCTTTCTCATTTTTTCTGGAAGAGTAAGGGGTTAATGTATTTTCTCCAGGAAATACAAATCCAGACATCTTTTCGATCTCACCACAGGGCATCGTAATGCATTCAGTGGAAAACATTGCATCTGTTTTTTTCCCCACATACAGGAGTTCCCAACAGAACGCACTGTTTAGTAGGCTAAAATATCCACTTATCATTTTGCATAATGAGAAGTGTCAGACATCCTTACTTTCTCTTACTCAATTTACTCTGACTGCTTCCTTTTACATAGTTTTACTCCCTTATGATTTTAAAGAGCGTTTTTCTTACCATTTTTACTTCAAAAACAATAATATGGGTTTAATGGTACACTCCAATTTTAACCACGTTCCACACGTAAAACAAGGATTGCATTCAGTACACATGCACCGTAACGTTTCGGTACGGTGCATGTGTACTGAATGCAATCCTTGTTTTACGTGTGGAACGTGGTTAAAATTGGAGTTTCCTCATGAACATGTTAAGTGGAGGACCACAAATCCAGAACTCAGGTTGTTTTTCTGTGCACTCACAAAATCGCTGTCAATTACCGTCCCCTTTTGAAAATTGTAAAATATATTTTACAAAAAAATATACTTGGCATATGCGCTCAAGTATGCACTGGACAACTGGCACAGGTCTTTATTGACATTTTCAAACTGTCACTGGCCCAATCCATGGTTCCCACGTGCCTGAAGAATACAACCATACAACCAGTGCTTAAGCATTTTGCTGCAGAAGCCTGAATGATTTTTGCCTGGTTGCACTCACCCCTATTGTTATAAAGTGCTTTGAGAAACTGGTTCTGAATCACCTCACTGGAGGCCTACCACCTACACTGGACCCACACCAGTTTGCCTATCGCCCGAACAGGTCAGATGCAGGTCCATGACTCTTCATTTAGCCCTCCCCAACCTGGATAAAAACAACACCTACGTCAGAATGCTGGTCATTGACTTTAGTTCTGATCACCAAGCTCATTGACCTGAGTATCTGCACCTCCACATGCGATAAATTCTGGACTTTCTGACCAACAGACCTCAGTCAGGTAGGTTGGGCCAACAGGTATCCTCAACCCTCATTTTAAACACCGGCATCCCACAGGGCTGTGTTTTGAGCCCCCAACTATTCTCCAAACATCAACATATCATAGCTTTAATTACCTTGGCCTCTGTAAAAAAAACACTCTGCATTAAGACATTCTCTGTCCCCGAAATGGTTATTGACCATATGATATATTATTATACACCTAAAAAAAAAGAACAATCCTGAATAGAATAAAAAAAAAAAAAAAAGGAACAAATATGAAGCTACTGCAAATTATAAACCAACCTGAACAAGGTTTCCCTGGATCAAGCAGAGACCTCCGACACAGTCGGTTCCCTCGTGCTTGTGAGTCCGATATTTTAGAAAAGAGCCCCAGATTTCGGTTTTCCGAAGACACAAATGTGTCAGGTGTTGAAGCCTTTGGTCTCATCAAACTCTCTCGCTCTATGATTATGGGTGAAAGGTTGCTCTTGACGATGAGAGATGGTAGCTTTTTGCCCATTGGACCCATCCTAGGGGTCGACATATGTCCTAGGCTGTTGGAAGATGTATTGGGTTCATTCAGGGTTAGTAAAGTGAACGTGTTCTTATTATCAGCTATAGGTTCTGCAGTCATGTCAGCTATAGGTTCTGCAGGTTCCTCCTCTTCAGAATCGAAGGAAAACCCGAGATCAAAGTTCACCGAAAAAATGTCCTGAGAACAATTGAAAGTCGCAGACCTCTGCTCAGATGATGGTTTCTTTTGTTCAGTGTCCTGTCTGATGATGGGAATTACAGTGTCTTTGTGTGGAGTCTCAATATTTGGTAATGATATTTGTAGAAAAGCCTCATCATCACCAAACAAGTCAACACTTTCATTAAAGCTTCTAGGAGGAACTTTAGACTCAGAAGGTGGATTCGCATTTTTATCTGCTCCATCATCTACAACGTCTTCAAAGACCTCATCCCAGCTTGGACTGTTGGCAGTACCATCCGAACCAGCCGAAACTGTCTCATGAGGCAACGTTACAGCTTCATGAACCGCTCTTGCAATGTTACAGTCCACAGAGTCTGAGTCTAACGAACTCTCAAATTCTTCAAGGTCAAAATTGACCTGAAATTGATCGAGCTCTTCGTTTGGACTACTGCAGATCTTGTCTGATTCATGAAAGTCGGAAGGTTTGTTGACGCTAATTGAGCATTGTAGATCAAAGCATTCGGGTGGAGATCTAGAGAGAAGACGTTTGACATTCGAGAGGATCGTTTCCAAGTTTCGAGAAGACTGACTGAATTTGAGTTTTTGACAGACATTCCATTTGGGTAAATAGAACAATTCACCAATGTCCTCATCAGGGTTTGTCTGGAGTCCCTTTGTGTGTTCAGGAGAACCGTGGGTCTGCTCGTCTTTTCTCGAGGGATTTGTCTCAGGATGCTCAATTGCATCAGTCTGCATGGTATTACTATCATTTGCAAGATCAACATAGTCGCAACAAAACACATTTAAACCTTCTGTAGTGGCATCACATTCGGACTCTGAAGACGCTTTATGATTTAATAGGGTCCTTGAAGAAGGTCCCACTTGGTCCTCCTTATCTAAGTTAGTTTTGGAAACAGAATGCCTGACAGCTCGACCGACGAGCCCAGGTTTAGATCTTTTCGACCGAGGATTTGTAGGCTTCGCTATTGTGCCATCCTCCTCAAAACCAACAACATCCGTCTTTTGTAGATATGCCTTGACCTCAGATTCATACCTGCAGCCACTCTGTTGGATCAGAAACGACAGATTAATTCAATGGATAGAAATAAATGTGGGCATTTTAAAAAATATTGTAGATATTAGAAATATTTAGAAAAAAATGGAGGCTGAAAAAGAACTGTCGAGTTTATAGCTACTGTAATGCGAGCGATAACAAGGACAATTGGCTCCATAAAAATATTATTGCCTCAATTCTGCTGTAAAATACATTACGTTTTCTGAATATGACCTTCCCAATTAGCATGGAGATTTGATTTTACCAATTAAAAGACCCAATGGGGCAGGAATCACGTAACCCAAGTTAAGAGGAGAAGCTAATGGTCATGCCAGATATAATTCCCATTTCTAAATTCTCCACAGTAACGATTTTTTGTTTTTAATATATATATATATTTCAAACGAAATCTATACATCTTTTGAACAAAGAGAAGGCATACTGTAAGTGCAAAAACAGTGTGTTTTAATATGTCTGTCTTTTCCAAGTCTCAATTTCTGCAATAGTTTCAGTGCTTATGCGTGGTTTATGGAAACCTGGCAACCACAATTAATTATAAGTCTTTCAGTTGTTTCTAAATTGCTTCTACATTATTTAAAGCTTCAAGTGAACAAATCAAATGAGCTTTCTTTCCTTATATTTATGGCATTTGGCTTACAATTAAACAATTGAGCAGTTGAGGGTTAAGGGCACAGAAGTGGAAGTTTGCTGTCGCTAGGATTTCCAATCAGAAGTCCATCATCTGAACCACTGGGCTACCAGTTCTTAATCACCTGTCTACCACAAGTCTAATGACCAAGTCTTGGTCTAATTATAGCTGTTTGAAATTATATTATTGCTCCCAAAATTGTAGTGTAAAGAACAAGAAATATTGCTTTGTTAAAGTTGTTAGGAAACCAAATCAATAAAATGTACGGATTATATATTCTAAACAAGTAATAGGTCACTTTAAACTCAACTGAAGGCTTTAAAAAGAAAATACCGTCTTTAAAAAAAGGTGTATTATAACTGTGGAACGTCATATAGGGTTTCTGCAGGTTTCACCAAGTCAAACATGGTTTTTAAGACCGGTAAAAATAAAATGTAAGACTTATATCACGAAATCGAACACAAACAATAACGTCATTCGCCAAAATATTAAATCTGTTTTACGTTTGTGGTACAGTTCAAGAGAGATTCGTGTCAATAACAGAAAGCTGATTGGCTGTTGGTTTCATTTGTATTCGTAATACAGTAAATTATATTTGGACTAACGAAAGAGAGACTACAACGCCCCAAAAACAAACAAAAAACAAATAAATTATGACCTGTTTACAACTATTTAAGACCTAGAAAAGTGAATCGAAGCCTTTTTAGGGCCTAAGATTGAAATTTTTTACACCAACACCTCCCACCCACAAACACTCAAACACACACATAATAACAATGCCAAATAAACAATGCCCCCCATGCCTCACCCCTTCCTCCTCCTGTCTCATCTGGTCAATAAGTTCCATGATGGCGGTAAAATGTAGGCAGCGGCTCGAGTGGTCCACTTTATGTGTTGGAAGAGGCTGATTCTGCCAGTGTCTCCATTCCCAAAGAGATAGGTCTCGCACCGGGCCGTTCACACACTTCTACACAAACATCACACACACTCATCTACATGACAACTTTGCAAATCATCATTAAATGACATGATAGCTACGGACTGTAAACAACACGGAGTATAGTTATATTATATCCACTTGTACAACTGTCTTATAGCAGTTACATTTTAAACAGTTACATTTTGTACTTGCCTTTTGCACGTCTAAATATATTTGCACTAAATACCACCTTTATTACTTTCACTATCATAATGACATGCTTTTATAATCATTGCTATTTAAATCAAAACGTTTACTTACTTATGCATATGGTTGGTGGGTGTATATAACATAAAATAAGGCTACTTTAATAATCAAATGATGTGAGTGGATATCTATAGCAAGGTTGGATCGTACTTATCAATAACTAATTAATCAACCGAGTTTATTAAATGGATAGTGGAGATTAAAAAAACATATAAAATAGTACTGAACTCTATTACAACAAAAAACAAAAAAAAAACAGTACTGAATCATGAAGATGTGCTAACGTAAATTTGAATATATCCATTAATAAATATAATTATATCATTAATATAATAGAAATAATAAATATATTATAGCGCTCTCCGTGCAGCACACAGTCTACAGTGTAAAAATAAACAGCACGTGATTCAGTAATTCGCCTCTAGAGGCCGCTCACGTAATGACAGTACTTATCAATAACTAATTAATCAACCGATAGTTTATTAAATGGATACTGGATTAAAAAAACATATAAAATAGTACTGAACTCTATTACAACAAAAAACAAAAAAAAAACAGTACTGAATCATGAAGATGTGCTAACGTAAATTTGAATATATCCATTAATAAATATAATTATATCATTAATATAATAGAAATAATAAATATATTATAGCGCTCTCCGTGCAGCACACAGTCTACAGTGTAAAAATAAACAGCACGTGATTCAGTAATTCGCCTCTAGAGGCCGCTCACGTAATGACAGCAGACTGGAAGTCGGAAATACTTCCGTATTTTTGCCGATGGACGATAGTTCCGGCAATCAACTTTTAGGGCCTCGACCTCTATTGATAACTAAGGGAATTTTAATTGAAAGGCCAAGTTCGATTTATTTAAGTATTTAAAATTCTCTGTTTCTGGCATTGTTCAGAGGCCATTTCAAATGAAGGGGCGGGCTGTATCCGGCCCACAAGCCGAAGTTTGGGAACGCCGTTTTAATATATTTTTTCATGTCTTCTTTTATTACCTCATATTTTCTCTTATCTTATATTTATGCCCCTTTTATTTAATGCAGAAATACTCAAAGCTGTATTCTGTATATAACCATGTTTGTGACAAAAGCCTTGAAATAAAAAAAATAAAGCTCTTTAAAAGCTTTTAAACAAGAATTAAGTTAGAAATCAACTTTGGTGCAAGTTTTGCCTCATTTCTGCTGATAGATAAAAACGTGTTCTGAATATGATCTTCCCAATTAGCATGGAGATTTTTTAATAAACTCAATACGGATCGACAAGAAAATACCATCTTAAAGCAGCAGACATCAAATCAATGAGCATGTATAAACATATATATATATTGCTTGCTGTAACTACCCTAACAGACCCTAACCATGAGCACTGCACTACATGAGAAGAGCGTACCTCTGGTTGTGGGTCTGTGTTAAAGCACAGGAAGGAGGATTGCTGGAGTCTGGGCTGGGCTTCATTCTCACCCAACTTCATGGTAGATAACCACTCCGCCTCGCCAGCAGGGGAGAGAAAGCCGTCGTCCTTAACATGACCCTGCAGACCATCTGCACACAAAGCCACATGCTTACGATCAACATTTACACACAGGATTTATTTGCTGATTGAAACTTGGGCTTCTAACATAAATCTACGGAAGTCCTAAAAGGCCAAGTTATTATGATATATACGTTCTCGTTTTCTCAACATAAACACTGTTTCTTCGTGATCAGTATTTCATTTTTCTCTGTATTCTGCATCGTCAAGGCGTCATGGATGATCGTGTTCACTATTACTTGGATCAGGGACTCACTCGAGCTCAAATATCTCTGAGTCAGTGATTGACAACTTACACATAAGTGTCTAACACTTGAGGCTGTCAAGTTTGCAACATTATCATCGAAGGTAATATAGCAACCCTGAACATGTAGTCAATTTCATTGCCAGACTACTTGTGAGAGCAGGACGTGTCCATCCATGATGATGCGATGACGCTGAATTTGAACGTGTACTTATGCCAATTATATGGAGAAATTGTGTCGTAAAACAATGTTTGTTTTGTCAAGTTCAAAAGAAAGTTGGCACGATCACGAGAAAATGATGTCGAGATCACGAAAAAAAAACCAAGAATAATAATAATAATAAAAAATATATATATTTAAATATAATGCATGGCTTCTTAGGAATTCCGAGTCAAGTCAGTAATTATTATTAAACATAAAAGTAATATGCCTCTGGGTCAGTACCCTGGGCGTCCAGCTCGAGAAGAGACCCTCTGCCGAGTGACTGTCGGACGTTGCTGGACCGCCTGTTGCTCTCTTTGACCTCAAACTGACCACATGTAATGTGCATCTTGTGCAGCATGGGAGTGACTCCAGCCGGCAGCATGCGGGGGCTGTGGGGGAACATGGAGAAGCTGTGCTTGCTTCCCATGATGCACTTGTTCACACTGCGCCTGTTACTCTGGCTCTGGTTATAGGTCTGTGAAATAATAGTAGAAGAATATATTGAATGCCATGTCAGCATACATTACACAAGAAAATACAATAAAAATTTAACAGAAAAATGACTTCTGCAGCTGTGGTTATATAAGATGTTCTGTTTCCCCACGGACCATTATTACTGACGCACCACCAGTTAAAATGGAGAAACAGGGGAAAAAACAGCAAGTTAATTTCCTGAACCATACTTTGAATCAGTCTGTTGAAGAATGAACTCCAGGTAGTGGGTGGGATGGATTTTCCATGATTGACAGGAGTTTGTTCAGTGACCTCACTGTCTCCAATCTGTGTCCAATTATGTATTCAGCATTGCAGATGAATTTATTGATCTTATAACGCTAATTAAAATAGGGATATCACTAATTAAAATGTAGGGAAAGGATTACCAAAGTGTCTTCTTTAATATTATTATAATTTTTTTATTATTCAAAGGACTTACTCTCTCCTCTCGTCCTTCAGCCAGTATGACCACAATGCGTCCCTGCCTGTGACGCCCGGTTCGGCCCATTCGTTGCACCAGACGGATGGGACTTTTCTGAGCGTCGAAGCAGACGATTAGGTCGACCTCTCCGATGTCCAGTCCCTCCTCCCCCACACAAGTAGAGACCAAGGTGTTAAAGCCGCCCTCTCGAAACCGGCGCACCACCTGATAATATTTTAAAAATAAAACACATTAAGAACGCATAATATATACAAAAGTAATAGGACACCTGACATTTTCAGCTACATGTAGTACTACCACAAACTGTTACCACAAAGTGGTAATAATATATATATAT
>MU570271.1:1133520-1170842 GCA_024362625.1 Silurus asotus
ATAAAAAAAAAAAACGCTATGTGCGAAAAACTTTGTGCACCTTATAATTGAGTTCCTCGTAGAGGTCATCATGTACTTTATGACTATCAGTCTCTTTCTCTTCCATCATTATTAAGTAACAGTGGTTGCACCCTGATCATTCTGCACAGTGGCCTTAACTATGCAATAAAGATACCGAATAATGCATCATTTCCTCCCTGATGACCCGAACCCCCACCCCTCCGCCGAGTTAAACATGCTCCTGAGGTACCAGTGATCCTTTCCGTTTCTTCTTTGCAAACCTGCCCGATTCATCCTGATGCCCTACCTCTCATTTGGAGACAACATGCTGCTGCTGAGGATGGTTCCCTATGAACAGTTATAACAGCTAAGCATTCCGTTTTTGCATTCCTGTGTCTGTGAAAATCTGATGACCTCAACAATGACGGAACTACAATAAATGACTATTGGTGCCCACAGCTAATAATTATAAGCAGAGACTCACTGATCATGTATGCAATGATGTTAGGTAACTCTTGCACCCATGATTAAGATTTTACCTCAAGCTGCTCCTTCTGAGTGAAACCTCGAACTCCTTTCCCGGCAGACGCTTGCCCCATAAAGGTCATGACCCTGACACGGGGTTGATGACGATTAAGCATCTCAGCGATCTCCTGAACGCTCTCGCGAAATGACGAGAAGATCATCACTCTTGTGCTCTCTGCTTTGGCTGCAGGTTCTGCAGCGCTAACTAGAGCAACATGATCAGAGATGGATTCGTTTTTACAAATATAATACTGCTTCTGGTCAACATCATGGAATAACTTTTTATTTTCATGATTATGTTAAAAATATAAAGTCCTTGGATATAAACGTAGTAAACTGTACCTGATCTCTTCTCCCAGTCATTAAAATGCTGCTGGATCACCTCATCCAGTTTTTGGAGCTTTGGATGGCTGTAGAAAAACTGATCCCCAGGCCCTGAAAAGAAAAAAAAAACAAACATCACATATGATCAGTGTAAACAATTAATCCACACAGTCTGAAATGTAACAGGCTGGAATAAACACTGTGTATGATCTTTAATGTTGGTCTTTCACTTAAAGAACAATAAAGTGCCTTTGGTCGTGTCAAGAAACATGGTCTCCATTTCCCTGTACAGGTCCATAAAGACAGGACAGCGCTGCAGCTCGTTTCTGGCTCGTGAAGTCTCTGAGAAAATACAAAACAAATCGTGAAAAAAAAAAAAAAAAGTTTATAATTAGAGGTTGGCCAATTAATATGTTTTGCTTGTTGAATCACTGGAACTATCGGTAAAAAACACATACCGGCTGTTTTTCCGGGTTGCGTTATAGACTACGATGGCGGCCTCTAGAGGCAAATCACTACTGTTATTTATTTAGTGTTACTTTTGCTCTATATATATATATATAGAGAGATAGTTATAGATAGAGATAGTTATAGATAGTTATGTATAAATAATACATATTTTATTCGTTAAGCTTTTTTTTTATATAGATTTTTTTTTTAAACAGTATCCATTTTAAAAACGATCGGTTGATTAATCTGTTCACAGGAAGTACAATCCCATCTGGCTATTAGTAAAATCCACTACGCAGGCCTTTAACTATGCAGTGGGGTAAAACATAATGCAGTGCTTAACAAGTCTGTTTAAGTCCCTTGAGGCACCTTTAGAGCCGGACATGATGTTCTGTGCGAAAAGAAAGAGAGATCGGAGGCCCATCTGCTGCAGGAGCTCATAACCATGGTAGAGGCTAATACACAGAGCGAAATCACCCTCCAGTGCACCGTGCTGTGCTCCCTGCTCCAAAACATTACAAATATTTGCTATTATTGAATACAATCCAATATCATCACATTTCTTGCACTCTATATAGGTCACAGAGCAGATTTTAAAGGCCGTACCGTGAGATTGGACGAAGGGTTGCGTCTAAATTGCTCTCGAGCCAGAATGACCTGGTATTTTGTGAGGGAGCGAAGGTCACGCAGGTTCAGCACGCTCATCTGGGTCAGGCGCGAGGTAAATCTTTCCAAAACCTTTTTCAGAACCAAAAAACAGGCTGTTGGTTAACACGATACAATTGAACATTTACACGATACAAAATACACACAACAGATCTTTGTTAAAAGGTATTATGACAAACGATTTTTTTTTCGTGGACATCAAAAACTTATTATGAACAATGAACCCAAACGACCAAAGGAACAGACTCTGAAAAAAGGAAAATCTTAATGCTGAAAACAGAATACAGGAAAATTCGATGCCAACTTGGTCTCACACATGAGAGTGATGGTCAGGTGTCCACAAACACTGTGTGTGTGTGTGTGTGTGTGTGTGTGTGTGTGTGTGTGTGTGTGTGTGTGTGTGTGTGTGTGTGTGTCTGTGAAGCTTCCTGGATAAAACCAACTAGTACACACTCCTCTCTCTTAATCAGACAGACTCTAATATCTGTAACAATTCGACCACACACACAATCCACACCATTCAATGTGTATTATTTCATCCCGGACTGTAACCTGTTATACAAAGAGCTGCAGATAAGATTGCGCACAATATAGATGTAAATCATGTATTTTATTTAACAAGCCCCAAATGCCCCCTGAAACACCAAACTCGTAGCTTATGGAACTGCCCACTTTCAGACGGACATTCGCAAACAGACCTGGACTAAGAAATGCGAGATTCGTTTTCAGCTAAAATCATTATATTTTTTCTACCTCTGTAGAGAAAGCTTTGTCCCCCGTCCCCCGTCCCCTTCACTATCCCTGTCTCTTTCCCTTTTGGGGTTGAAGTGCCTGGATTAGTTCAGTGTTGCTCAGCAGCATGAAGCCATATGACTGCTTGAACTGCTATAAATGCTTTGGAGAGTATCGTATTGGAAAATCCATTTCACTAAATGGATAAAATGGGAAAAGAGGGACCTTTCTAAGTTCGCAAGATTGACCTAGCTACCTGGATGTGATGCGGAACTGCGTGTGATCGGATTGACACTGGCGCACCGACAAGGAGGCGAGATTCTTATGATTAACCCTGTTTTCCAAGGACAATGGCTGGCAGTGTGCACATTATTGGTTTAATATGGGATTTGTTGTGTGTGTAAAGTATTGCAGTACGAGTTGAGGGACATTTATAAAGCCTTAATTTAACTATACATACTGTTATTATTCAACACTTCCACTTCAGGGGTCATACCCAAAGTTGAATCAAATCCTCACGTATTTCTCTGGTTTTAGTTCTTGTGAAGCTAACCAGATGTCAAAAAAACAACAACTTACAAGTGAAAGTAAACGCAGCATGCTTAATTAAAGTAAATAAAAAAAATCCAAATCAATATTTGGTGTTCGCACCCTTTAGCTTTCAGTTCTTACATCTTTATTTACATTATGTGGGGTGTCATTAACAGCTGCGTAGGAGGTTTACAACTGGGTGAGGAACAGAGGAAGAGCAAACTATGAAAATGAGGTAGTTTCATGTCACAGGTCCTATACTGGGGAAAGACTGAGCACAGCAAGGAGACACAAGGTCTCTCCCGGGCAAAGCTTTCACAACAGAATGGGTTTTGAGATGTGCTGTTCAAGCTATAAAGAAAAGTGTACAGTGTTAAAGACCATGGATGCAGTGGTCAGCCAAAGTCTACTGTGCAAAGAAGTCTAGCCAGAAGTGGTCTTCGTGGAAGAATTGGACATGGAAAGACTAATCGAGTCAGCGATGCAGGAAAAATCACATTCGAATTCATTCTGCAGCAGGATGACGACCTCAAACATACAGCCAATTTCATTGAGAACTTTCTTCAGTGTGAAGAAGAACAAAGAGTCCTGGCAGTAAAAGTTTTGCCCCTCTCAGAGCCCTGATCTAAACATCATTATGTCTGTCTCGAAAAACATGAAGAGAGAGAAGGATTTGAGGCATGTTGTCATTATGGGGTATTGTTTGTAGACTTTTGAGAAAAGATCATGCATTTAATCCATTATGGAATGAAGCCGTAACATAAAATGTGGAAAAAGTAAAGCGATGGGGTGAATACTTTCCAGATGCACTGTAAATATATAATTATTATTATTATTAATATCCAATCAGCAGAAAGATGCACAAAAAAAATCACAGGTAAAAAAGATTCAGTTAATGCTCTCATCAAACATCAGAATAGGGGAGAAAACAGGGATCTCTACAGCTTTAACAGCAGAGCATCTGCATCTCCATGCTTCTCACAAGGAAATCACAAGGACTTATTTGCCAGGAGGCTGTGATGCACGCGCATGCACACACGCGCGCGCACACACAAAGCGCTCATATTCCAAAAATATATGTAGATGTAGTATATATTTAAGCTGTAAGCTGTTCTGTAAACAAAACGGGCAAATCAATAGGTTTATTATAAATAAACACCATCAAAAAGTAAAATTTTGTTCAGCGCTTCCACGTGGGTTGTCCGGGTCACGTGGTGTCGCTCGAGCGCTTATAAAGCATGAAGCGCGGCAGAGTCGCTCCGAAGCCGCGCTTTTACTTCTTTATCTGATTTCTTTTTTCCTTTTATAATAAAGAAAACGGATTTTGTTGTTGCTTTTGTTTACTTGTTTGTTTGTTTGTTTGTCTGTGAAAGCTCGCGCGGTTCCGAAAAAACAATAAAACGAGAGGGCGCGCGCCACTAATTTGACCTGCGGGTATTCGTGATGGACGGAGGGACGTGTGGGTTTAACGAAGAAAGAGGTAGAGGTAGAGGAAGAGAGGGAGAGGATCAGGGGTCGGGACCTCAGCACAGCATGATCACACTGGAAGATCTCGAGACTTTATCTGATGATGATCAGGTCTCTGGTTCGAGTTTTGCAGAGAGGGAGATGATGGAGGATGAAGAGCAGAACAGGATGCTCCATTTCTGGCAGGACGCCGCCAGAGGACATCGAATAGAAGTTCCGAGAGGTAAAATATAATCTGGTTCCTTTATTTATCTAAGAGAGTTGGCGAAATAAGTCAATCGTCATCGCCCCTCTTAAACGTTGGCGTATAGATGATTGATCATGTGTCCATCAGAGGTCATGATGGACCCTTGAGGAATGTGACTTTTATTGGCACGCAATTTTACAAGAATATATCTCAGTTCCTGAAGGATAAGTGCGAAGTTTGAGGACACCTGACCATCACACCCATACATGGTTCTTCTGAAACAAATTTTATGCACACAAAAGTCTAGAAGGTCTTTCATCGCTGTCGGATTACAATTTGATCTAAAAATCCTGAAAACACTGTTCTGGCATCTCAGTACATCTGTGAACATGAATCTATATATACTATAAGTTTTGATAATTAAGCTTATGGGGGTGTTAATCTTAGCACAGCAATCTATTAATAGAATTATATTAATGACCCAAAACCTTTCAACTACTTAAAAAAAGTGCCGTCTCATTCATTTTGGATGCAAGTTGGGTTTTTTTTTACTTATTGGGTGTTACTTTTTGTTTCAGTTTGAATGCATGTCTTATAAACCTATTAAATTTTTTACAAATAATTAAATTATTTGTATTTATTTAATTTAGTACATTTTCATAAATCAGTACTGTAATAAAGTTCAGTATTTTGTCCATGGTGTGTTTGTTTTTTATACAGTATCCATTCTAGAAACTATCGATTGATTAATCGGTTAGCGGCAAGTACGATCCAACCTAGCTATCGATACCTGTAAAATCCACTATCAGTCGACTTCTACTACCGATACAGCCTCCTTTCAATTCATTGCATAAACACGTGTTGTATTGCAGTATACAGTAGCTAAAGAATTTATTACAGAAATGGAACAATTTAACACAAATGCAAACTTTTAACCATAAAAACAAGCTTCCTAAGACAAACTGCTATCTGCCCTCTTCCACATATGACACTCATGATTGGTTATTGTCACCGTGGTTTCCAGAGGAGACATAGAGAGAGTGAAAGAAAGACGAAAAGACTGAGATGCCACCACTTATACCCTTGTTCACTCCATAATCTTTCTCCCAAATAGCTGTGGCATCGTCAAGATCCGAACTTGCCACATCCGAACTTAAAGACGATTTTAGCGCTTAATAAATTTTACCGTTATCGGCTACGGACAAACTTTTAAACTCCTAATATTAGCTGGGAGCTTTGTTAGTGCTAATAACTAGTTCTGGCTAAGCTATGATCTAATAATTTATTGCACTCAGACCGAATCTCAATGTGCTCTTATTTCCTCCTCTTGTTTTTACAGATATGGCGGAACCCATTCAGCAGCTAACAACCAATAATAACGGCACTCATCAGCGGGAAACGGTTTCCTTCACACTTCTCTCATGTAAAAAGAAGGTAGGAATAATTGTAACCAGACTTTTAGCTTCGCCAAACACATGCTAAATTAGGGGTGTAACGGTGCACAAAATTAGTTTGTTACGTACCTCAATTTTTAAGTCACATTTTCAAGTTAAATCTGGTTAAATTTTTAATTTGTAAAACAATTTAAAATAAAAACGTACAATCTGTAACCATTTTGCAATTTTTTCCAACTGTATCGTGTTGAATCAGATCGTACTGCATTTAAATACGGGCGTATCGCTTTGGTAGCTGCTTTATATGTATCCTTAATGTGTCATATTGTTTGGAATAAAGGAATAAGTCGGTCCTGGATGAAGAAAAGCCACAGAGAGATGCGAGTTCCAGGGTGCTATAAATCAATCCTATTAACCAATAGTTTTACAAGGATCTAAAGTGCGAGGTGTGTTTTTCCCACCCAGCAGTGTGGGGACCTGCTTTACGAGAAGCGGCGCTACGACAAGGCGCACTGGGCCTGCACCACGGTCAAACAGGAAACGTACGAACAGAGCATTGGGTACGGCTTCATGAAGATCATGAGATACATTTGCCAGCAGAATTCTTTAGGTAGGACAAAGAATAAATTGAATAAATAAGTTAAAATGCAACAAATAGTAAGGTTGCTCACAGATTTGTTGCATCGTCTCGGTGCTTTGCATTACAGGGATTTATCTGGGCATGACCATACCCATCCTGACGGTGGTGCGAATAGAGGGGGCTAATGCGAGCTTGTCGAGAGGAGTTACCGTAGCGTACTATCTTCCCTTAAACCACCAGGCTCGGCCACCACAGCCTCTTGATCCCGACATAGTGATTGAGGAGTGGCCAGATACTATAGTCTACACCAGGTCCACTGCATGAGAACACTTGTTTTACAGTTACAGGTTCATCAGTAAACAGATGTTCGTGCTAATTAACAAGTCATGGTGCGTTCTGTGTCCCAGGGCCTTCACTGGTGCTACCAATGAGTCCACCCTCACGAGTCAAATCAACACTCTGGCAGAGATCCTGGATTCTTCTGAGCTGTATGTCACCAACTCCTTCATCGTAGCCGGCTACACCAACCCCGCAGCTGCACATCGCGTCAATGAGATATGGTTCATTCAAAGACAGTGAAGGGTTTCCTGAGAAAACATCTTTCTCTCGTACAAACCTTTTCTCCTGAAACAGGAAGTTCGGAAGGCCAGTAGATTTCTGAATAATAACTCGCAGCAGTGTAAAGTCTTTCTGCTCAGTTTAAAGTTTTCTGACATCTCTTCACTTTTTATTCCTCCGTAAAAAAAGTTTATAAACAAACATGCTGCATGTTTACTAACGTTATTCTTTTTCAGGAACTGAATTTCCAAGAAACGCTTCAAGGAATCTTGCTTTGTAAATATAAAGGGCTTAGCATAATGCATTATTTTCTTGCTATTGAAAAAAAGGAAGAAAAATGTAAATAAATAAAACAATGAACTAGGGCTGTAGCTAGCGATTATTTTAGTTGTCGAGTATTCTACCGATTATTTAGTCGATTATTCCTTTTTTAAAATATATATATTTTTTATATTTTCCACCAAATCTTCTTTGAATTTTGGCCTTTCATAGGACAAACTTTTGGCTTCTTCTGGTTTAGACGGATTGTATTTTAACCAGACGGCAAAATGAATGATTTAGGGAGTGTCTAACAAATACCTTAAATACAGAGGTAAACATAAGACTTTAAAAAGACATTTCCGGAATGGCACAAGCGGAACGTCAGAAGAATAAGTGGTTTAGTTGGAGGTTCTATATGGGTGTGAAATTAAAAGGCCTGATGGAAAACTACGATCACAGTAATTATGTATAAATTGGATATTAGTACAAACGAATCTAACACATACACATTAATAGTGTTGGCTATTTAGACGCAGGAACAGACAGAACACAAAAAGAAAATCAGTTTAAGAAATTGTATGCAGTAATTTTGAAAATGCCTCATGTGTGTTTATGAGTTAGATGGAATCGGACTGGCAAATCCTGTTGGTGACTCAATGTGATCAGATCTGGAAAAGCCAGAAACAGAACATTACAAACAAAAAAAAACAACTGAGAAGCAACAACAAGGCCTCGAGTGATCTTCAATTTACAGCAGATTTGAAAGCTACAACTCTTGTGGAAAACGGTTCCAAAACCTCAAGTTCACAATTCCTGATTCCTAATTTTTTTTTTGTCTTTTTATGAAAATTATAATTAGTATTTTTAATATGTGAAACATAACAACCTTTTTTTTTTTTCAAACATCCATAATAATGAATAAAGCTATGTAAATAACCAGAACTTCATCTTTATCCCTACACAACCCAAATTATCCCACAAAAACTGGTAAAATGGATAGAGAAATAAAATATGAAAAAATTAATCTAATGGAGTGTTTAATTTTTTCCAAATGAAGAAAAGACATTAGGTTTGTGGACTTTATGCACAGTTCATGCAACGGCCAGTGAACTAGAATGTGTTACACTAGAGATCACCAGATCTGACCTCTGGATTTACAGACGAACGATTTGGTTTCGTTTTATTCCGAATCGAATCCAAATTACACGAAAAATCTCAGTGGCAGATTATATTTTACACCAGAAAAAGTTTATGGACACCACAAGAGACTTATACGCGTTTCTTTAAAAATATTAAAAAAAAAAAAAATATATATTTTTTTTTTAATATTACTCACATCATATCTGTATTTGATAATAAAGGTTGGCTTCCATACTAAAAAAATACTTTAGTTATTAATTGAGGTAAAAGGCACAGACAGTTGACTGCTGGAACTACCAGGAAAAAATCCATCCCAATAGTTTTTCCGTCTTCCGGTCTGCTGTTGTTACAAGAGCGGCCTCTAGAGGCGAATCACTGGTGCCACGTGCTGTTTGTTTTTAAATGCGACTCTGCACGCTGCATAAATCGCTATATTATATTTATTACTTTATTAATTATATATATCTTTATATAATTTATTAGCACATTTTCATCATTAAGTACGGGCTTTTTTTCCTAATAAAGTTCAGTACTATTTTAAATTCAAATGAATATTAAATAAAAAACAGTCGGTTGATTAATTGTATAATCGGCAAGAACAATCCAACCTACCTACCTACCTACCTACCTACCTACCTACCTACCTACCTACCTATCTATCTATCTATCTATCTATCTATCTATCTATCTATCTATCTATCTATCTATCTATCTATCTATCTATCGATATCAATACTCTTTTCAGGAGTCAATGAGCTTTTATTGTCACTTCAACCATATACAGCTGACGCAGGACGCAGTACACAGTGAAATGAACCAACTTTTCTCTGATTTTCTTTAAACGTAGCCTAATTATTTGCGATTTCCCCACCAACCAAGTGAATGTTTTAATTTTAATAGCAATGAATACCGTATTTTCCGGACAATAAGCCGCTACTTTTTTCCCCACGCTTTGAACCCCGCGTCTTAAACAACGAAGCGGCTAATTTATGGATTTTTCCTGGGTTTTTCCCGGATTTACAAGCTTCAAGCCAAAACGCTGAGCCCCAATAACATTAGATCAATGAAATTGCAGAACTGGTTCAGGTGAACCAATGAAACTCTTTATATTAAATCAGGTGCTCTCCCACTGAATCGGGCCGCACCACATCATAAATATGGATGATGTTCCTCTGACGTTTGACCTGCCGCTCACTCGGACTGTCAACAGGAAATGAGAATCATTTGTCATGCTGAAAACAACCGGGCATGAAAAAACACACTTCACCTGTGTTCTGAGCTGCACGGCATCGGGAGAAAAGCTTCACCGATGGTGATTTTTAAACGCACAACGATGCCAAAAGAGAAACTCCAGAGAAAAATTGTTGTGAAAAGAAGGAGGAGGACAGTGAACAATGACTTTCTTGGTAGGCTACTGTTTAGATACAAGCCCAGAAAAATGTTTGTGGACCTCTGGACTATAAGGACTATAAGGACTATATGGACAGGGAGACTGTAGGAACTCCGTGTTACAACCGTTGTGCGCAGAAAAGCATTTCAGGACCTTTACAAACTTCGACAACAAGAGCAGAATGTAACCTCAGGTTCATGTTCCTGTCATCTAAACCCAGGAGACTACAAGAGAGATACCATGGGCACCCAAATTGAGCTTAAAGCCTCGCACTAAGGTGAGGTGTGATTCTTTAAACCACTTCCAAATATATGCAATCAGGGACCACATGAAGATCAGGTGTGTCCTACCTGTATGTAACGAGACTGGTATCCAGTGAGAGATTCCCCCAAAGGGACAACGATCTTATCCAGAGTGCGCTGATGCGAGTGCGCCTGAACGTCCGGACTCTCCTCTGAGCGCAGCTCGATGTGAGAGATCAGTAGGTTGAAAATGACTTGCTGTACCGCCTACGTGCAAAACATACACATCCAATGGCATTAAACACAATATTAATAATGATCAAAATAATGTAGAATCATGGCTGATTCTGGAAGGTTTCACAGTGTTCTTTGCTGCCTCGATGCCAAAGAATGCTTGATTTTGATTGGTCAAATGGTGTTTGATCATATCCAGTAGAACTAGTCGACTGTAAAGCTTTAATCAGAGCGACTTACACTGTGGTGATGGGCAGATTGATCCTAAAAGTAGCGATATTTCCGATACTGACAGAGTATCAAAAGGATCGGGTCTAAAATAGAAGTATCGATCCTATCTGTTTTTTTTAACAAGTGAGTTTAAGATAGCAAGATAGCATATAAATATTTATACTTAAACAGAAATGTCAATAGGAACTCTATCTCCTTCCACTGTACCACCGCTTATCATGACACCATTCGCTCAATCATTTAAGTGTCAGGCTGGGAGATACAGCAAATATATTCTCGCTTTTTTAGAATGTTAGACCGAATCACGATTCGTGTGTGTGCGTGTAACTAGTCAATTTAAAACACATCTAGTAGTGTTGTATTTTTTGTGCCTCAACATGGTGTAAATAAATGTAAAACAAATTCTTTAGTTAAATATGTTTAAGTTATTCCTGGCATATATACTTCAGCATGAGAGAACTGAAATAAATTAGATGGTGCGCCATCATGTGGTCGGAAAGTGTAGTCTCTTAATCATGAGTGCGTCAACATTTTTATTAAAATGTTTCGATACCTTGGTTTAGAAAAATATAAAATATAAAAATATAAAAACCTAAAAAGAAAACCCAGGTTATTTCAATACATAAGTTATATGACCAAAAGTATTTGGACACCCGACTTTTTTAGCCACATCGCGCTTCTTCTCCAAACTGTTACCGCAAATATGGCGGCACACGATTATACAGGATGGATTTGGTAGAATTAACTTTTCCCCTTCACTTTAACTAGGATACCCAAACTCGTTCCAGCATGACTTTGATTTCCCGTTATAGAGCTCCAACACTGCTAAGGCCTTCTCACCATCACGTACATCAGTACCTGACTTTACTAACACCCTAGTAAATGAGTACAAAAATTTTCACTTAAAAATCTAGTGAAACATCTTCCCAGAAGAATGGAGGTTATTATAAGAGCAAATAAGGACTAACTGTGGAATGAGGAAAAAAAAAGGCACAATTGTATGGTCGGGTGTCCACAAACTTTTGGCCACATAGCATATATATAGCAGGCAATGTGTCCTTTGTTAGTGTAATGATGAAAGACTATGATTCGAACCTTCATGTCTGCGCCGGGTGTAGCGCTGAGAGCTAGGACGCGGAACTGTTTGGTCTGGTTCCATAACTCCCTCACCACCTGCAGGACAAACGCATTAGTCCAAGTTTTCTCCACGCCTATGTCCGTCTGAAGAACATTTATATGGAAGACGACTGTACCTGACAGTACGCGTGATTCCCTGAAGCCTTGTGAGCTTCATCAATCACAACGCACTTGATCTGAGGAGCTGGACACGTGTTTCGAGACAGATCGTTCACCATCACCTGCGGCGTGAGGAAGAAAACCCGTCTGGATCGCCACAGCTCTCTCCTCTGTGGGGCTGGGGTGCTTCCTGAAATAAAAGAGAGAATTCATTTCTGTATTAAAGATAAAAAACAGACTGAAAGACAGATGTTGAGTGACTGGTTAGAAAAAAAAGGAGCACAAGCAGAGAGCATGTCAGAAGCATGATTACAAGCCAGGCTGTGTGGAGAATTTTCAGGAATTCCGATGTAGGGCTGTACGATATAGTCTACGATATCAGAATTGTTGTGCGATTAGACATAATCGGGTATATCGCAAAACCCAAACAAAACATAGGGTTGCTTCGTTTTTTCGTGATCTCGACATAATAGTCTCGTTATCACGACTTAATTTTCTCGTGATGAATGCTTCAATAAGAGCATGTTCCAGAGGCATCATGGATATTAACCATAACCATGTAATTAACCATGAAATTAAATTAATAACAAGGAATGTTCTAGAAGCAGCATCATAGATAATAAATGGACGCGTCTGCCGCCATACGTGCTTTTGTTTATTATCCATGATGCTGCCTATAGAACAGGGGTCACCAACATGGTGCCTGTAGGCACCAGGTCGCCCGCAAAGACCACATGAGTCGCCCGCGAGGCTTTTCTAAAAAATAGCTCACGTAGCGCCACTTGCCAGTGAACTGCATCTAATTTATTTTGTTGCCATTCTTTTTTTAAAAATGACAATATAAAAAAAAAAAACGTAATTGATCATCTGTACAGAAGTGATCATTTAAAAATGTAAATACTTGCAGATATTTATAGAAATAAAGTTTTGCATATTGATCTGTTTCCTATCTTTTAAATCATTGTTGATAATTATAGTGAAAAATCATTAACATGCTCATAAAAGAATATCATTAATTATTAATAAGGTAAATTGAGTAAATTTTTTTCAGAAGTGTGTATCACACTGGTACCCCTTCACATTAATCAGTACCCAAGAAGTAGCTCTTAGTTTCAAAAAGGTTTGTGACCCCTGATCTAGAACATACTCTTATGCCCAATACACAGAAAAAATTATCAATGTTTATATTTCAAGATCACGAGAAAATCAATTTCGTGATAACTTCTGAGTCGCGGTAAAGACTCGTTCTTCCGAGTCACTTAAAGACTTGTCGCGTTAAAGACTCATTCTTCTGAGTTGCTTAAAGGCTGGTTCTTCTGAGTCGCATTAAAGAATCGTTCTTCTAAATTGCATTAAAGACTTGTTCTTCTGAGTCACATTAAAGACTCGTTCATCTGAGTCACATTAAAGACTCGTTCATCTGAGTCACATTGAAGACTCGTTCATCTGAGTCACATTGAAGACTCGTTCTTCTGAGTTACATTAAAGACTCGTTCATCTGAGTCACATTAAAGACTCGTTCTTCTGAGTCACATTAAAGACTCGTTCTTCTGAGTCACATTAAAGACTCGTAAGTACGAGTCATTATAATGACTCAGTTTAATGAGTCCTTAATGTGACTCAGATTAAAGACGTCACATTAAAGACTCGTTCTTCTGAGTCACATTAAAGACTCGTTCTTCTGAGTCACATTAAAGACTAGTTTTTCTGAGTCACAATAAAGACTAATTTTTCTGAGTCACATTAAAGACTCATTCTTCTTAATCACATTAAAGACTCGTTCAAAATAAAATAATTGTTCATGAACGACTTGTTGCTACTGCAGTGAGGTTCCTGCATGTGGCTGCATGAAAGGGGTGCGCTGAAAATTCTCACAACCCTGAACAAAAACTCATCATAATGATCATAACCATCAATTCAACATAAATGAACTTGGTCCGGTTTAGAAGACAGTCAGCACAGAGCACCTGTCAGCTCGGCCATGTGCTGCTGAGAAATCCCCATAACTCTGTAACACGCTTCGATTTGCTGAGCGACGAGGGGTTTCGTGGGCGCCAGGAACACGATCTTCCCTGCTGGATACCACCGGTAGAAGTTATACATCACCACCGACGCTATAAACGTTTTCCCCAAACCAGTAGGCAAGCATACGAGCGTGTTCTGGAACAGAGCCGCTTCCGAGATCTTCAGCTGATAATCCCTGATTGGGAAGTTGCTCGGATAGATCCATATCCGTCCCGACGAGCTGTCGAAGCCGAGAAGATCTGAGGAAACTTCTGAAGAATCCGTGATTGACGTATCAGGAGGTAGAGCAGGCTGGGTTTCCAGGCTCTTCTCAGCCTCGTACACGGCGACAAGGATCAGATCGTCATCAACTTCGTCCATCTCGTGTCCCTGGTCAATTTCAGCAAAAAGCGAAGGCACCACATTGTGTTGTTGCTTCTCCTTCACTTGGCTGCTCGACCTTGCTTTTGTCCTTCGCTTCTGGGGCAACTTCTTCCCAAGGTCTTTACTCAAGAGCGTCGTCTTGGGAACGGCCGAACCCCATGTCTGAAATAAGGTCTTCTGATTTGCACTGCTCATTTTATTATTATTATTTTAATCAGACATGATGAGAAGGAGAATCTCCTGCTCAACCAAACACGATCTCCAGATTTAAGTTAGAACCAAAAGTCCAAAGCTGTCATTAATGTTCAGATAAACCTGCTGGGTCTACCATCTGATCCAGGCTCCTGTCGTGATGATGAGGATGGTGGTAATCTGATCTTCAGCTGGATAACACACTGATCATAATGCTCTTTTTCTTCTTCTCTGTGCTGTAACATGAACGTGTTACATTCGTATTGTTATTAATTAACCCGTGTTTCATTTTAAATATGCATTTCGGCGTAAATATGCGGTCATAAAGCTGTTTTAGATGCTACGATGCTAAAGGTTTGGATTTGTTTACGCTTTCTGCAGCCTACATGCTCAAATGTGGCGCTCAAAACATGTAATGAAGCGCTTCCTCATTCTACCAAGAGGGTCGGTGTCGAGGTGCAGCACTGCCACCTGCTGGACTGGGGTAGAACCAGTGTCTGAACCACAGTCTAGGAGTAAACAAGCTGCCAACAATATATTATACATTTGTTTGTTTTATTAGGAAAATTCCATATTGATAAGAAAAAGTGGGCTCAATGTAGACAAAACTTTTCCTATTTTATTAATGACTTTAAATTGTATGTAAATCGCTTGGAAGAAACAAAAATAAACCAAAAAAGCACTAACATGTAATGCTCTGAAAGCTTTGAAATGTATGTAATGTTTAGATTTTTTTTAAATGTATTTTCTTGTTTATTTTTTCCTCTGTAGGTAAATGTAAATTTGACATAAGTATGTAATACCTCTTGTTCTTTTAAAATGTAATTAAAATATATATATAAAAAAAGAAATAATAATAAATAAAAGTAAGCTAGCTGCAATCTGATTGGTTAAAGCAACTCCGTCAAGCAAGATGGAGTTTATGCTAAAAACATTTCTGCTGTCTAAATGTTTACCTTCATCCAAATGATCTCATGTACAATATTTATTTTGTATTTTCACAATCCACATGCACAACCTTCTGTACCGCTACATTGTCAATATGTGTTTACTTTTTTTGGACAGCTATCGTGTCTACTGTCTCGTTGTCTTAAGTTGTCTTATGTTTTTTTGCACTAAATGTTGCAAGTGTGCATTTTGTGTTGCTTTTGTTAAATGACGTTGTCTGATGTGGAACTTTGGTCCTGGAAAAACGCTGTTTCGTTTCACTGTGTTCTGCACTGTACATGGTTGGAATGACAATAAAGCCTAATTGATTAGAGTACTTTGACACGTGATGCGATGGCTGAAATCTGATTGGATGGGAACTCCAAAATAAACAGACCTTGCACACCTGATAAAAACCCAATGAAACCCCCCCTCCATCTTTGTATTTCCTCTCTTAGTCCACCAGATGTCGCCATTGTGTCCTTCTGTCCCATAATCAACTATAATTCAACCTTATTTTATTTTTATTTTTTTGGCTTAGCTTGCTTTGTGTTTTCTATTCTTCCAAGTTTCTAATCATAAGTTTTTCCTGGTCTGAAGGTTTTTTTATACTCTGTTTAACCCTTTGTATCTTTAGATAGTTTTCTAGTTTTACAATATATTTTTGTGTGGATTTTTACTTTTGATTGTTCTGATTTCCTCTCCTCTGGATTCCTGAGTTTTCTCTATCGTCACTTTTCTTCTTGTCAAACTCTAATCTGGTCTTCCTGTGTCCAATTCTTACAGATGGTTTACATTTTTGATAATCTCTTAATTCTTGACTTTGACAGTTATATTTGCCTCATGTAGAGTGATTATGATCTGATCAATTTCCTTAAGTTATCTCTTATATATTAAACCCTATGAGTTGACCCAAAACATAAATCACTAAACCAATACACTTCCCCCAATTTTGATGAAAATCTTTATTTCAGTCTGTTTGTTTTTTAAGTTTTTGTTTAAAGATCTCCTGTTCTTTGTCCTAAATTTTATTCAACTATCTGACTAACTAACTAACTATCAAGTGGTTGTTTTGGAGGTTAAACAAATTCATTACACAACCACATGGACAACCTTCTGTACCGCTACATTGTCGCTATGTGTTTACCTTTTTTGGACAGCTATCGTGTCTACTGTCTCATTGTCTTAAGTTGTCCACGTTCAGTTTCTCACAAAAAGTCCAAGAGACATGAATCGTCTTTAAAAAACAGCAGGAAACGCAGACAACCAACTGCATTCGACTAAACAAGCAGCTAATAACTGTGGGCCTGCAGTTCGCTGGGGAGTTATAAACTATTATTACAATAAAAAATACCATCCTATCACATGGCAATCCCACATCCAACTAATGATTATGAACGCATGTTGAACTACAAAATCTTCCACTCTGCTGGCATTATGGCATATATAAAAAACCAATATATTTATCATTAGTAGATACGCTTTACTTTTATGTGAACGATATTTAATATGCAGATAGATTTCTCCTCGTTTCTTAAGCGCTTTCCTTTCAGGACCCCATAAAATACAGATTAACATGGCAGAGGTAGAGCTGCATCCTCCTCAAAAACAGAACATTTGGAACTGAACATTTGGTTTTATTAATCTTTGTGCACTACAATGGCCTGTTTGTGAAAGGGCCATGGGTAAGTAGTCAGAAGACACATAAATAAATGTATGATTTGTGTGTGAACCAAAGAAATAAAAGCAAAATATCTGTACCATATAGAATTGGACAGCATCATATCTTTTTCCTATTGTATTGCAAAGCATTGTGTTAAATTAAAATCACACCGCATTGTAATATGGGTGAATCGTAACCCATCAGCAGCATATATATATATATAAAACCACATGCATGTACAGCAAAAATATCAGGAATCATTAGGTTTTACTGAAATAATTTTATTTTATATATACATATATCTTTGTCATACACCATACAGAGAAACATGTTCAATATAAATTAACATCAGATCTCCACAAAAAATTTTTTCAAGACTGGCACTAGACTGAATTACAGACCTGGGCATAAATTCATGTGTACAATAGAAATATATATCTATTAGCTTTTCAACAAATAATTTTTTAGCTTGTTTACCAAAAATACAGCTGCTTACATCCAAAGTTCTTTTCTGTATACATCAAAATATATGTTTTTGTACTGGAAATGATTTTCACACCACTTCTATATTTGGTCATGCAGAAAATGTAGAACAGGTCCAGCTTCTCAGTTAATAAGTCATTATAAAGTTTTGCATCTACACACACACACACACACACACACAACATACTGCAATCATATATAGCATACATGAAGCTAAC
The DNA here is from genome assembly GCA_024362625.1 of Silurus asotus. NCBI lineage: Eukaryota > Metazoa > Chordata > Actinopteri > Siluriformes > Siluridae > Silurus > Silurus asotus. The sequence continues at coordinate 1,151,540 of MU570271.1, forward strand.
ACTGTGTCATTCCACTTCCGAGCTCTGGGAAAAAAAAGTGTTTGTAAATCAGAAATGTGTAAGTTTTAAAACGACCGTTTAGAAAGAAACAAAAAGTCACATGACGCAAATCGGACCGTCTGCTTTGTCGCCTACAAAGTGTCGACATTTTGTATAAAACTCGTAATGAGGAAAAGTAACAGCAACGAGCACGGATTACACTATAAATCTACCTAAAGTGACCACGTCATCATGATAGCGTTTAATGCGAAAGTGCCAAAAGAGCAGCGCTCTGGAAATCTTAAACCTGATACGCGATCAGCTCAAACTACGTTCCTTTAATTCGGGACTTTTCTTTTTTTCTTTCAAAAAGACTCCGAGTTCTGTTGCTCATTCAAAGTGATTCTAGTATTTGTTTAAAGTGCAGGCACTGTGAGAACATGTCTATTTTCAAGTAGTCTGTCTGGAGGGGGGTTTAAAAGGTTTTCGTATCTCAGAGGGCCGTGAGGGTCTGCAGGATCTCATTCAGGCTCTTGAGGATGTTAGAAGGTTGTGCAGCTGCGTGGTTGAGCAGCGAGGGGCCCATGTGAGTGTGGAGCGCTTGGCACAATTCGGTGGTGACCCCTCTCATGGTGCCGCTCCTGCCGTGGACCGTCCCGCTCTTGCAGGAGGAACCCAGGAGGTGCCACAGCAAGGGGAGTGCTTTCTGCTCGACCAGCTGGGGTTTGCGGGGGTACAGCTCTCGGACCAGCTCTTTAGAATAAAAAATATAAAAATATAAATAAACAGACAGTCATGGAAAAATATGTGGCTAACAGAGATACGGGATTTCAAGAAGCTGTGTATGAACCAATTCTTTCAAATTTTATTGATCTGAAGCAATTTAGTAAAGAAGAGTTTGGCAAAAATGACATTTGGGCCTTGATAAAAAAAACAAAAACAAACAAACAACTAAAAGGATTTACTTTTTACTTGCCAAACTATTTTACAGAAATAACAATATAAAACAAAAAAATGCTTGTATACGTTTTAACTGATGGTATGTTTAAAAAATTTCGGAGGATTTGTAAAGGTTTTAATTTTATTTGTCATTTTTTTTGTAATTTCTTTCTCGTTATCACGACTTCTCATGATCTTGACATGACGGTCGTTTGTTTCCTCGTGATCAGGAATTTGTGTACAGTCAGATCCCGACAGTCCCGACCTACGACTTGTGTGCCTCTGCGTCAGAACGCATCATAGAGATAAAGATAGCATTAGATTTTACTTCGATAAGCAACCCGCTAAAAAAAATTGTCAGCGCAAATAGTCGATCGCTGATCCTTTTTTTTTTTTAGTACTGATAAAGAGGAAGCGATGTTTGTCACATCGAGATCACAAGAAAACGAGAAAGAGAAGAAAAATGTATATAATGCATTAAGTCCTAAATTATATAAAGCAGCATTTATTAATACGGTACTGAAACAGCTAATAATTCTTATGAATACACAAACCACAGTAAAATGACTGCATCTTGCCGACATCATGGTTTCATAGTTTATATTAGATTAGCCATATAAATGTTGCAGAAAGGATTGTGGTGATCAGATTTGTGGAGTTTCGGGTCGCATACCTGCAACTCTCTCAACAAGGTCCAGTTTTGCCTTCCCGCTGAGAAACTGCGCCTTGGTGCAGAACGGCTGAAGGAGTAAAGTGTTGTCTGAAAGCAAAGGGTTCAGAAAGATGTTCTAATACTTATTCGTTTCCATAGTAAGAATCATCCAGGAGATGGAGATGCAGGACGTTATATATGATCCAAAAAATCCCAATGATAATAATAATAATAAAAAAAAACGTCTTTAATTAAACATTGAAAAGTTATTTGTTTGAAATAGAAAAAAATTCCCATTAGCAGACGTTGATTTGAAAGAGAAGAAAAGAAGCATCAGGTACCAAGAACTTCAGTTAGAGTAGAGATAAACATAAAAAAAAATTATTCATAATAAATAAATTAATAAAAAAAACGTGCGCATTTTCGTTTGAGTAAAAAGTTGAGTAAAAAAGTACAAATTTGAAATGCAGTGAAGTGAAAGTCCCCTAAAACAGAATACTTCAGTAAAGAACAGATGAGAAGCTACTCGAGTACCGTAACGAATTACGTTGACTTCATTACTATAAGTGTAACTACTGTAACTATAAACCGCATGCAGTTCAGGAGAAATAGGAACACACCCAGGTTGTCCATCAGAGCGTGTATAGCGGCCGATGCGGCCGCGTAGATGGCGTCATTCTTTGAGTTCAGGTGGTTGTCCACTACGGCGGGGACGAGGATATACACCACTTGAGCCAAGTTGTCCTTCAGCAACCTGATGATCTTTCGTAAGGCCTCCAGCGCATAAAGATTTACTTTGCTGTTTGACTCCTGCAGCCTTTCTTTGAAAGCGTCGAACACCTGGACGAAAAACAGAAACGGTGTCTCTTAGATTAATTCGCTTGCGGGCCACGAAAACCCCCCTGAACTGCCTTCTACATCGATCCAACGAATCGGTCGTCAAAGAAACCGCGTCATTTCGTTTTCTTAGAACGGATAAAATGAAGTCGGCAGGAAAAAATTACCGGGAACATGTTCCGCATGACCATGCATTGGTTGCCTTCGCAGTCAGAAACCAGCTGGTCGATGCCCTTGATGCGTTCGCGGAAGTCTTTAGAAGCCAGCAGGGCTTTGAGCTGCTTGACGTACTCCGTCTTGTCTGCAATGCTGTGAAATTGAGCTTTACTGTTGTCTTTGCTAAAATACAAAAAAAACCACAACAAAATCTGCAATAAAATAAAAAAAAAAAAAAGAATAAAAATCAAATATTTTATAAATCCTCGAGCTTTAAAAAGGTACCTGCTGGAGATCTGAGGTTCACGAGTCAGAGACGAGGCACGCACCAATCTGCTGCCAGATAAGGAGCGCCTGCCTCGAGCCGAAGGAGCGTCCTGAGGCATCTCGCCCAGTCCCTAAACACGAATACACGATCAAATAAAGGAAAACCAAACAGATCTACTGTGGAATAATGTGTGGTCAAACATGTTCTGAATTCGAAACCTTGGTCTTCAGAGTGACGACAATGTCCCTGATGGTTGCCAGATCTTTGGCAGGGATGTACTTTTCCATTATTTTATCAAAGTCGCGGTGAGACGACAAGAACAGAAGCATTTGGCGGCCGAAATATCTGAAAATGTGAAAAATTAAGCACCAAAAGAAAAAAAAAACATCAATAAAACTATTTACGAGGTTAAGAACTTGATGATATACAGAGGGAAAGGTGGTGAAATCGGTGCTCACCTGGTTTCTTGTGAAGAGTCTTGTGCCAGCTTGGAGACGGCAGGTAGGATTCGGTCAGTGAGATCTTTAGTTCCGGAGAGTAAGCGTCCGCTGCCAATCTTCTCAACCAGAGTAGCCAAGTGCTGAGCGGTGCACTTCCTTATGACTGCGCTCAAGTGACTTAACAAAAACCCAGAAAAGAGAAAAAAATTGCCTTTTATGAAACACATTTTATTATAGCGCACAAATAATTAGGGTAATTAAAGGGAAAAAAATTTGCACATGTATAAAAGCTAAGTGGTCTAAAACAGCTACAGGGCTGTAATAGTCATTATATGCTGTATGGCCAAAAGTTTGTGGACACCTAACCCTAAACCAGGTGCGCACTGTGCAATTTTGGCCACGATTTGCACGTCTGAGGCAAATTTCCAAAATCCTAACAGATTCCTATAATAAGCGACCGTCCTTCGATAAGCGACCGTCAAAACCAAGAAAGGAAGAACTGTAACTCGTTAAATGATTTAAACGATCATTTAATCATCATTCCATTAATAGATTGCTGTGCTGAGAGTAACGTTCACGAAAAGTCTTTTCACATAAATTGAGTTAATTAAGCGAAGAGTCTTGCGACAAAAAGAATAATAACAACATTATAGCCAAAATAAATCATAGTACTTGGTATACTTAAATACATATTTTTCTAAAAGGAGCACTTTTAGTTACATTTCACCTAATGTATTTTTTGCTTCTTCATCGCTGCCGAAAAAACGACGACGTAATTAGCAAATCGCCACAGGGAAAATGTCGAAGCGAGCATTAGCGATTAGCTTGCTACCAGTAGTTTTTTCTTGTGTGAGTCAGTTTTTTACTTTTGTACAGTCTGACGTTATGACCGCTGAGATCCTACAGTGTGGCATGGGGATCATGTTCGTACAGTCTGACAAGCAACAATCGCAAAGGACTGTTATTAAGCGCATTTTATTTCAAATTTTTTCCTTTCATTATATATTTGTTCCAATTTTATATTATAACAAGCTTGACTCTTTTCAGTGAAGGCGTCGTGTCTGGGCGAATGTGTGTCCATTCGGGTGTAACCACTAAACTGGAGACTTGGTAATAGAAAAATATTGTAGAGGATTGCAGAAACAATTTTTTGCTGGTTGACTGCTTGTCTTCCAGGTAATAAATTGACAAAATAAATAAATTCAATTCAATAGAATAAAATCTACAAATCCAGGACTCTATTGTAACAACATGCCTAGATCGGGGAAAAAAATTGGTCCTGATCAATTTTAACAGCCATTTGAATTGTACCTGATTCCTCCGGTGAGCAGGGCATTCATGCTGCGTATAGGTGTGCAGTTCTGCACCATGCTGTCCAGCGCTGCATCCACGTCCTGTCTGATGAACACATTCAACTCTCCTGCTTTGAGCAGCAGAACTTTAGCTGTTGCTTCCAGCTCCTGGTCCATTCCCTTCTGTAGGCTGGCATAGAGCTCTCCCAAAGTCACCACAGCGATGCGAGACACTCCGGAACGCAGGTTCCGAACCTACAGAACACGGAGGGTTTTAAACAAACCAGACTTTTACTAAATACCAACATAACCTTTATACACTCAATTCCAGACTTCAAATCGGGAGCACTGAAAAGTTCCAACACATTTTTTCAGCAAACAAAATTGGCTTGACCATATCTGGAGCACAAGTCTCCTATACTTAGCATAGAATGTCATTAAAAAAGAAAGAAAAAAGAATTTAATTAACATACTAGAGGTCTATCGATAGCTGATTGCAGGAACTACCAGCAAAAATCCATACCAATAGTTTTTCTGGGTTGCGTTATATAATACGAGAGCGCCCTCTAGAGGCGAATCACTGACGCCACTTGTTTATTTCAAGTGTCCTTTTTAACTCATTTTTCATGCAACCGTTTATATTTATTTTGAGTGATAATTTTTTGTTTCAGTTTCAATGCACGTCTGTTATTTTTATTAATATTAATTAATATCAATATATTCAAATATAATAAAGTTCAGTTGTATTTTTATTTTTTTTTATTTTTTTTATCCAAAATCCTTTTTTTTTTAAAAGGTTTACCGGTTATGGGCAAGTATAATTCTTAATATCCTTATGGCTAAAACCCAGTATCGGTAAACCTCCAGTATTAACCTCACCTTTAATCGTTTGGACACAGGGTCATCAAAAAAAATACCCCAATTCTGATTCAATATTTCAATATAAGCATCTCAGATGGCTACCTGCGAACTCAGTTCAGTGGGATGCAAAGGAGCGGCTTACCTCTTGAATCAGGGCGAGGCAGACCTCATGAACCCTACTACTCAGCACATCAGAGTGATAGCGGGCCAAACAGCGCAGGGACTTGAGCCCGTCGATTTTCTTCTCCCTGTATAAAGAGAGAGGAGTTATATCTATACATTGTATATTAGAGATCAGTAACTCGATGCATATCCAACAATACGATACATCAATAATACATAATATTGCGATACAATTCAGCCTGATTGCGATGCGCCGCGATCCCATTTCGATTGGATTCATCCGAATGTGATTCAATTGGAAGAAAAAAAAGATGCTGTGCAATTCAATAGGAGACATATAGCTTGCTTTTATTTATTTGCTTCATACATTTACTTATGTACTTATTTATCTATCCAGCTACCAAGAGCATTAGATGGGTTTTGCCGATTCGGCACAGTTCAGGAAGTCAGGAATCAAGCTCACTCAAGTTTTCACGCCTTTGACTTGGCAAATCAGGTCTTCCTGCAGCTCGGTTTGTGCCTAAATGCATTGTCATGTTGTGAGGAAAATTGTAATTTTTTGGGGGGAAAACTTTATGTCTAACAGCCAGTTTTCCATGTACAATTTGCCATATGGTGTATTAAATTACACAACATTCGTATTAAAGGAACTGAACACTGACCTTCTAGCTATAGTTTAAAAGAATTTGAGTAAATGTACTTCGTTACAATTCTTTTGGCGAATTTCTTGTTTTATTGCGTACCTTTTTTTTTTTCATTAACAGCAGACATTTTACACGTAAAGCTTGTGACCTCATGTGTTAGACAAGAACACTTTTAATAAATTATTTATTGTTATTTTATTATTCATTAATTTTCATTTTCCATCGGTTGTAGACTCACCATTCATCGGAGCTGAGCAGTCTGAAGCTCTGAGAAAGAGCTAGCTCTGGTCTGGAGAACGGCCGCAACTCCATCTGCTCGTTGGGATCCTTCTTTGGGGTAACGGGCACGACTTCATCTAAATGGAAAGTATGAAAGCAAAAATATTCATATATTTGGACTTGCTTCTTGTTCCTTTGCGTTTTATGTACAGCAAATGAATGAATAAATGAATGAAGGATAAAAGGAATGAATTCCCTTCCAAATAAACACAGTGAATAATTATTGTATAAAATTAAATTAAACCCCACACTATTAACAAACTAATTCATAAAATTTTCCTATTTATTGAATTTTATGTCATCGATTTTATTTGGGCCAATTCAATCGACTACTCGATTTAAATCACTAATAAAAAAACTGCATTAATTGGATTAATTACGTTATTTGTGTATATTTTTTCTTATTTGAATCAAGCAGGCATTTTATTGAAAATTGATTTTAAAATGTAAACTGTTGCTGTTTACAAATGCTTATAATAATAAATGACGTTAAAGAAAAGAAATGATAAACAATTTTAGGTTTTTCATTTCTTTCCCTAACTGTGTACCGAAATTGAACTGTGTACCGTTACACCCTTAATGGAAATTTTTTTTCTGAACTATACCTTTAAAGAAAAAAATCCTTGATATACATTAAAGTATTACCAGAGCCGTTGGGTTGCGTTCTGGTCAGACTGGGAGCTCTTCTCGGCCGTGGAAGGGTGTGTCTACTCGGGAGGCCTGTAGGGGGCATAGGCTGATAATGGGGACTGATACAGTTTTGTTGATTTTGGGACCCCTGTGCATTTCTAGGGCTGGAGGGCGATTCCCTGGTGAGGCTTTCGAGCTTAGTGGAGGGTAGAACACTGCCGTTCAACTGCAACTCAGCTGGGAACAGGAGGGAAACGATGATGACTCCAGAGCATGAGCATGAGAAGAAGCATTCATGGTACACGCTTACCTTTCAGAGACGCTGCTTCATCTGCCTCAGCTGTTACACGTCTAAGGCTCTGCCTCATTCGCGGCGAAGGCTGGGATTCTGGATGTTCTAACCGATGTTGCCGCGTCTTATCCCTTGCGTAATTAGACAGTTTTACCCGCTCCTGTAATCACAAGTTTGTAAGATGGTGTAAATTGAACCATTTTAATTGAATACTCAACTGTATCGAGTTTTACGGGTCCCTCGATCTCAAGACACTTTATTTAAAATACATGTACAATAACTATACCTTTAGTCTTAGATCTAAAGTTTTTTTTTTCAGTGCCACTCAAACAGGAAGTGAATTTGGGAAATTTTTTTTTTTAATAAATCATGAAATCTCAAGATTCTACACAGGATCCAATTAACAGAAGTTCTAAATAATAATAAATTCGAGGCCATGCGTAGAGAAAATCCTGAAAACCGGTAAATATGAAATTCATTCCTTACTTGAGCATGAGATTCTGTAACCATTGCTTCATCGGGTTCAGCGCCGTCATCGGATTCTGCATGACTTCCCGATACAGCATGACCATACACACCAGCTGGTGGCTCCCATGGGCCTTTTTTTAAGGACTCCTCCCGCTCAGGACATGCTGCCACGTCAGAGCGGCTTGGAAGAACTGTAGAGACAAAAACTCCTGCAACGCATATGCGACATCCGTTTTTGTAAGGACGAAAGCATCTTTATAAACTCAATACAATATATTTTTCGCCAATAGAAGAGAGATTGCACAAACCTTTCCCAACTACTCCTTCAGACATGTCGCTGACCGAGGAGGTCTTCGTGCTGTATATCTGCGATCCTGATTGACAAAGAGCCAGTGACTAATTAACCAATAATATTCAATATTTTAGGATACACGTATAGAGTAGAACTTCGACCCAAAAGCAATTTCCAGATCTTAAATCTTTAAGCTTCTCTTAAAGCCATATTATAATAACAAAAAAAAGGTGAATGGCTGAGCAGCTTTGTCTTTGCCAGATAAATATAAATGCATAGAAAGCGCAATTCAGGCAATGTCAGAAATGATGCAAATATTACATGATAGAAAGCTGAGACATCAGCCGTAGGTCTATTACAGCGAGCCTAAGTAATGGAGGTCTGTGAAGGTTTGAAAAGATGTGGATTCAGGTGCCTCAGAGGAGCTTTATTCCTGGTGCCCGAGTCTGCTTCAGATTGGTAATGCACATTCTGAGATACCGCACAGGATATTATATTAACGAACACTGTAATTATTGTAAATCAGATTATTGTAAATCGAAAGCATCAAAATATTTTGCCTCGATGCTTCGTTTAGTCTACTGAACCACTACACTCAGCACTGCTTCCTCACGGACGATTATTACTGAGGCACCTCCCGCTAAACTCTGGAGCGCTCTGGACGGGTAAACAGAAGACGCAGCAGAATGAAATTATGGAAGCCTGTTTCTGTCACATAAATACAAAACAAAAAAGTTGTCTAATTCAGAGGTTTTTTTTTTCTCGCAATTCCTTTTAGCCAATCGGCCGGCGTCACTCCCTCTGTAGTGGCAAAATGCTCGATTACTAGAATAAACGATAGCTACAGGGCCGGTGTTCATTGTGTCAGCTACTGAAAGGAGAAAGTTACAGAGTTTGATGGCCACTGTGGCGTTCTAGCAAGGTGGTCTGTGTGGGACTTGTTAAATAAAAAACCTTGAAAAATCAGACTTAAAAATCGAACATGGACTAAACTTCTCAATAAAATACGCACTACATTTACATACACATCAATTTACCTCTAGCGGGCCGCAAAGCTCGGAGCGGCTCACGGCCTGAAGGTCTCGTGTGGGGAGGCGAAGGTACGTCTCGCTGCTTGTCTTCCGCTGTTGCTCCGTTCGAATAAGATACTTTCTGACCAACAACACTGACGTTCACATCCGGTTGGACACCTGTGAAACATTTCACATTACACTTGATACACTCAATGTGGTGGAAATATGAGGGGTGTGGCAGCCTGATGTAGGTTGATGTACCTTGAGGACTTGCTTCCATGGAGAAAGGAGTTTTCTTTTTCCCAGATGGCACTCTGGCTATACATGCTTTTCCTGTGGAATTCCCAGGGCTACAGAGGTGAATATAAGAACAAGACATTATCTATATGGAAGCATTTGAAAACGGATAAAAATAAAATAAATGAGCACCTGCTGTGAGTGCCATTGATGGTGGGAGTAGTGGGGGAGTAGAGGCTAGATAGGCTGCTCTCGCTCATTGGGCTCGTCACAGATGGAGAAGTCTGAGAGGATGAGTCGAGGTTCGGTTCGAGTTTAACAGCCGAGTCTGGACTGTCTGGATCTGGCTCGGAGCCGCTCATGCTCACCTTTGCCCGCTTCTTAGCTGCGCTGTTACGCAACGAGCGTAGAGAGTTCATCATCTGTTTAAAAAACAAAATTATAAAGATTTTTACCCCTAATAAATGAAATCAACCAAATAGTTATTTAATAAAATTCCTAAAGAAAATGTTACCTTTTACACTATAACATGGGCGCATGTTTGGTCATGAGGCAACAGTCTACAGATATTATAATACTGCCATTACGTGGAAGTTACATCTATTTTATTCGCATCGAGTTCATTCAACCATCTCTCTCACCTCTTCCTTGTCCACCGGCTCTTCATCAGGTTCCTGCAGGCTCATGGACGTCAAGTCGAGGTGGAGGTTCCTGCTACGCTGATCTCTCGGCTTGGCTGCGTCCTGCGCAGACAGCTGCGTGACTGGAGAGACGGGTGGAGAACGCCTGACTGCGCTCATAGCCTGAGCGAACGATGAGGAGGACGCGGTCCGAGACGCGTGCTTTGGAGAACACCTGGTGGAGCCAGCATCACCTGCATTGAGTAGCTGAGGTTCAGTTCACTCAAAACTTAGAATTTAACCCCCGCGAGTTTCGGGGACCACTGTATTATAAAATATTATTTTATATATCATTTATACCAAACAGGCATTTTATTTATAGTTGTTTGAAAAAAACATAAACTGTTGATGTTCACAAATTTACAGTGAAAGTATTCACATTTTGTTATGTTACAGCCGTATTCCAAAATAGATGCTTAAAATCTTTGCAAATGTATTAGAATAAAAAAAAAAAACTCACATACATAAGTGTTACATAGAACAGCGTAATTTATGTACGAGTTAAATCAAGTACAAACGTATTCACAGCCTTTGCTTAATACTTTGTTGCAGCAACTTTGCACCAATTACAGCCTCAAGTCTTTTTGAGGATGATGCTACAAGCTTGGGGAGCGTTGGTGCACAGCCATTTTCAGATCTCTCCAGAAATGTCATTCAGTTTCCAGTCTTCGCTCTGGCTGAGCCACTCAAGGACATTCACAGAGTCGGCCCGTAGCCACTCCTTTTTTTTTTTTTATTAGCTATGTACTCAGTGTCGTTGTCCTGCTTGAAGATGAAGCCCAGTCTTAGCTCCAGAGCAGGTTTTCATCCAGGATGTCTCTGTGCCCTTTACCTTGATCTTGAAAAACATTCCTACAGCATGATGCTGCCACCACCATGCTTTACTGTAGGGATGGTATTGGCAAGGTGATGAGCGGTGCCTGGTTTCCTCCAGACATGATGTTTGGAATTCAGGCCATGTCTTGTGCCTTTTACTAAGGAGTGGCTTTCATCTGGCCACGCTACCCTATAGGCATGATTGGTGGAGTGGTGCAAAGATGGTTGTTCTTCTGGAAGGTTCTCCTCTCTTTATAGAGAAATGCTGGAGCTCTTTCAGAGTGACCATCGGGTTATTGGTCACCTGCCTGACTAAGGCCCGATCGATCAGTTTGGCCAGGCGGCCCGCTCTAGGAAGAGTCTTGGTGGTACCAAACTTCTTCCATTCCCCAGATCTGTACTTCGATACAGTCCTGTCAATTCCTTAAACTCCATAGCTTGGATTGTGCTCTGACATGCACTGTTAAATGTGGGACCTCATACAGACAGGTGTGTGCCTTTTGCCTTTCCAAATTTGGTCCAAAACTGCATTTAGCACAGGTGGACTCCAATCAAGTTGTAGAAACATCTTAAGGATGATCAGTGGAAACAGGATGGCAAAGGCTGTGAATACTTATAGGCATGTGATTTTTTTCGTTTATGATTTTCAATACATTTGCAAAGATCTCAACGTTTGTAGAATTTGTAGAAAAATTATTTTAATCCTATTTGGAATAAGGCTGCAACACAAAATGTGGAGAGCAGTGAATACTTTATAGATGCACTGTACATACATAAACAATATTATATATTAAAATTATATGAAACTTTGACTCCAGTTATGTAATTACCGTTATTGTTCCTCCATGGACTGGGATCACCGTATAGTGGGCTCATCTCCCGAATGTTCGGCCATGTGTTGGACATCGAGAGTGCAGAGTCAGCATGGCTTCTACGAGACAGTGTGGGCGTTAATTGTACCCCTGGAAGAGTGGCGAGGGGGTAGGAGGGCAGCAGAAAGGAGCCAGGGGGAGTGGAATTGGACGGAAGAGAAAAAGTACGCTCCACATTGGCGTTCCCAGACACTGGCAGCCGACCCGTCCTGGGAACACCTGCAATATAGAGAACGTCCACTGGTGAAAACTGCGCTCGGAATGATTTTTGAAAGTACAATGCTCTCTGTGACCTACACTACATTTTATTTAACTTAAAACCACTCCAGGAGGGAAAAAAAGTGACATTCTGTGTAAAATATAATCTGTGAGTCACCTCTGTCAGCATCGCTGGAACTGGCTGCTATAAAAATGTCCGGGTTCGAGTCTAAGCTGCCGCTTCGACGAAGTCGGACTGTGGTTTCTCTGCGCCGACTCGAGGAACGTGACTGAAGTGGTTCTGTTAATCCTACATGACATAAGAGACAAAAATCTAAAGTGAAGGTCATCCGTTGTGCCCATTAAATAATCGTATTAATAGTTGATTGCTGGAACCATCTGAAAAAAAATCTATAGTGCTAGTTTTTCCGGGTTGGGGTATACAGTACGAGAGCGGCCTCTAGAGGCAAATCAATGAAGTGTTTATTTCAAGTGTCTTTATTTATTCACGCAGTGTTACTTTTTGTTTCAGTTTGAATTGGCAAGTACGATCCAACTAAGCTATAGGTAAAATCCACTTTCAAGTGTTGGAAACAACTGCTAAATCCTAGGACTGTAATGAAGACTGAAAATCTAAATTCAACAGCCATTTTTTTTTGTTTTCTGTTCTCCAACACGTAGCACATCTTTGCTACGTGAATATGCAGGAGACCGAGGCGTGTCCTGAGAGTTACATACAATACAGATTAACATGGCAGAGGTAGAGCTGCATCTTCCTAGAGACAAAAGAGGTAAAGAAATACAAAGGCCTGTTTGTGAAAGGGGCCATGCTGTCTGTCTGAACCAAAGCAATAAAAGTGAACTGTCTGCACCACAGTAAATTTGCATTGCATCATCGTTTCCCATTGAAACACATTGCATTGAATCGCATTCGTGTTGAATCAAATGGAAATCGGATCGCGCCGCATCATAACGGCTGCTTCGCTTCTCTCGAATGTATCGTATTGTTGGCTATGCATCGGGCCTCGGTTATAGAGATGCGCATCTGTAATCTAGAAGAGTGAACACTTAGCCATGTGGCATGGGGTTAAACGTTAAGGATGCGTCACTACTTGTGCAAAAAACATTATTAGAAGAAACAAACTGCACATGAAAATAGAAAAAGAGGGAGAAGGAGAGAGAGAGAGAAAAGAAATTGAAATCTTACCAGAATGGGTAACACAGGTTTCCTGATTCAGCCTCATGGAGGTAGAGGGATCATCAAGGCTTGACTTTAAGAAAAAAATTATGATAAAAAAAAAAATTTTACTTGTCACATATACAGTACAGCACAGCAAAATTCTTTCTTTGAATATGCCAGCGATGGTGGAAAGCTGGGATCAGAGCGCAGGGTCAGCCATGATACAGCTTCCCTGGAGCCCACAGGGTTAAGAGCCTTTTCCAAGGGCCAAACAGTGGCAGCTTGGTGATATTGGGGCTTAAATCCCAACCTTGCGATCAGTAACCCAGTTTTGCTTTGCAAAAATATCAAACTGCTATGTGCATTCTATGGCCACGGTGGTTGAGGTTCTGCCCAATCTGCTGCCACATCTGTCTAGTATGTGTCTTTCCATGACCTTCTGATACAATGTTAGATAAAAAAGCCTATGATTTATGAAGTGAACACCACCTGACCTCGTGAAGGAACACAAACATCTAAACAATCTAGTGGAAAGCTTTCGAGGGAAGCACGTTGGTTACCAGGAAAGGAGAAATGAATCTGCAACGAGATTTTCCACCAGCACATTTGGGGGCTGGTGATTTATAGTGTATTTACTAAGCAATTTAAAAAGAATTATGCTGTAACCTTCCATGTACTGTATTTCTACGAATGAACACATTTTTAAATATAAATATTTTTAGTTGTTTTGATCAAAACTGAGACGGATTAAAAGATTTAACCGAAAATTTTTTAACAAACGTTGTACTAATTCTGAACACTGGATGAGGGTTACCCTGCAAAATCACGGCAAAAAGTTCAGTTTGGTGTCCTGATGATTTGCATAACTGTAAACACGGTAACTACTTAGTTCTTGCATGTACTTCAGGGACGTCTTTCGAAAAAATCTAATCGCTGTGCTAATGATCCACGGCGTGGTCTTTGCCAAGGGCTCGGGTATCGTGAAGGTAAACAAAACATATTTGGTGGCGTTGTGGGAGCCTGTAACCGGATCACTGCACTGTCTGTGTGATCGATGACCCTTTAGGAGCAATCTTTTCTCGTTTCTGAGCAGCATGTTAACAATCCTGGCATGGCAACCAGATTCCATGAGTCAGCATGTTGAATGGTCCGGAGCACTCGGATATTGAACTAACCCTTTAAAAAATAAAAATAAGTTTGGGCCTTTGGAAGAACTAAATGAAACTATGGCTGAAAATGATGAGAAACACAATGACTTCACTCTTTGAAGAGTGTGGATTTAATCTGGAAAGAATCTCAGATTACAGGAAGCCACACTTCATCTGTCAGATTTTTTCAACACCTCCACATTTGGTAGAAACCCTTGGCAGCTTCATATTACAGCCACCATTTCCCCAAAGTGTCACCTCCAGCTGATCCATGACACTCACACACCTTTGATTAGGCCACTGGTCTAATTAAAAAAGTTAAAAATAAATGAAATGAAAAAAGAAAAATCGCCCAATGGTGCATCATTGGTAATGATATTCAGAAGGTTGTGAGTTTAAATACCACCAGGACTAAGCTTCATCAATGGGCCCTTGAGCAAGGCCCTTAATCTTGAACTGCTCAGTTGTATGAATACGATAAATTGGATAAGTCCGTCGGACAAATGCCATGGATGTAAATGTAATTATGAAGAGAAAAAGACTGGATTACATACTAAATTCCACACTTTAAAACAATGCAATTTCATGTGTTGAGCACTTTTAACAACGGACATTGTCCCAAAAAAGACTTTTTACAGAAATAAAGGTTATAAAATATAAATTAAAGTTTAGTGCCTTTAAGTTTATCTCTAATGAACGATCCAGTGGCGATCATGTTGAGGAAAAACTCCTTGAGATGGTATGGGGAAGAAAAAAAACAGGCTCAAAAGGGAAACCGTCTCCGTCTAAATGTAGTGTTTATATTATTTACAATCCAAATGTACATTTATTTAACAAATCCCTCACTTAGTCGAGAACCAAAACTTGCTGTTCCACATTTAGAAGCTAAAATATCGGGGGGTCTGACTGGATGTGGAGGCTTTCCTCTGAATTGTGTACAAAATGCAAGACGTGAGTGAATCCCTCACCTTATCGGACATCTTTCCATTCACTGTACTGCAGGATTCCTGAGTTCCTGCAGACGGAAGGCTTGACCTCTCCCACGGCAGCTTGTTTTTACCCGCACTCACGATCCTCCTCTGCGAAGGCGTCTCGTCCGCCAGCGACCCGAGACTGTTGTAGGCGCTCAGCCCTTCGGAAATCGCGTCGGTCCTGTGACTCCTCGCGCTGTTCGATCTCCCTCCGTTAAGAATCCACTCCAGATCGGCCCCAGAACCGAACTGTGGAGTGCGCCGCTGGCCAGGTTTGGGGATAACCAGCGCGTATTCCACCGTACCGTCCGCAGATAGCCGAGGGAGGATGTGCCTGGCCCTCCGTGCCTGTACGGCGGCCATGAGACCCTCTGCTTCACCGGTGAGCTCTACACGGTCTATAGCCTTTGTGATCGGCTGCTTCTTGCCCGTGTCCAGGCAGTAATCAAAAACAGCAAAGAGCTCAAGGGCCGCGTGACGAACCCTCTTCTTGCTGTCCGCCAGACAAGGAGCCACCAAAAAACAAAGGTGCGGGATGTTGAAGTCCTTCCTAGGGTGTGCCAGCATGGCCGCCGTAATAATATTGAGAACATCTTCTCTGACTCTTGAGTTTTTGTGCTTCAGGTGGCCGGTCACGAGATCAAGAACTTTCTGCGGCCCGACGATCCTCATGAGCTGCCGGAAAACGTTCATGTATTCGTTGCGTAGCACGGTCAGCGTGTCCCCCAGGGTTTTGAGGGCCACCTGAACGATCTGCTTGTAATACCGGTCCACGTCGTAGTCCAGCCTTTGAACGAGGAGGTTCAGGACCTGTAGAGTGCCATACAAGACTTTGAAGTTGGTGTCGTCCAGGAGCTGGTGTAAAAAGCAGATGAACTCTGTAATACTGTCAAAGGAGACCGTTTTCATGTCCAGCTCAGACAGGAGGGTTTTCAGCTCTTCGACCCCATTTGTTCGATTCTGGTAGTTCTCATGGTCGAGGAGCTGCTCGTGTAACTCCGGAGGGATCAATCCATAAATCATCGTTGACGCCCGCTCGTCAGGGTCTCGCCCACAGCCTGCGGGTTAAGCTGCCACAGATTTGTCGAGATTTCATGGAGCTCATCTCGATAACGAAAAGGTCTCAAAAATTTATTAAAAACCTGAACAAATTCTGCGCAGGATGGACTGCAGGAACTTCACCAAGGCAACATTGTACTGACGTTCTACCATGAGTTGTGGCCAAACAAGTAAACATACAGGTCTAAACAACCTGTAACTTTATTTATTTATATTTTTCAGCCAGATCATGAAGCTCTACAAAACCGATTGTCAAGGCACTGAAGGATTCTGCTAGAACTAGATATTTACTGGTGTTACCTTTAAGACTCTCCAGGACCAAGACAGGAGAAGACAAGAGAAATAAACTGGTTAAACATTTCTTTTAAGGCAAGAATTTGGCTCGTGTTGTCCCTAAGTCCCTACCTACCAGAACCTTTCTTGCAGGACAAGCAGACAATCTATGTCCACTTTCCACCATGTCTAACCTGGACATGCACGAACACAACACACACTCTCCCACTCCCACGCCTCGCTAATGAATTACACCAAGCTTAGTTTTCTGTCCTGTTGAACTCGAAACTCGTGGTGTTGAGGCTCGGGGTCTTGTTTGCAGCTTTACTTGAGGTCCACCGCGGTTCTGCTCTTTTCTTTTTCCGCGACGCTCCCGGTGGTGTGTTTGGAATCAAAATGGCGCAGCGTGTCACAAACCAACCGCTTCCATGGTGACGCCGAGTCTCGGAAGCAGTCTGAAGCGCACAGCTGCACACAGCTGTACACATTTCATTTAGATTTCCAAAAATTATATATTCAATTATATTACAATATATCTTTAAAAAACCTTTATACTCAGTTTCTAGTAGGGATTATCATTTGCTCCGTACATTCCTGCAGTGGAACCGATTGCGCACGCGCGCCCACGAACGAACACACTCACACACACACACTCACAAATCTCAGTGGTGTAACGGTACACAACATTTACGTTTCTTTTCGTACCTAAATTTTCTCAAAAGAAATGCAAAACAAAATTGCTTGTTTTTTTTAAAAAGTTTACTATAATAAAAATTCCGAAAAACAACACCTCATTTTTTAAACATAAAAAAAAAAATAAATCAAATCAACACAATACATGTTTTCCATATTGAAAATATTAAATATTATTTAATTAAAGGAAATTTTAAATTAAATAAGTGTGTGTGTGTTTGTGTGTGTGTATAACATTTAATATTTAATTTTCTAAAACAATTCTACTAAACTGTTCTACCTAATTCAGCATACAACAAATGTCTTCATTCCTTCTATCCTTCATTTATTTACTCCCTCTATATGTGGAAATGTCAGGGTTTTCTCCTTTTAAGATAAATTCTTAAAACTGGGTATAAAACGCAAAAAAAATCCAGCAATGGCAGCGATATCGCGCATGCGCGAAACAATCCGTATTTTGGCGCACTACAAATCGTATTTCCGGTACTGGGCGAGTAGCAACTAGCTTAATCTAGTTTCATTTTTATACATGTTTCTACACGAACAGTTTTGTTGAACAGATGTGTGCATCATGGTGCTTGATTTGAGACTTGGCACATCAGTAAAACACGTTTATTTATTTTAAAATAAATTCTGTGGCATTTATTTAATTTTATTTTTATAATTTAAATGTTATATATAATAAGTATATATATATGTGTGTGTGTTTGTGTGTGTGTGTGTGTGTATGCATCCACATCAAACATAACACAAAATAGGCTGCATGGCAAAAAATTAGCATTTGCTATAAACTTTTTTATGTAGCATTTCAGTGACAAGCTTGCTCTGACACTATGTATGTTGCATTGTCCCTGTTAAATAAATAAAATGAAATGAAATGAAATGAAATGGACCCCATACAAACAAGATGAGCCCTTAGAGCCTCTAGCAAAACTTTGGGTCAAGAGTCGTCTCTGTACTGGCATCCAGGTGCTGGAATGAACCGATCATTTACACAAATACAAAACTAACTGAAATCCCACTGCCATGTCAGTGTCAGTGCTGTGCTGAAAAATCATCCACCAGTCAAATTATATCTGGTCAGCAGTTTTCATATGTTGGTCACTTCACACTAAGAGAGCTGCTTCATTAATTGTATTTATATTGATTGCATATATACACTATATGTACAATTATTTGATGTATTGCAGCCAAACAATGAATTGCATAATTTTTTTATTGTTTTACAATGAATCACTATATTGTATATAAATTGTCTTTTATTTGGATTTAACTCTGGCCCTGTAGTATTGCTTACTGTACGGTATTCCTTTCTTCCAACAGTGCTAGAGCAGAGAACACAGGTGGTACAAGGGGCAGGCCCTGGTCAGGTCCTAGTCATGGAGTACCCCCTGTACCCTCTTACAGGGGGTACTCCATGACCAGGGCCTGTTATAGGGCTTATTAAATAAGCATTCAGGAGGCATATGATTAACTATATACTACACTACACTATACTACACTATACTATACTACTGTATGCTATACTACTATAGCTATACTAACTATAATACTAAATACTATACTATACTATACTATACTATACTATACTATACTATACTATACTATACTATACTATACTACACTATACTATACTATACTATACTACATTATACTATACTATACTACCTACCCAACTGTATATTTTTAAATCGAATATTCTAGTGAACCGATTATAAACATGTTATTCTTGTTCTTGTTTATATTCTTCTTATTGTTACTGCATTGTCATGAGATTTTCACGCTATAATATACTATACTATACTTTACTAGACAAGACCACTGACCCATCAGGGTACTTATTTAGATCCTCGTGAACCAATAATAAATATTTACTACTATACTAGACTATGTTATACTTGACTATACTCGACCTATTAGACTAGACTACCTGGTATTTTTTAGACTGAAAGTATTATAATGAACCAGTAATAAACACCATTATTATTATTATTATTATTATTATTATTAT